>JAQIBA010000020.1:0-581341 GCA_028293925.1 Brueelia nebulosa
ATACTAGTCTTTACTCAAATATAAAATTTTAACTTGATACGATTAGTTTAACCCGTGCCTGTAGAGCCTCAAAGTTTTACAAAACATATGTTTTTCGACCACTTAATAATTTCTAAGAAAATCATTTCAGTATTGATAAAACGGGTAAATGTTGCTGAAAATATTAGTTCCAATGAAAATTTACTTTATTAGTATCAAAAATTGGTATATCATTACTTAGAATATTTTCTTTTTAAAGTCTCCTTTTTTACAGTTTGGCTAAATTTTTCTGTGTTCCCCTACGCAGCCTAATGGGAACTCTTTTTGTTCCTCATCTGCCGTTTTTAGGCCATGGAAATCCTGAAACAGTTTAACGGCTCTTTCAGTTATGTCATTCGTTGCTTTTAAACAATAAACTTTCTTTTTGGCCTCCACATACAGTATGCAGAGTGCTGCATTCCCATCCCATAAAGATACGTCTTCTTCAAGAAAACTGGCGTCAATTTTTAAACGACAAAATAACTCATTGCTCTTTTGGGATACAAAATTGCTCAAATATTTTACTAAAGCAAGAAAAATATAATTATAGTAAGCATAAAATAATATAAGGGATGAAGTACCACATAGCATACAGAGTGACAGACATCTCTTCTTTCGATGGGACATACTGTATCTCTTTCCGGAATCACCAAAGTTTTCTTTTTTCAGGTTTTTTCTAAAGTATCAAATTTTTTCTAAAATATCAAATAAATTATCTAAATTTTTCTTAAACTCATTCAGTTGGCGCTTATTAAAGAGCTTAAAGAGCATGGCGGGGTCTTCTTGGAGGCCTCGCCAGACCTTATGTAAATCCACAAGCTTTCTTACACAGAGCAGCACAGAGCATTTAGTTGGTATTCTGGCCTTTTCCCAGAATAAAAGGCACTTCCGAATGACAATATTCGCGCTTATTTATCTTTGCGAATGTTAAAAAATAAAACCGCGAGAAGTTGGCGATCGAAGGGTAATTTAGCACCCGTTATTTGATGATTTACACCACCAACCAAGAAAATATTTTTTTTTTCACTTCTTAGCTCTCCTGACATTTTAGAATAAAGAAAGAATTCGCATTAATTAAAGGACAAAACGAAACTGCATGAGAATAACAGTGGGCGTGCACCGCGCATAAGGGGTGTTCCTACAGGTTCCTACAGGCACGGGTTCCAGTCCTCCAAATGACGTAAAAAAATTTTTTTTAGTGTTTTACAATCAAATGAACAAAATTAGGGGGTGTGCGTTATTAAGTTACAGTATCCCAAATTGTCAACCCTCAATTGTACCCAGATGGGTTTCAGTTTGTTATATACAGTAGCGCTCAAAAGTATTTTGACAAAAGAAAATAGAATAGATATAGTAATATAATAACAGATAAACTCTTATATTACTATTATTACAATTATAAATGTGAAAAGTGTTGTAAATAACTCTTAAGTCAGAAAACGATAAATTTTTCGTACTGTCAAAATACTTTTGAGCGCTACTATATATACTTACTTATATTAATATTATTACCGTTATGTATTACATTACATTGATATATTTGAATAAATTAGAAACAAAGACTAAAAATTGTCTTTGTTTTCTTTTAAAAATTATCATGGGGGCTATAAAAAGAGGCGACTTCTTTGCTCTTCGCCATGGGGTAATATCAGTTTACACAAAAATTTTTCGGGGTAATTATTAAAAAAGTTCCCCGACCGCTTTTATAATATTAATAGTTACAATGTTTATACAGTTAAAATTTATTCTAAGCCCGGTTTTATAGCAAAAACCCAAACGTAACTCAAACATATAGTAAAAACGGAGTTGTTTTTAAATAAATTGCACCCTCAGAACTTATTGAAATTCATATTCCATTTTGATTTTTGTCACCTTTTTAAGAAGGAAGTGTTCATTGTTGTTATTTTCAAACACTGCGTGTGCTGCCCATTTCCATTTTAGTATTTTAATCGTTTATTTCCATATGATCGGCTCTCCGTTACTGTCCGGCTAAATTTAAAGTTTATCGCTTCAGTCGCAATATGAGACCCCATAACGTGACACAATCACGAGCAATGCTCATATCTGAACTCGAGACGCGTTTTATTGTTTTGATAAAATAATTAATTGCATTCCAGGGCTCCGAAATGCGTCCGCGATTAATTGTCCCCGTTTTTATTTTTTTAATTGTTTTTCCTGTGGTTATAATCTCTGGAACCCAAAAGAATGGTCATTTCTCAAGCAGCTTAACTTTTGATTCAGGAGGACTTGATCTAATATATTTGACTCGATCGGCTGCTTAAAAAGCTCGCACTGAATATTGATTGGCCATTTATCCCCGCCATCGTACATCATAGTAGTCAGTGTGAAACCGGATTTTATCTGTGAAATTTTTCTTAAAGATGGCGGAGATGGTCATCGCAGATTCTCTAATTTTGTTTTAATCCATAAAAAATCACCGAATTAATTGTGTTTTCCTCAAATAATATATCGTTCACCTCTGAAGAACGGCCATTCGGCACGCGCAACGCGCCCAAGTCGGATGGGTTAATGGAACTTTTAATTACAATAATGTCCGGAAGGCAAGAACCGATTAGACCGCGTTGACCTTCCCAAATGTCGGTGTCCAGTCTGTAGATTTATTTTGGCTGCTTCGTCTTCCCTCGCAGGAAGCTTCCTCTTCGACGCGGGCTGGTTCGAAAAGGCGGAGAAAGTGCTTTCCTCCTGCAAGGAAGTGTGCGAATCGGTGGAGCCAACTCCCGAAAACCAAATACTTCTTCTGCAGTGCTGTCACAAGTAAGTGCGGAAAGTCCAAGGATCAGAGCGACACGTGCCTTTTATCCGTTTCGAACATAATCACACGTGAAGGACGTAGAAATTATGCGAGAGAAGATAATTCGAATTGTTTGTCGAAAAAGCCAATGGGAGCTTTTCATTAGTTGGTTTCGATAATTTGATCGGATTCACGTCGAATGAGCAAAGTTTGTGTCCTCTTCGCTCAGATAAAAGATCTTTTATCTGACAGGGTTAAAATAGATCCGAGTTAAGAGAGAAAAAGAAAATGTGCGTCCGTATCTGGGGAACACTGTAACACAATTTTGTGTGCTCTTTTCAGGTTGTTGCGGGTTCAGGCAGTGTATTGTAATTTCGTCGGCGCACAAGAAACCTATCACCAAACATTAGCCCTAATCGAAGATCTCAAGAGAAGTGATAATGCGCCTCATTTAGCCGGGATTTATGCAGACTTTTCTTATTATTTTTTCGCCAAAAATGAATACGAAGATGTAAGTTCAGTTCGTGTTTCACTTCAAAGGATAGAAAGACCGAAACTGGAGCTGTTCCCCACTTTCAGCCAAGCTAGACTGCTGTATTTTTCCTTTTTTACTTAAAATCAATAAATATATCTTAATTTTCACAAAATATTGCAGATTGCATATTATCAGCATTATAAATGAAGAGCGTTATTATAGTTTTTGGCCGCCTTTTAATTAGGCACGCAATGAACGTTGACATTGATGGATGTAAATCGGCATTCGGTCTTTCACTGTAACACAGCATGAGCTCTCTGATTTCACACAAAAAAACGTTCTTTCAGTCACATAGATACAGCAAAGCCGCCCTTGAAAAACTGCGAACGGAGAGAACCGCCAGAAGCAGTTGTGCGGGCAGAAACGGCGGAGTTCCATTGAAAACGGTGGTCGAGGTCCTCCGACAGGCCTCTCTGTCCTGCGCCGTGAAAAGGGACTTCACAAGGGCGGGCCTTTTGGTCCGGCAGGCCGTGGATTTGGCCGCGGAAGTGTTCGGAACGTCACATCCGAAGTACGCGGATGCGTTGCTCGACTACGGCTTTTTCCTGCTCTGCTACGACTCGATACAGCAGTGCGTTCAGGTTTACGAGGTGAGAGTCCCGTGGGAGAGAGGAGCGATATGGGGAACGGCTGCAGGAGACGGGTTTTTGTTTGTTTCCAGAAAGCATATCAAATCAAAACGTCAGTATTCAAAAAAGACAACATTCACGTTGCTTTAGCGCTGGAAGATTTGGCCTACGGTCTGTACGTCCGGGAGTACAATTCGGGAAGATTCCAACTGGCCAAGGAGAAGTCGGAAGAGTGCATTAGGATTATGGAGAAATTCCTGCCGGACGATCACTTCCTCCTCTCGAGTGCGAAAAGAGTGAAAGCGCTCATTCTGGAGGAAATCGCCATAGAGAACACAAACGAACGCTCATGTAATTTAATTAATTAATTAATTAATGAAAAACAATGACGAAGGCACAGACGCATTAGTGAAAAATAATATTTGACAACAGCAGGTCTACTGCAGGACGCAGAAAAGCTTCACCTGGAGGCTTTGAACATCTCGATAAAAGCTTTGGGATACAAAAACGTTCAAACTGCGAAACACTACGGGAATTTGGGCAGACTCTACCAAAGCATGAAGAAGTACACCCTCGCGGAGGAAATGCATTTGAAGGCGATCGCCATCAAGGAAGAGTTGCTGGGGGAGGACGACTACGAAGTCGGACTGTCAGTGGGTCACTTGGCCAGCCTCTACAATTACCACTTGAAAGAATTCGGGAAAGCGATAGATTTATATTTAAGATCAATTTCAATAAGTGAGTGGGCCTTTTGGAAACATAATTCTGTTCTGTTCGGGCAGTATTCCTCCACATTGAAACCGTTTCAGATGTGAAACTCTTCGGGAAGCTTTATTCCGGTCTGGAGTACGACTACCGAGGCTTAATCCACCTTTTCATGAACCTGGACGACCCGGAGAAGGTGGCGGAATACAGTTTCCAGTTCAACACGTGGAAAATCCTGAGGAAGCACCAGCTAGAGAAGAACGACTTCGTCCTAATGCACCAACCCTCGAGGCCCTTAGATGAAATTTTAGGAGAAGCCCTCCCCGACTGTTCGGAACCTTCAGTATCCATGTCATAAGTGATTTCAGCACTATTTTACTGCGTATTTTATTGTGTCAGTGGTGGGAAGGGAGGCGCAGTAATTGAATGATCTGACTGTCTGAAGCAGAGTGCCTCCTTTTCCACCTCCTGACTTGTGACTCTCTTACTATTAATAAATAAAATAGGATTGATGATTTTTTAACTTAATAAATAATTGAACAAATCGTATTTACTTACTAATTTAAAAAATAGCAAAATGTCGAGTACTTTGCGTGTATATTTGTTCCACTCTAATAGCGATAGCATTATACTCTTAACACTATAGCGCTCCGGCCATCCAAATGTTTAGATCTTTTAGTGATATTATTTTTTGTTTAATTTTTTATGTAAACGTTTTTGTTTTTACCTCTTCTAACGCTAATTGGTTTTTGTAAAGATTTTAATAAACTCGCATTTAAATAGTTTAGTTTTAGTGTCGTTTTGTGAATTCCAATAGCTCTTTACTTGTCAGTTGCTTTTTCTTCATAAATCAGCTGAACTACTGACATAAACAGTTTTTCTGTATTTGTAGTGAATTAAGGGAATGGCGTGTTGGAACTTTTCAAACAGTGGAGGATTAATTAAAGCTGTCCATTGATTCATTCAAATGATCACAAAATGAGAAGATCAAAACCTTATAATTTACATTATATATTTAATTCGTTTAAATTTTTAAATCCCTTAATTTTGCACCCATTTTCCTTAAGCCAAATATAATGGAAATGCCAAAAGTGTCTCAAGTTACTCAAGTTATTCAAGAGCACAAAAGAAAGTTACAATATCAATGATTGAAGAAATCTGTTTGACTTTTTCCCAACGTACCTTAAAAATGACAAAAAGATGGGCAACGTAAAAGACAGGAAAAGAAATTAATAGTGTATTTATACAAAATATAATGTTTTGCAGTAGGGGGTGGTCTCAAAAAAGACTAAACCGTTCTTCACTGGTATTTTGGTCATTTGTTTATCGAGCAGGCAAAAAATACTTTCAAAAAACGTTTCACGATAATCTTGTCGCGGTTTACCTAAGAAATTTCAATTTCAAAAGCGGTGGTTTTGTCATCATCTTCAATTTCTAGGATATGGAAGATAGCGATTAGGAGCCCTTCTTGTGGTCAGCGTTAAACTTACAGGAACTGCATTCACTAAGTCCAAACGTACCTGAAAATGGCGATCGTAGTTATTTTACTCCGCTGCAAAGCGTTCAGGTTTTGGTGTGTCCACCCTTTGGCGGTGTTATTGCTCTTACCGGACAGAATCGGTAGGCGGCGTGATGAGGACCAGAACAGTGACAACAAACGGGATCAGATCTGGGTCTGGGACAAAACTGCACTGAGTGATGATCTCCACATCGAACACACCGAACTTCGTGACGACAGTTCGCAGCGATGTGCCAAAAACCCTGAAAAACGGCCGTTGAAATTCGTTTGAACGTCTATGGTCTTTTAACGGAAAACTGTTGCCAACGTAAACCGTCGATATGATCAAAGAGTAAATTCATTTAATAATTTTTATTGAAGAGTTTTATTTAGTCAGAAACTTTTGAAATATCTGGCGGTGGCCAAATATTTAGCATTAATATCAGTAAAAATGAATAATTGGTGTTCAAACGCAGGTTTTTTTGTAATTGTACAAAAATTTCATATATGAAACTATCCCTTCCACTATAACTATTTATGTTAACAGTTCAATGTCGAATTCGATGTTTTTATTATTAGGATAAGATAAAACTAAGTGTCAACTGCATTTACGTACGTACCTGACATCTGTAACATTGCAATACAAAATTGGGATCGGAGGACAGCGTGGAGCTGGGGTCGTGCCAGCTGTGGTGGCTTCGAATTCCTCGGTCAGGTATCGCTTGGAAACGGATAGCTCCGAAAAAATTAAGACCTCGACGTAATAATGTTTCGTAGTGTTCGGGCTCGCACACCTGAAAATTAACAACAAACACCGCGTCACGTTTCGCTCGTCACGACTTTAATCCGTTATAAATTGGCAACGGCCATTTTCATAAGTGCGTTCGAATTGAAAATGTCAAAAACTGAGGGGACTTCGCCCCCACTTCTGCATTAATGCTCTTTAAGAGTCTGTTAATGCCATATCCACTACCTCCACTCGAACGTGATGCCTTTTCCGCTCCACTCTCGCCGAAGTAATGCCTTGCCTAACTAAGGCTTCCTTCAAGTCGTTTAACTGTATGGCCCAGGGCACTTCCCTTAGGAATACTGCCTGCAAAATATATCAAATGACATCAGATCCTGAAAACTGAAAGAAAAAGAAATAATCAAACGGTTAAAAGCAAATCGGTGTGTGGAACGTATGGAAATTGGGTTGGAAATAGAGAGAATCATAAGAAAGAGAAGACGGAATGGGGGCAGCAGCCCTGGAGGATGTCTGCCTGGAAAGGGGTGAGTATGGGCTGCCGAAAGGCATAGAAAACCTGAAACGCATTTACTGATTATCCCACCTGCCTTAAAAAAGAACGTCTTCCGTGAAGGCGAACGATTTGCATGGGGCCAAACACGGCCGCAAGGTTGTTGCT
The DNA here is from genome assembly GCA_028293925.1 of Brueelia nebulosa. Lineage (NCBI taxonomy): Eukaryota > Metazoa > Arthropoda > Insecta > Psocodea > Philopteridae > Brueelia > Brueelia nebulosa. The sequence continues at coordinate 7,484 of JAQIBA010000020.1, forward strand.
GACAACTTTGTCGGCGTCGAGTTCGTTTGTAAACGATATCAAAAAGCCACAGGTAGTTTTGAGAATGTTCCACTTTCCCAGGAGCTGGTACGATTTGAGGAGGCTTTGGAGCGTCTTCGTGGTGAGACTTTGGTCGGCGTTGTGCTCATCTTCGGCGGACTTTGTAAACGGTTCCGGATCCGACATCGGACTAATGTAAAGGGAACACGTAACGTCGAGGTCCTCTAAGTCTTCCGAGCTTTCTTCCATTTCTGTTCGACGAGAATCGACAATTAGAAACAATTTTGAAATTCATCAAATAATTTTCACTTAAAAATTAACTTTATTTATTGTTTATTACTAGGTCAATGTTGAAATACATGGAATTTCCCTTCTCCGAATGGTTTTTGAAAACATACCTGAATTTTTGTTTTCGAATGCTCACGTGTTTTGTTTCATTTCAGAAAAGTGCCGCTTATTTCCCGGATGGGCGGAATCATTCGAATGACCACCGTGCGATTCCCGCTTTCCCCAAACTCCCGTTCTTTTGTTCCTTTGAGAACTTTCCCGAAAGGATTTCCCGCCCAAAACCTTTCCCAGATTCAAAGGTCCCGAGTCTTTTCCCTCCATTCCTGCACGCCTCCACTCGAAGAACTCCCACTCCGGACAATCAGGAGAAAGAACCGAAGAAACAATGACTACTCTGAGGATAATTAAGGGAAGTAATTAAGTTCACGGCTGCGCCCGAAAGTGTTATGCACTGCCGTGCATCTGAGGAACTCGTAGCAATTCAGGTACGGGCGCAGGTTCTCTCGCACGATCGACGCAGTAGTCAACCGCGTTTGCTTTCACCAAACTCAACAAATAACGGATCTCATTTAAATTTCGCCGTCTCGCGGTTTTGTCGGATTTTTTTTTGTTTTACAAGTTTCGGTTTCGGACGAGCGCGGTCAGTTTTTCGGATGAGTCCGCGCGACGTGTTCGAAAGCGAGTGGGGGAGACGTCGTCTACTATGAGATAATTTTGGGGAAATGCCCTCATCGGAGAGATTCAGGAGAAAAGGTCCATCTTCTGCTGGGCTCAGGTTGGCATTGACGTGCCTGCTTTTGGCCAAGTTGGCCGAGGGAAGGCAACCTTCATTCGCGAGGCGCGCCATCTTTTCGGAGCCCACCAAGCAGATCCCGGGGCCGGAGAAGAACTACACTGGGATCAGAGTGAAGCCTGATTCCCTTCTGCTGCTTTACTATCATGAGCAGACGGTGGCCATCGTGGAGGTGGCCCCCAACAGGGCCTTATTCAACTGCGAGTTGCTGGAAGTTAGGTAAGACCACTCGCGGATCCCATTCAAGCATATTTTTATTTAAATATAGGCGATTAAGTTTTAAAATGTAAAAAAAATTACGGAGTTTACATAAAAGCTACTCCTAATCAAACTAAAACGTATTGTAAACGCATTTTGGTGCATCGATTATTTCCATTTTACGTCCAAAAAAATGTTATGTCAAAATCAGAACGGTAAAAATCGGAACAAAGCGTTTATGTATTCTATGATATAAATTGGCTGTCGAAAATCGAAAAATATGTCGTTCCTTCCACGATGACCACTTCAATTGCAAAGTGTGTGCATTTGGGTTCATCAAGATATGGGAACGAGTTCTCTGCGAAAGTCTCTGAGATGGCTATAATGAAACAGAAAATCCTCGGGTAATAAAAGGACGGTTCGGACAGAACAAAAATGATTTCACCTTGGAAGATTTCACCGGATTTTGAGGGAGGCCATTCAGATCCATTCGTTCTGCCTCCGGACAAAAACAAAAGTTTAATTTATAATTTAATACATTTACTTAACGACTGCTACTGATATTCAGATCAGTGATGGTGCGCCGCTTCGGTGACTGCTTTTCTTTATTTATTCATTGGACTTATTTTCTGAAACAATATTACCTTATTTGCCTTCCGCTCTTTACACTAAAAATAAAAATCATGGTTCTCAACTCTCCCTCAACACGTTCTCTCTAATGCTCCTAAAATTCCTGAAATTACTAGAAAACTTCCCTGAATAATTAATTAATTATTATTTCATGAATTACATAGCCAGTATAAATTATATCTTCATATTTTTAAGTTAAAAAACCGAAAAATCCCATTTGGCTCTTTGAACCCCTTAAGTTGGCAACCCTGCAACGGTCAACTGTCAACTGCATCCTGCATTAACAGTTTTTTGTTGACCAATGAATGATCGTCTTTTTTATAATGTGATGATTTCACAGTTGAATCGAACGTATGAACATAGTCTGGGATTTTTTTATATATATAGATTTCTTCACCGTCAAAAAAGTCAGACTAGGGTTTATCAGAATTTTTCATTGAAACGTGGCGGCAACCGCAACGGTGGAAAATGTCGATCGTTTGTCTGCGAAACATTATTCTCTAATTATTTCAAACGGCTTTCACATCCGCGTAAAACTTGAATCAGTAATTATGCTTTTATAAGAAGCCCAGCAACTTCTTGCAAAAAGATCGTCATTGAAGAGACCGAATGTAATTAATGTTTGAGGTCGAGTCGTAAATAACTTCTATTTATTTGTTTATTCAATTTCCAAATGTTCAGCTTTTCTGTTTTTGTTATAATATTGCCTATCTGAATCCGATCGGTTATTAGTCTTTCACCTTCACACGAATTTGTACTTTCTGACTCTCCATTTCAGGGATAAAACGTGCATCACAAAACCGTTGACAAAAGATTAGCGGATGTGAGAACAAATACTCGTTGTCATGGCAACCCGTGACGGTTAGATCCGAACAACAAAATCCAGCCGGAAGTTACTTCTGAATATCAATGCCCGTCCGTGGAGTTATTTATCCCGTCAGCAGTGCTTAATAGAATTACTCAGTCAAGTGATTTGTTGGAATGGTTATTCAATGGTTATTCAATGAATTATATTTTTTCCCTGGGAATTCACAGCCTAAAACGTCTTTTACTTATGTAAGAAGACAAATGAGAGTCAAAACATTTAAACAATGCCGCATTCTTACGTAAAATTCAGGCAATGACTCAGAATTAAGGAGAATCAGAATAAACGAACCTGAAGAGCCTTGAACAGCCAGCACTGGCCTAATTACGCCAACCGGAAATTCAATCTCTTTCCCTTTCAGGACAAAACCGGACAAACAAGTGGCTCTCAACAGCCTCAAGCCCCTCGTCCCCACTCAAATGAAAATCGCCTTCACGGACATGATGGACTTGATGAGCCAGTGCCAGAAGCTGGACTCCCCGCCGTATCTTCGGAGGATGGCCGTCAGCGATGGAGCCCCCACCACCTCCCGCAAGAACTCCAGGCAGCTCACTTCGTTTTTCAGCGGTGTGTTCCCAGGTACGGTCTGTCTCCCCTGGGTGGTTCTGTATTTGTCATCCCGGTGATTGGCAGAAAGCAAAAACAAATCTTCGGTCGTTAAAATTAATTGAAAGATTAGTGTTAATGTTCTTGTCTCACGTTGTGATCATTCGTTACAGAAAAACTGTCGAAGTTAGAAAATTCAAAACGAGCCTGCACTCAGTTTGTGCCTGAAAGATAAATCGCATTTGTTTCTCTGTTTTGACGGCCATAAATTGTTTCGTCAATCATTCCAATCACTGACATCGTCAGTTAATGAGTGAAACGACGGTTAAAAGACCGTTAAATGGGAGAGAGAGGAAACAGTAGGAAAAGACATGATTGATAAGTGAAATTTTGAGGATGTCTGGGGAAATTGGGCTGACAAAGGATGCCTAAATAGAAATTGATTTGGTATTTTCTGGCAGAGTCGACAGAGAAAGTGTCAATTGCGTTCCGAATTAAAAGGCAGACAAAAACAATAAGAAGCTTCTCGTTTATTACAACAAAAAATTATGTATTTTTTAATGAAATGTAGAGTTTAAATTCACTTGACCTTAACGGTTTAAATCTCAACAAAAAAATTTTTATTGGTTTTATTCTGTTTGTTTTCCATCGTTCTAAAGTAGTGATGCCCAACCTACGGCCCGTGAAGGTGTTGCATTTATTCCTATACTGTATTCACAAACGTATTTGGTGATTTTAGTACATTTTAATTTTTAAAAAAGGGTTATGACTGTACGCTAATATTGGAATAACCCCAATTATTCAATAATTGGCGTAATATTATGAAAGGTTGGCCATCACTGTTGTACAGTATTTATCGACTGTGGTACATTTTGATGAACATATATTGAAGTTTCGCATGTCTTCCTATGTATTCTATCATCTGTTTCTATGTCTTCTTTGACTCAGCCTCATAGAAAAAAACCCCGTAAATTTGTTGTTGGGAATAACCGTTGACTAGAAGAGTGTAGGCGAGGTGTTGAAGTTTTGCAGAAGAAATTGAAGGTCGAAGAGGGATTCCCCAGTGGTGCCTTTATGGCAATCGGAGGGGAAAAACCCCCAGAAAGAATTCTTCATCTCAAAAACACCGCAAAAGTCTAATGTTTATTAATTTTATAATTTCTTATCATTTAATTATAAAAATCAGATGTATTTGACTTAATTTTTAGGAAAGATTTTCTCAAAAGTATTTATCCCTTTCTCTGATTATGTTCTTCTTCATGTCCTAGATGTTCTAGTAGTTTACTAGATATTCTTCTTGATGTCCCAGAGGATTTAGTTATCTTCTAAATGTTCTTCTTGATATTCTGCACGTTTTAGTAGTCTTCTAAATGTCCTTTTATATATTTTTATTCCCTTTCTTCTCTGTAATTTGATGTGTTTTTCCGCATTTTTCTTCTTTTTCGGACTCTTCTGCTTTTTAAGATTTCTATTATTTCCCTTTTGTTATCATACAGACTAATATTTTATCCTCTCATCAAATTTTGATCTTCTTCCAATTTCTTTTCGAGTTTTTCTTTTGTAAACTTTTTCTTCTGCTTCTTTCATTCTTTTTCAGTAATTAATAACTTGTAACTTTTATAATTTTTGATTCAGGCACAAAATGGTGCGGTGCCGGAGACATTGCAAGTTCCTACCATGATCTGGGCCCCGACAGAGAGCTGGACAAGTGCTGCAGAACTCACGACCTCTGCCCTGTAAAAGTGGCGGGTCTTCGGACCCAATACAACCTCACCAACTACTCCATCTACACAAAGTCGGTGTCTGTTTCGTCTGCCTTTTTTTTTCTCGCCAACTCGTAACCGAAGCGAATTTCTCCCGCAGGTCGCACTGCATTTGCGACGAGTTTTTCTACGACTGCCTGAAATCGGTGGGGACGACGGTGTCCAATTTCCTGGGGAGTATTTATTTCAACGTGGCTCCGGTGACGTGCGTCGAGGATGCGCCGCTCGAGGACCCCACAAACAAAACGAAGAAGCGATTTTCCATCAAAAATAAGCGATATTAGGCGATAATTAACGTGATCGAATAGTCTGTGATTCGGTTTTATTATTTGTTGATTATGTTATTTTTATTCGGATGTATTAAAATATTTGGACTGAAAAAATATTGAAATAAATTTGATATCTTATAAATGCTGAGGAATCTTTCTAATACTAAATTTTCACTTATTCTTCTTTCTCTTGATTTTGTAAAATTAATATTTCCTCTTTTCTTTTTTTATCTAAAATACCAAATGTATTTTCTGTTGGAATATAAATGATTTTAATTAAAGTTTCGCATTTTAAAATCATTCACTCTGTCCTGAGTCGGAGTGGAAAAGTGAACTGTAGTAACTGAGGAAAGTTTATGTGCATTTATCTTAAAAGAATCCACTCGCATTGAGCGCTGTGGCAGTAATTAAAGCCGACCTCCAAGAAGAAATTGTTTAATGCAGAGTGCGGACATTAAGTCGTTGAGTGTCCTTTTTCATTTGTTACCAAAACAGGACAAGAATGAAGTAGGGGTTGATAAGAATTAGACATTTTGTTTCTTTTTTCACTGACTTTCTTCAGTCAAAGGAATTCAATTACTGAATTTTATATTACAAATTTTCTGCTCTCATCATAAAATTTTAACAACCACAATATTTAACAATTTATACAATTGTTTGCCTCTTATAATTACTTTCCAATAAATGATTATTGAACTGATACATAGAACATTTGAACAAGGCAAAAATTAAATGAAGTAAAGCATTCTGTTTGCTATAATTCATCCATTTTGACTTCAGATGTTCTTTCTTTTGGTAAAGATTCTTCACAAATTTTCATAAGAGTCACAATTAATTCAAAATTCTTTTTTATAACTTCCACACCAAAAAGTCTCAATGCATCCATGGGATGATTCATGATGTTTCCCAGCCAACTCACACACTCCCTCTTCAAGTAATCTTTCTCAGATTTGAGCAAATAATTAATGCACTCCTCCACAATGTGATTTTGACTTTGGATCAAATCTTTGGCCACAGGCACTTCAACTGATAAATTGCTGACTATCCTCAGAAAATACAAAGCCTCCTTTTCTTTTTCTTGCAGAGAAATCAGCAAACATTTAAGTGCTTCTAAATGCACTCCACTGGATATGAGCTCATGATGAACACACTGATGACAAGTTAATAACGATAATAAGAAGGCAACTGAAAAGCTTTTCCTGTTGAAAACTGGAAGAATGGCAAGCAGACAGTTTTGCAAGTCTTCTGATCTGAAAAACAAAAAAAAACCTTTTAGCTGCTGTAAATTAATTGGGGCTTGTTCATAAAAAATTAAAAATCCTTTCAGTTACTTTAGAACATCAAATCCATGGTAAATCAATTGGGTCAATGCATAGATGGCAGCTGCTTCTAAATTTGGGTCTTTTTCAGTGAGCAAGTTTAAAATTTTTGGAAAGAAACCTTGATTCATGAGAAGTTCAATGTTTTTCACACCCTGTCTGCTGAGATTTCCCAAAGCCACTGCACAAACTTCCTGAAATACAGATAAAAATAAATAATCCACTTTTATTTCTTTCCTAAACCTGCTTATAATGTGAAGCAACATAAGCAATAAAGTTAAACTTATGATAAATTAATATATACTTAAGTAATGCATTAAATAAAGAATAAATATGAAAATTTCCTTACTTTCAGGTACTGATTCCTTCCAGATAAATGGACCATTAGGTATGATTCAGCTGCTTTCAGTACCTGCATGCTTTGTTTAGCATTTCCTAATGCTATGTTACAGATGCATTGGGCAGCAATCAACTGAAACTTTTCATTTTGACCTAAAAGTTAATAAAGTCTTATGATCTTCTGAACAGCAAAATGTATGACTATTTTCTTGCAATTTGGACAGAGTGAATAATTTGTTTCTTGCAATGAAAGGCTCAGTTTAATAGGTTTCTTCTTGCTTCGATTTTGTTTTGATTTGTTTTACATTTCAGGCACACAGTGAACGCTCCATCCAGTTCACTGGATTATATTATAACTCACCTGACAGTAATCTCAATAAAGATTGTAGTGCCCCATCTACTTTTAAAAAGTCTGATATGTTCTCCTTGCTGTCAAGAAGAGCATTCATTACAGCGTTCAGCAACTCACAGGAGACCTGACTTTTGTTTTTCAAACTCTTTGCTAAAACCGTTATGTCATCTTCACTGAAATTTTTGCCGTTCCGTTCAACGTCGAGAAAGCGAGCTTTCTTTAAGAGAAATTCTCTTTGGTGTTCTCTGTCGGCTAACTTTTGTTCTCTATATTTTTCCCTTAATTTTTCAATCTTAATACTCTCCTGTTTTTCCTCAGTCTCGGGTTTATCGATAGACTCCGGAATCTCATTCATCTTTCTGAAACCGATTTTGTTTCTGAAGATAAATTAACTAAAAATAAAGCATGATGTTTGACTTGTAGTTTCCAACTACACAATAATTTCTTCCTGCCTTAAAAGCATTTTTAAGATAATTAATTTAATTATCAAGTTTCCAACTGAAATCTCAACGAAGCAGTCACCATAACCTAACTTGGTTTCCCGCTGACAAAAGCAATGTCGCCAAAGTTAACATTAAGACTGAACTCTTTTCTCAAAATAGAAAAAAAAATTCTCAAAAATGACGAAATAAAAAAATCTTTAATAATTCAGAGGGTGAATTTAAATTTGAATGTTCTTTTTCATAAATTTCACGCATAAGTACTATCTGACTCTTTTTCATGTTTTTAATTCTTTTTATTAAGGCTAAAACAGTAAAAAAAAATTTTTGCAATAAATTCATGTTTATTTGCTTAAGCAAGAGCAGTGAAATAACCACCTGCATTCCCTCTATCATATTTTCTTTCAAAAATAACATCATCTGATTGTTGAGGACATGTTTTTCTTAGTTGAAGTAATAAAAATTATAAAAAAATCCACCCTTAATTGTTCCTATGGGATCATTTTTATTTTAAACAAAACATCTTCAAACCCAAAAACCCATAAAGCAAGAGTTTGGCAATTCTTGTTTTACCTGTAAAACCAAGCAGATTCACTTCTAAAGCTTTTAATAAATAATATAAAGTTTAAAAATATGAAATATAATAATCACATTACTTAACAAATACAAAATGAAAACAATTTATTTTTTTGTTTATTTAAAAAATGATTATACAATAAATAAGCAATTAGGCAATGTCTTTAATTGCTGCTTCAACTTCATCTTTTGAAAATATGTGGTAATTCCCTTTAGGCGTTACAGTCATAACTTCAACATTTGTAGAGTTTAACTTGGCTTCCATCACTTGCTTTAGAATTGTAAGAGTTGTAGTAATTGCTTCTTTTAGAGTCATTGACTTATTGAAGGCCTCTTGTAAGCTCTGCTGAGCGCCTTCGCTCCCCGAGCCTATGGCTTTCGCTTCGAACTGGACGAAGGTCCCCGAGGGATCCATGTGGTACAACTGAGGCCCCTTTTCATCACATCCTGCGAAGAGTATGGCAACTCCGAAAGGGCGACTCATGGCGCTTTCGTCGTCATCCGAATCTCCGAACTGAATGGCCAAGTTGGACACCGCTTGTGCACAGCTTTCCACGGACATTTTTTCGTTGTAAATAAACCAATGATTTTGAGCTTCCACTCTGGCCCTGTCGATCATTATGCGTGAATCTGCCATTAAGCCGCTCACTGCACACCCAATATGAGAATCAATTTCTACAATTTTCTCAATCGTAGTCGGCGCCATCAGAGGTGAAGTTATGCGCTTTTCAACAGCCAAAACAACACCTTCACTCGTGCAAATTCCGATTGCGGTTGAACCTAATTTAATTGCTTCAATGGCATACTCAACTTGAAATAATCGCCCTTCTGGAGAGAAGGTATTTACTCCTCTATCGTACTCTGATCTCGTAAGAAACATTTTAAAAATCTCCCTTACACCTTCTCTGAAAACTACACAGTCATTACATCAAAATGGCGACATAAGGCTAAATTCACGACGGACGTAATTCCGTGATTGGTCGATTTATTGACTAGAATGCGCATGCGTAAAATTTAACCGCACATTTTGATTTTAAATATTAATAGTTGTTGATTTTAATAATGGCGCTATTTGATCAAAACTACTTTAATTTCGAAAATTTAGGTACTATATAAGACATTGGCAAAAACTTCCTTAAAACCAAGATTATGCCTGTTCGAAAAACTTCTATTTTCTCTAACGCCACCTTTCTATATAAAAAAAAGGACTCACGACTTGCGTTATGTACCTCTGTATTGATGTATTGCCTTTTCATTATAATAAAAAAATTATTTAATCACTGTTCAAAGTCGAATAATTCATGCACAGGTAGCAACCTGTGGTATTTTTTTGAAAAATCAAGAAAATTGAAAGTCTTCAAATCTCGATGCCACCAACATAGATGAAAAGAGCGTGTCTTAAAAAATAGGAAAACCAAGTGTGAGCTCAATCGGATTGGCGAAAATTATTTGTGCATTTGGTTTTAATTCTTTACATTTCCATTTTTGGTACATTTGGGAGTACAGAAAAAAGTTTGAAAAAGTTTGAAAAAGTTAGTTTTACGAATAACATCAATGAACGGCGTCCTCTGAGCTCAGGAGGGGTTTTTTTCCGTTTCTCTACATCCTAAAGAATAGATCTATGAGCATTTTGTTTTATTCTGAACGATTTCTTTTTTTTTTGTATATAGTTGTACAGAATTGAGTTTAGGAATGTTATGATAGTGTGTGTGTTTTTTCTTGTATTTCTCACAATGTATAATTTAATGGCAATATATTCATTTTAATCTCCTTTCTTTTTTAGTTAGAACATCTATAAGAGTAAGGGCGAAATGTAATATTTCTCACTTAAATTTTTTCTTTATGTAAAGGATATTGAATATTAAAATAAATGACAGTGTTTAGGTAAATCGGAATCGGATATTTTTTTTATAATTAATAAATATATTGGGTGAGTGCGGTCAACCATTGGGATTTCTGTATTCGTCAATGTAAAGGCCGGAAATGAAAATGTAAACAAGTTGACTTCGGTCTGGCGACGTCATCCTTGAGAGGAGGAGGAGGAGGAGCGTAAGGCCGAGATGAGAATACAGCGTTGCCATTTTATATTAACCGTTGCCGTTGTTTTTATAAAAGAATTGAGAATTTGTGTGGTTTTCCAATGAAGAATGACATTTTTGTTTTTTTAAGGTGAGAAAATGTGAGATTTAAGTTGAGTGAGGTGTTTTTAGCTTATTATAATTAAAGGTAATCGGGTTGGAAATGTAATGTTGGTTATAATTTCCTATGAAGCGCAGCTGGCTGAGTTTTAGGTGCAACGGTCATTTCGAGATAATCCTGATATAGCCTGGATAAAATTGGAGGACAAATTTTGGATTTTGTATTTACTAGGGATGCGCCGAATATTCGGTAGGTATTTGATATTCAGTTAGTGTATTCGGTTCGAGTATGTCTATTTTTTGCCTGACCTAAAAGAAAACCTTCATGTGAAAATAATGGAAAATAATTAAATAGTTAATTAATAAAATGTGGAATTAATCCAAGAAAATGAAGCAAATAAACTTCAATTCAAAATATTTATTTCTTACAATAAAAAAATATCAATCAAATCATTACAAAGCTATGAAAGTATAATATTGCTAGTATAAATACTAAAAGTATAAATATTGCCCCACACCTGTGTTTAAACTTAGAACGTTTTTATATAGAAACGAATGAGGATTTGTAAAGACTTCATGTTTGAAAAAAATGAACAACGCGTCAGGAGAGTTCAGGAGGGGTTTTTTCCGTTTCTCTACATCCTAAAGAATAGATCTATGAGCATTTTGTTTTATTCTGATAGATTTCGATTTTTGGTACATTTGGGAGTACAGAAAAAAGTTTGAAAAAGTTTGAAAAAGTTAGTTTTACGAATAACTTGAATGAACGGCGTCCTCTGAGCTCAGGAGGGGTTTTTTCCGTTTCTCTACATCCTAAAGAATAGATCTATGATCATTTTGTTTTATTCTGATAGATTTCGATTTTTGGTACATTTGGGAGTACAGAAAAAAGTTTGAAAAAGTTTGAAAAAGTTAGTTTTACGAATAACTTGAATGAACGGCGTCCTCTGAGCTAAGGAGGGGTTTTTTCCGTTTCTCTACATCCTAAAGAATAGATCTATGAGCATTTTGTTTTATTCTGATAGATTTCGATTTTTGGTACATTTGGGAGTACAGAAAAAAGTTTGAAAAAGTTTGAGAAAGTTAGTTTTAAGAATAACATCAAAACACGGCGTCACCTAGGGTTCCGACGGGTTTTTTCCGTTTCTCTACATCCTAAAGAATAGATCTATGAGCATTTTGTTTTGTTCTGATTGATTTCGATTTTTGGTACATTTGGGAGTACAGAAAAAAGTTTGAAAAAGTTTGAAAAAGTTAGTTTTACGAATAACTTGAATGAACGGCGTCCTCTGAGCTCAGGAGGGGTTTTTTCCGTTTCTCTACATCCTAAAGAATAGATCTATGAGCATTTTGTTTTATTCTGATTGATTTCGATTTTTGGTACATTTGGGAGTACAGAAAAAAGTTTGAAAAAGTTTGAAAAAGTTAGTTTTACGAATAACTTCAAAACACGGCGTCACCTGAGCTCAGGAGGGGTTTTTTCCGTTTCTCTACATCCTAAAGAATAGATCTATGAGCATTTTGTTTTATTCTGATTGATTTCGATTTTTGGTACATTTGGGAGTACAGAAAAAAGTTTGAAAAAGTTTGAAAAAGTTAGTTTTACGAATAACTTCAAAACACGGCGTCACCTGAGGTTCCGACGGGTTTTTTCCGTTTCTCTACATCCTAAAGAATAGATCTATGAGCATTTTGTTTTATTCTGATTGATTTCGATTTTTGGTACATTTGGGAGTACAGAAAAAAGTTTGAAAAAGTTTGAAAAAGTTAGTTTTACGAATAACTTGAATGAACGGCGTCCTCTGAGCTCAGGAGGGGTTTTTTCCGTTTCTCTACATCCTAAAGAATAGATCTATGAGCATTTTGTTTTATTCTGATTGATTTCGATTTTTGGTACATTTGGGAGTACAGAAAAAAGTTTGAAAAAGTTTGAAAAAGTTAGTTTTACGAATAACTTCAAAACACGGCGTCACCTAGGGTTCCGACGGGTTTTTTCCGTTTCTCTACATCCTAAAGAATAGATCTATGAGCATTTTGTTTTATTCTGATTGATTTCGATTTTTGGTACATTTGGGAGTACAGAAAAAAGTTTGAAAAAGTTTGAAAAAGTTAGTTTTACGAATAACTTCAAAACACGGCGTCACCTGAGCTCAGGAGGGGTTTTTTCCGTTTCTCTACATCCTAAAGAATAGATCTATGAGCATTTTGTTTTATTCTGATTGATTTCGATTTTTGGTACATTTGGGAGTACAGAAAAAAGTTTGAAAAAGTTTGAAAAAGTTAGTTTTACAAGTACCTTCAAAACACGGCGTCACCTGAGGTTCCGACGGGTTTTTTCCGTTTCTCTACATCCTAAAGAATAGATATATGTGCATTTTGTTTGAATTAATTACAATTGGATTTTATTACATTTAAGGGTACAGCAACAAGTTTGAAAAAGTTTGAAAAAGTTAGTTTTACGAATAACTTCAAAACACGGCGTCACCTGAGGTTCCGACGGGTTTTTTCCGTTTCTCTACATCCTAAAGAATAGATCTATGAGCATTTTGTTTTGTTCTGATTGATTTCGATTTTTGGTACATTTGGGAGTACAGAAAACAGTTTGAAAAAGTTTGAAAAAGTTAGTTTTACGAATAACTTCAAAACACGGCGTCACCTAGGGTTCCGACGGGTTTTTTCCGTTTCTCTACATCCTAAAGAATAGATCTATGAGCATTTTGTTTTGTTCTGATTGATTTCGATTTTTGGTACATTTGGGAGTACAGAAAAAAGTTTGAAAAAGTTTGAAAAAGTTAGTTTTACGAATAACTTCAAAACACGGCGTCACCTAGGGTTCCGACGGGTTTTTTCCGTTTCTCTACATCCTAAAGAATAGATCTATGATCATTTTGTTTTGTTCTGATTGATTTCGATTTTTGGTACATTTGGGAGTACAGAAAAAAGTTTGAAAAAGTTTGAAAAAGTTAGTTTTAAGAATAACATCAAAACACGGCGTCACCTAGGGTTCCGACGGGTTTTTTCCGTTTCTCTACATCCTAAAGAATAGATCTATGAGCATTTTGTTTTGTTCTGATTGATTTCGATTTTTGGTACATTTGGGAGTACAGAAAAAAGTTTGAAAAAGTTTGAAAAAGTTAGTTTTACGAATAACTTGAATGAACGGCGTCCTCTGAGCTCAGGAGGGGTTTTTTCCGTTTCTCTACATCCTAAAGAATAGATCTATGAGCATTTTGTTTTATTCTGATTGATTTCGATTTTTGGTACATTTGGGAGTACAGAAAAAAGTTTGAAAAAGTTTGAAAAAGTTAGTTTTACGAATAACTTCAAAACACGGCGTCACCTGAGCTCAGGAGGGGTTTTTTCCGTTTCTCTACATCCTAAAGAATAGATCTATGAGCATTTTGTTTTATTCTGATTGATTTCGATTTTTGGTACATTTGGGAGTACAGAAAAAAGTTTGAAAAAGTTTGAAAAAGTTAGTTTTACGAATAACTTCAAAACACGGCGTCACCTGAGGTTCCGACGGGTTTTTTCCGTTTCTCTACATCCTAAAGAATAGATCTATGAGCATTTTGTTTTATTCTGATTGATTTCGATTTTTGGTACATTTGGGAGTACAGAAAAAAGTTTGAAAAAGTTTGAAAAAGTTAGTTTTACGAATAACTTCAAAACACGGCGTCCTCTGAGCTCAGGAGGGGTTTTTTCCGTTTCTCTACATCCTAAAGAATAGATCTATGATCATTTTGTTTTATTCTGATTGATTTCGATTTTTGGTACATTTGGGAGTACAGAAAAAAGTTTGAAAAAGTTTGAAAAAGTTAGTTTTACGAATAACTTCAAAACACGGCGTCACCTAGGGTTCCGACGGGTTTTTTCCGTTTCTCTACATCCTAAGGAATAGATCTATGAGCATTTTGTTTTGTTCTGATTGATTTCGATTTTTGGTACATTTGGGAGTACAGAAAAAAGTTTGAAAAAGTTTGAAAAAGTTAGTTTTACGAATAACTTGAATGAACGGCGTCCTCTGAGCTCAGGAGGGGTTTTTTCCGTTTCTCTACATCCTAAAGAATAGATCTATGAGCATTTTGTTTTATTCTGATAGATTTCGATTTTTGGTACATTTGGGAGTACAGAAAAAAGTTTGAAAAAGTTTGAAAAAGTTAGTTTTACAAGTACCTTCAAAACACGGCGTCACCTGAGGTTCCGACGGGTTTTTTCCGTTTCTCTACATCCTAAAGAATAGATATATGTGCATTTTGTTTGAATTAATTACAATTGGATTTTATTACATTTAAGGGTACAGCAACAAGTTTGAAAAAGTTTGAAAAAGTTAGTTTTACGAATAACTTCAAAACACGGCGTCACCTGAGGTTCCGACGGGTTTTTTCCGTTTCTCTACATCCTAAAGAATAGATCTATGAGCATTTTGTTTTATTCTGATTGATTTCGATTTTTGGTACATTTGGGAGTACAGAAAAAAGTTTGAAAAAGTTTGAAAAAGTTAGTTTTACGAATAACTTGAATGAACGGCGTCCTCTGAGCTCAGGAGGGGTTTTTTCCGTTTCTCTACATCCTAAAGAATAGATCTATGAGCATTTTGTTTTATTCTGATTGATTTCGATTTTTGGTACATTTGGGAGTACAGAAAAAAGTTTGAAAAAGTTTGAAAAAGTTAGTTTTACGAATAACTTCAAAACACGGCGTCACCTAGGGTTCCGACGGGTTTTTTCCGTTTCTCTACATCCTAAAGAATAGATCTATGAGCATTTTGTTTTATTCTGATTGATTTCGATTTTTGGTACATTTGGGAGTACAGAAAAAAGTTTGAAAAAGTTTGAAAAAGTTAGTTTTACGAATAACTTCAAAACACGGCGTCACCTGAGCTCAGGAGGGGTTTTTTCCGTTTCTCTACATCCTAAAGAATAGATCTATGAGCATTTTGTTTTATTCTGATTGATTTCGATTTTTGGTACATTTGGGAGTACAGAAAAAAGTTTGAAAAAGTTTGAAAAAGTTAGTTTTACAAGTACCTTCAAAACACGGCGTCACCTGAGGTTCCGACGGGTTTTTTCCGTTTCTCTACATCCTAAAGAATAGATATATGTGCATTTTGTTTGAATTAATTACAATTGGATTTTATTACATTTAAGGGTACAGCAACAAGTTTGAAAAAGTTTGAAAAAGTTAGTTTTACGAATAACTTCAAAACACGGCGTCACCTGAGGTTCCGACGGGTTTTTTCCGTTTCTCTACATCCTAAAGAATAGATCTATGAGCATTTTGTTTTGTTCTGATTGATTTCGATTTTTGGTACATTTGGGAGTACAGAAAACAGTTTGAAAAAGTTTGAAAAAGTTAGTTTTACGAATAACTTCAAAACACGGCGTCACCTAGGGTTCCGACGGGTTTTTTCCGTTTCTCTACATCCTAAAGAATAGATCTATGAGCATTTTGTTTTGTTCTGATTGATTTCGATTTTTGGTACATTTGGGAGTACAGAAAAAAGTTTGAAAAAGTTTGAAAAAGTTAGTTTTACGAATAACTTCAAAACACGGCGTCACCTAGGGTTCCGACGGGTTTTTTCCGTTTCTCTACATCCTAAAGAATAGATCTATGATCATTTTGTTTTGTTCTGATTGATTTCGATTTTTGGTACATTTGGGAGTACAGAAAAAAGTTTGAAAAAGTTTGAAAAAGTTAGTTTTACGAATAACTTGAATGAACGGCGTCCTCTGAGCTCAGGAGGGGTTTTTTCCGTTTCTCTACATCCTAAAGAATAGATCTATGAGCATTTTGTTTTATTCTGATTGATTTCGATTTTTGGTACATTTGGGAGTACAGAAAAAAGTTTGAAAAAGTTTGAAAAAGTTAGTTTTACGAATAACTTCAAAACACGGCGTCACCTAGGGTTCCGACGGGTTTTTTCCGTTTCTCTACATCCTAAAGAATAGATCTATGATCATTTTGTTTTGTTCTGATTGATTTCGATTTTTGGTACATTTGGGAGTACAGAAAAAAGTTTGAAAAAGTTTGAAAAAGTTAGTTTTACGAATAACTTGAATGAACGGCGTCCTCTGAGCTCAGGAGGGGTTTTTTCCGTTTCTCTACATCCTAAAGAATAGATCTATGAGCATTTTGTTTTATTCTGATTGATTTCGATTTTTGGTACATTTGGGAGTACAGAAAAAAGTTTGAAAAAGTTTGAAAAAGTTAGTTTTACGAATAACTTGAATGAACGGCGTCCTCTGAGCTCAGGAGGGGTTTTTTCCGTTTCTCTACATCCTAAAGAATAGATCTATGAGCATTTTGTTTTATTCTGATTGATTTCGATTTTTGGTACATTTGGGAGTACAGAAAAAAGTTTGAAAAAGTTTGAAAAAGTTAGTTTTACGAATAACTTCAAAACACGGCGTCACCTGAGCTCAGGAGGGGTTTTTTCCGTTTCTCTACATCCTAAAGAATAGATCTATGAGCATTTTGTTTTATTCTGATTGATTTCGATTTTTGGTACATTTGGGAGTACAGAAAAAAGTTTGAAAAAGTTTGAAAAAGTTAGTTTTACGAATAACTTCAAAACACGGCGTCACCTGAGCTCAGGAGGGGTTTTTTCCGTTTCTCTACATCCTAAAGAATAGATCTATGAGCATTTTGTTTTATTCTGATTGATTTCGATTTTTGGTACATTTGGGAGTACAGAAAAAAGTTTGAAAAAGTTTGAAAAAGTTAGTTTTACGAATAACTTCAAAACACGGCGTCACCTAGGGTTCCGACGGGTTTTTTCCGTTTCTCTACATCCTAAAGAATAGATCTATGATCATTTTGTTTTGTTCTGATTGATTTCGATTTTTGGTACATTTGGGAGTACAGAAAAAAGTTTGAAAAAGTTTGAAAAAGTTAGTTTTACGAATAACTTGAATGAACGGCGTCCTCTGAGCTCAGGAGGGGTTTTTTCCGTTTCTCTACATCCTAAAGAATAGATCTATGAGCATTTTGTTTTATTCTGATTGATTTCGATTTTTGGTACATTTGGGAGTACAGAAAAAAGTTTGAAAAAGTTTGAAAAAGTTAGTTTTACGAATAACTTCAAAACACGGCGTCACCTGAGGTTCCGACGGGTTTTTTCCGTTTCTCTACATCCTAAAGAATAGATCTATGAGCATTTTGTTTTATTCTGATTGATTTCGATTTTTGGTACATTTGGGAGTACAGAAAAAAGTTTGAAAAAGTTTGAAAAAGTTAGTTTTACGAATAACTTGAATGAACGGCGTCCTCTGAGCTCAGGAGGGGTTTTTTCCGTTTCTCTACATCCTAAAGAATAGATCTATGAGCATTTTGTTTTATTCTGATAGATTTCGATTTTTGGTACATTTGGGAGTACAGAAAAAAGTTTGAAAAAGTTAGTTTTACGAATAACTTGAATGAACGGCGTCCTCTGAGCTCAGGAGGGGTTTTTTCCGTTTCTCTACATCCTAAAGAATAGATCTATGATCATTTTGTTTTATTCTGATAGATTTCGATTTTTGGTACATTTGGGAGTACAGAAAAAAGTTTGAAAAAGTTTGAAAAAGTTAGTTTTACGAATAACTTGAATGAACGGCGTCCTCTGAGCTAAGGAGGGGTTTTTTCCGTTTCTCTACATCCTAAAGAATAGATCTATGAGCATTTTGTTTTATTCTGATAGATTTCGATTTTTGGTACATTTGGGAGTACAGAAAAAAGTTTGAAAAAGTTTGAGAAAGTTAGTTTTAAGAATAACATCAAAACACGGCGTCACCTAGGGTTCCGACGGGTTTTTTCCGTTTCTCTACATCCTAAAGAATAGATCTATGAGCATTTTGTTTTGTTCTGATTGATTTCGATTTTTGGTACATTTGGGAGTACAGAAAAAAGTTTGAAAAAGTTTGAAAAAGTTAGTTTTACGAATAACTTGAATGAACGGCGTCCTCTGAGCTCAGGAGGGGTTTTTTCCGTTTCTCTACATCCTAAAGAATAGATCTATGAGCATTTTGTTTTATTCTGATTGATTTCGATTTTTGGTACATTTGGGAGTACAGAAAAAAGTTTGAAAAAGTTTGAAAAAGTTAGTTTTACGAATAACTTGAATGAACGGCGTCCTCTGAGCTAAGGAGGGGTTTTTTCCGTTTCTCTACATCCTAAAGAATAGATCTATGAGCATTTTGTTTTATTCTGATTGATTTCGATTTTTGGTACATTTGGGAGTACAGAAAAAAGTTTGAAAAAGTTTGAAAAAGTTAGTTTTACGATTAACTTCAAAACACGGCGTCACCTAGGGTTCCGACGGGTTTTTTCCGTTTCTATACATCCTAAAGAATAGATCTATGAGCATTTTGTTTTGTTCTGATTGATTTCGATTTTTGGTACATTTGGGAGTACAGAAAAAAGTTTGAAAAAGTTTGAAAAAGTTAGTTTTACGAATAACTTCAAAACACGGCGTCACCTAGGGTTCCGACGGGTTTTTTCCGTTTCTCTACATCCTAAAGAATAGATCTATGAGCATTTTGTTTTATTCTGATTGATTTCGATTTTTGGTACATTTGGGAGTACAGAAAAAAGTTTGAAAAAGTTTGAAAAAGTTAGTTTTACAAATGACTTCAAAACACGGCGTCACCTGAGCTCAGAATTGGTTTTTTCCGTTTCCCTACATCCTAAAGAATAGATCTATGAGCATTTTGTTTTATTCTTAACGATTTCTTTTTTTTGTATATAGTTGTACAGAATTGAGTTTAGGAATGTTATGATAGTGTGTGTGTTTTTTCTTGTATTTCTCACAATGTATAATTTAATGGCAATATATTCATTTTAATCTCCTTTCTTTTTTGGTTAGAACATCTATAAGAGTAAGGGCGAAATGTAATATTTCTCACTTAAATTTTTTCTTTATGTAAAGGATATTGAATATTAAAATAAATGACAGTGTTTAGGTAAATCGGAATCGGATATTTTTTTTATAATTAATAAATATATTGGGTGAGTGCGGTCAACCATTGGGATTTCTGTATTCGTCAATGTAAAGGCCGGAAATGAAAATGTAAACAAGTTGACTTCGGTCTGGCGACGTCATCCTTGAGAGGAGGAGGAGGAGGAGCGTAAGGCCGAGATGAGAATACAGCGTTGCCATTTTATATTAACCGTTGCCGTTGTTTTTATAAAAGAATTGAGAATTTGTGTGGTTTTCCAATGAAGAATGACATTTTTGTTTTTTTAAGGTGAGAAAATGTGAGATTTAAGTTGAGTGAGGTGTTTTTAGCTTATTATAATTAAAGGTAATCGGGTTGGAAATGTAATGTTGGTTATAATTTCCTATGAAGCGCAGCTGGCTGAGTTTTAGGTGCAACGGTCATTTCGAGATAATCCTGATATAGCCTGGATAAAATTGGAGGACAAATTTTGGATTTTGTATTTACTAGGGATGCGCCGAATATTCGGTAGGTATTTGATATTCAGTTAGTGTATTCGGTTCGAGTATGTCTATTTTTTGCCTGACCTAAAAGAAAACCTTCATGTGAAAATAATGGAAAATAATTAAATAGTTAATTAATAAAATGTGGAATTAATCCAAGAAAATGAAGCAATTAAACTTCAATTCAAAATATTTATTTCTTACGATAAAAAAATATCAATCAAATCATTACAAAGCTATGAAAGTATAATATTGCTAGTATAAATACTAAAAGTATATATATTGCCCCACACCTGTGTTTAAACTTAGAACGTTTTTATATAGAAACGAATGAGGATGTGTAAAGACTTCATGTTTGAAAAAAATGAACAACGGCGTCAGGAGAGTTCAGGAGGGGTTTTTTCCGTTTCTCTACATCCTAAAGAATAGATCTATGAGCATTTTGTTTTATTCTGATTGATTTCGATTTTTGGTACATTTGGGAGTACAGAAAAAAGTTTGAAAAAGTTTGAAAAAGTTAGTTTTACAAATACCTTCAAAACACGGCGTCACCTGAGGTTCCGACGGGTTTTTTCCGTTTCTCTACATCCTAAAGAATAGATCTATGAGCATTTTGTTTTATTCTGATAGATTTCGATTTTTGGTACATTTGGGAGTACAGAAAAAAGTTTGAAAAAGTTTGAAAAAGTTAGTTTTACGAATAACTTGAATGAACGGCGTCCTCTGAGCTAAGGAGGGGTTTTTTCCGTTTCTCTACATCCTAAAGAATAGATCTATGAGCATTTTGTTTTATTCTGATAGATTTCGATTTTTGGTACATTTGGGAGTACAGAAAAAAGTTTGAAAAAGTTAGTTTTACGAATAACTTGAATGAACGGCGTCCTCTGAGCTCAGGAGGGGTTTTTTCCGTTTCTCTACATCCTAAAGAATAGATCTATGATCATTTTGTTTTATTCTGATTGATTTCGATTTTTGGTACATTTGGGAGTACAGAAAAAAGTTTGAAAAAGTTTGAAAAAGTTAGTTTTACGAATAACTTCAAAACACGGCGTCACCTGAGGTTCCGACGGGTTTTTTCCGTTTCTCTACATCCTAAAGAATAGATCTATGAGCATTTTGTTTTATTCTGATTGATTTCGATTTTTGGTACATTTGGGAGTACAGAAAAAAGTTTGAAAAAGTTAGTTTTACGAATAACTTCAAAACACGGCGTCACCTGAGCTCAGGAGGGGTTTTTTCCGTTTCTCTACATCCTAAAGAATAGATCTATGATCATTTTGTTTTATTCTAATTGATTTCGATTTTTGGTACATTTGGGAGTACAGAAAAAAGTTTGAAAAAGTTTGAAAAAGTTAGTTTTACAAGTACCTTCAAAACACGGCGTCACCTGAGGTTCCGACGGGTTTTTTCCGTTTCTCTACATCCTAAAGAATAGATCTATGAGCATTTTGTTTTATTCTGATAGATTTCGATTTTTGGTACATTTGGGAGTACAGAAAAAAGTTTGAAAAAGTTTGAAAAAGTTAGTTTTACGAATAACTTCAAAACACGGCGTCACCTGAGCTCAGGAGGGGTTTTTTCCGTTTCTATACATCCTAAAGAATAGATCTATGAGCATTTTGTTTTATTCTGATTGATTTCGATTTTTGGTACATTTGGGAGTACAGAAAAAAGTTTGAAAAAGTTTGAAAAAGTTAGTTTTACGAATAACTTCAAAACACGGCGTCACCTAGGGTTCCGACGGGTTTTTTCCGTTTCTCTACATCCTAAAGAATAGATCTATGAGCATTTTGTTTTGTTCTGATTGATTTCGATTTTTGGTACATTTGGGAGTACAGAAAAAAGTTTGAAAAAGTTTGAAAAAGTTAGTTTTACAAATACCTTCAAAACACGGCGTCACCTGAGGTTCCGACGGGTTTTTTCCGTTTCTCTACATCCTAAAGAATAGATCTATGAGCATTTTGTTTTATTCTGATAGATTTCGATTTTTGGTACATTTGGGAGTACAGAAAAAAGTTTGAAAAAGTTTGAAAAAGTTAGTTTTACGAATAACTTCAAAACACGGCGTCACCTGGGCTCAGGAGGGGTTTTTTCCGTTTCTATACATCCTAAAGAATAGATCTATGAGCATTTTGTTTTATTCTGATTGATTTCGATTTTTGGTACATTTGGGAGTACAGAAAAAAGTTTGAAAAAGTTTGAAAAAGTTAGTTTTACGAATAACTTCAAAACACGGCTTCACCTAGGGTTCCGACGGGTTTTTTACGTTTCTCTACATCCTAAAGAATAGATCTATGATCATTTTGTTTTATTCTGATTGATTTCGATTTTTGGTACATTTGGGAGTACAGAAAAAAGTTTGAAAAAGTTTGAAAAAGTTAGTTTTACAAATGACTTCAAAACACGGCGTCACCTGAGCTAAGGAGGGGTTTTTTCCGTTTCTCTACATCCTAAAGAATAGATCTATGAGCATTTTGTTTTATTCTGATTGATTTCGATTTTTGGTATATTTGGGAGTACAGAAAAAAGTTTGAAAAAGTTTGAAAAAGTTAGTTTTACGAATAACTTGAATGAACGGCGTCCTCTGAGCTCAGGAGGGGTTTTTTCCGTTTCTCTACATCCTAAAGAATAGATCTATGATCATTTTGTTTTATTCTGATAGATTTCGATTTTTGGTACATTTGGGAGTACAGAAAAAAGTTTGAAAAAGTTTGAAAAAGTTAGTTTTACGAATAACTTGAATGAACGGCGTCCTCTGAGCTAAGGAGGGGTTTTTTCCGTTTCTCTACATCCTAAAGAATAGATCTATGAGCATTTTGTTTTATTCTGATTGATTTCGATTTTTGGTACATTTGGGAGTACAGAAAAAAGTTTGAAAAAGTTTGAAAAAGTTAGTTTTACGATTAACTTCAAAACACGGCGTCACCTAGGGTTCCGACGGGTTTTTTCCGTTTCTATACATCCTAAAGAATAGATCTATGAGCATTTTGTTTTGTTCTGATTGATTTCGATTTTTGGTACATTTGGGAGTACAGAAAAAAGTTTGAAAAAGTTTGAAAAAGTTAGTTTTACGAATAACTTCAAAACACGGCGTCACCTAGGGTTCCGACGGGTTTTTTCCGTTTCTCTACATCCTAAAGAATAGATCTATGAGCATTTTGTTTTATTCTGATTGATTTCGATTTTTGGTACATTTGGGAGTACAGAAAAAAGTTTGAAAAAGTTTGAAAAAGTTAGTTTTACAAATGACTTCAAAACACGGCGTCACCTGAGCTCAGAATTGGTTTTTTCCGTTTCCCTACATCCTAAAGAATAGATCTATGAGCATTTTGTTTTATTCTTAACGATTTCTTTTTTTTGTATATAGTTGTACAGAATTGAGTTTAGGAATGTTATGATAGTGTGTGTGTTTTTTCTTGTATTTCTCACAATGTATAATTTAATGGCAATATATTCATTTTAATCTCCTTTCTTTTTTGGTTAGAACATCTATAAGAGTAAGGGCGAAATGTAATATTTCTCACTTAAATTTTTTCTTTATGTAAAGGATATTGAATATTAAAATAAATGACAGTGTTTAGGTAAATCGGAATCGGATATTTTTTTTATAATTAATAAATATATTGGGTGAGTGCGGTCAACCATTGGGATTTCTGTATTCGTCAATGTAAAGGCCGGAAATGAAAATGTAAACAAGTTGACTTCGGTCTGGCGACGTCATCCTTGAGAGGAGGAGGAGGAGGAGCGTAAGGCCGAGATGAGAATACAGCGTTGCCATTTTATATTAACCGTTGCCGTTGTTTTTATAAAAGAATTGAGAATTTGTGTGGTTTTCCAATGAAGAATGACATTTTTGTTTTTTTAAGGTGAGAAAATGTGAGATTTAAGTTGAGTGAGGTGTTTTTAGCTTATTATAATTAAAGGTAATCGGGTTGGAAATGTAATGTTGGTTATAATTTCCTATGAAGCGCAGCTGGCTGAGTTTTAGGTGCAACGGTCATTTCGAGATAATCCTGATATAGCCTGGATAAAATTGGAGGACAAATTTTGGATTTTGTATTTACTAGGGATGCGCCGAATATTCGGTAGGTATTTGATATTCAGTTAGTGTATTCGGTTCGAGTATGTCTATTTTTTGCCTGACCTAAAAGAAAACCTTCATGTGAAAATAATGGAAAATAATTAAATAGTTAATTAATAAAATGTGGAATTAATCCAAGAAAATGAAGCAATTAAACTTCAATTCAAAATATTTATTTCTTACGATAAAAAAATATCAATCAAATCATTACAAAGCTATGAAAGTATAATATTGCTAGTATAAATACTAAAAGTATATATATTGCCCCACACCTGTGTTTAAACTTAGAACGTTTTTATATAGAAACGAATGAGGATGTGTAAAGACTTCATGTTTGAAAAAAATGAACAACGGCGTCAGGAGAGTTCAGGAGGGGTTTTTTCCGTTTCTCTACATCCTAAAGAATAGATCTATGAGCATTTTGTTTTATTCTGATTGATTTCGATTTTTGGTACATTTGGGAGTACAGAAAAAAGTTTGAAAAAGTTTGAAAAAGTTAGTTTTACAAATACCTTCAAAACACGGCGTCACCTGAGGTTCCGACGGGTTTTTTCCGTTTCTCTACATCCTAAAGAATAGATCTATGAGCATTTTGTTTTATTCTGATAGATTTCGATTTTTGGTACATTTGGGAGTACAGAAAAAAGTTTGAAAAAGTTTGAAAAAGTTAGTTTTACGAATAACTTGAATGAACGGCGTCCTCTGAGCTAAGGAGGGGTTTTTTCCGTTTCTCTACATCCTAAAGAATAGATCTATGAGCATTTTGTTTTATTCTGATAGATTTCGATTTTTGGTACATTTGGGAGTACAGAAAAAAGTTTGAAAAAGTTAGTTTTACGAATAACTTGAATGAACGGCGTCCTCTGAGCTCAGGAGGGGTTTTTTCCGTTTCTCTACATCCTAAAGAATAGATCTATGATCATTTTGTTTTATTCTGATTGATTTCGATTTTTGGTACATTTGGGAGTACAGAAAAAAGTTTGAAAAAGTTTGAAAAAGTTAGTTTTACGAATAACTTCAAAACACGGCGTCACCTGAGGTTCCGACGGGTTTTTTCCGTTTCTCTACATCCTAAAGAATAGATCTATGAGCATTTTGTTTTATTCTGATTGATTTCGATTTTTGGTACATTTGGGAGTACAGAAAAAAGTTTGAAAAAGTTAGTTTTACGAATAACTTCAAAACACGGCGTCACCTGAGCTCAGGAGGGGTTTTTTCCGTTTCTCTACATCCTAAAGAATAGATCTATGATCATTTTGTTTTATTCTAATTGATTTCGATTTTTGGTACATTTGGGAGTACAGAAAAAAGTTTGAAAAAGTTTGAAAAAGTTAGTTTTACAAGTACCTTCAAAACACGGCGTCACCTGAGGTTCCGACGGGTTTTTTCCGTTTCTCTACATCCTAAAGAATAGATCTATGAGCATTTTGTTTTGTTCTGATTGATTTCGATTTTTGGTACATTTGGGAGTACAGAAAAAAGTTTGAAAAAGTTTGAAAAAGTTAGTTTTACGAATAACTTCAAAACACGGCGTCACCTAGGGTTCCGACGGGTTTTTTCCGTTTCTCTACATCCTAAAGAATAGATCTATGAGCATTTTGTTTTGTTCTGATTGATTTCGATTTTTGGTACATTTGGGAGTACAGAAAAAGTTTGAAAAAGTTTGAAAAAGTTAGTTTTACGAATAACTTCAAAACACGGCGTCACCTAGGGTTCCGACGGGTTTTTTCCGTTTCTCTACATCCTAAAGAATAGATCTATGAGCATTTTGTTTTATTCTGATTGATTTCGATTTTTGGTACATTTGGGAGTACAGAAAAAAGTTTGAAAAAGTTTGAAAAAGTTAGTTTTACAAATGACTTCAAAACACGGCGTCACCTGAGCTCAGAATTGGTTTTTTCCGTTTCCCTACATCCTAAAGAATAGATCTATGAGCATTTTGTTTTATTCTGAACGATTTCTTTTTTTTGTATATAGTTGTACGGAATTGAGTTTAGGAATGTTATGATAGTGTGTGTGTTTTTTCTTGTATTTCTCACAATGTATAATTTAATGGCAATATATTCATTTTAATCTCCTTTCTTTTTTGGTTAGAACATCTATAAGAGTAAGGGCGAAATGTAATATTTCTCACTTAAATTTTTTCTTTATGTAAAGGATATTGAATATTAAAATAAATGACAGTGTTTAGGTAAATCGGAATCGGATATTTTTTTTATAATTAATAAATATATTGGGTGAGTGCGGTCAACCATTGGGATTTCTGTATTCGTCAATGTAAAGGCCGGAAATGAAAATGTAAACAAGTTGACTTCGGTCTGGCGACGTCATCCTTGAGAGGAGGAGGAGGAGGAGCGTAAGGCCGAGATGAGAATACAGCGTTGCCATTTTATATTAACCGTTGCCGTTGTTTTTATAAAAGAATTGAGAATTTGTGTGGTTTTCCAATGAAGAATGACATTTTTGTTTTTTTAAGGTGAGAAAATGTGAGATTTAAGTTGAGTGAGGTGTTTTTAGCTTATTATAATTAAAGGTAATCGGGTTGGAAATGTAATGTTGGTTATAATTTCCTATGAAGCGCAGCTGGCTGAGTTTTAGGTGCAACGGTCATTTCGAGATAATCCTGATATAGCCTGGATAAAATTGGAGGACAAATTTTGGATTTTGTATTTACTAGGGATGCGCCGAATATTCGGTAGGTATTTGATATTCAGTTAGTGTATTCGGTTCGAGTATGTCTATTTTTTGCCTGACCTAAAAGAAAACCTTCATGTGAAAATAATGGAAAATAATTAAATAGTTAATTAATAAAATGTGGAATTAATCCAAGAAAATGAAGCAATTAAACTTCAATTCAAAATATTTATTTCTTACGATAAAAAAATATCAATCAAATCATTACAAAGCTATGAAAGTATAATATTGCTAGTATAAATACTAAAAGTATATATATTGCCCCACACCTGTGTTTAAACTTAGAACGTTTTTATATAGAAACGAATGAGGATGTGTAAAGACTTCATGTTTGAAAAAAATGAACAACGGCGTCAGGAGAGTTCAGGAGGGGTTTTTTCCGTTTCTCTACATCCTAAAGAATAGATCTATGAGCATTTTGTTTTATTCTGATTGATTTCGATTTTTGGTACATTTGGGAGTACAGAAAAAAGTTTGAAAAAGTTTGAAAAAGTTAGTTTTACAAATACCTTCAAAACACGGCGTCACCTGAGGTTCCGACGGGTTTTTTCCGTTTCTCTACATCCTAAAGAATAGATCTATGAGCATTTTGTTTTATTCTGATTGATTTCGATTTTTGGTACATTTGGGAGTACAGAAAAAAGTTTGAAAAAGTTTGAAAAAGTTAGTTTTACGAATAACTTGAATGAACGGCGTCCTCTGAGCTAAGGAGGGGTTTTTTCCGTTTCTCTACATCCTAAAGAATAGATCTATGAGCATTTTGTTTTATTCTGATAGATTTCGATTTTTGGTACATTTGGGAGTACAGAAAAAAGTTTGAAAAAGTTTGAAAAAGTTAGTTTTACGAATAACTTCAAAACACGGCGTCACCTGAGCTCAGGAGGGGTTTTTTCCGTTTCTCTACATCCTAAAGAATAGATCTATGATCATTTTGTTTTATTCTAATTGATTTCGATTTTTGGTACATTTGGGAGTACAGAAAAAAGTTTGAAAAAGTTTGAAAAAGTTAGTTTTACGAATAACTTCAAAACACGGCGTCACCTGAGGTTCCGACGGGTTTTTTCCGTTTCTCTACATCCTAAAGAATAGATCTATGAGCATTTTGTTTTATTCTGATTGATTTCGATTTTTGGTACATTTGGGAGTACAGAAAAAAGTTTGAAAAAGTTTGAAAAAGTTAGTTTTACGAATAACTTCAAAACACGGCTTCACCTAGGGTTCCGACGGGTTTTTTCCGTTTCTCTACATCCTAAAGAATAGATCTATGAGCATTTTGTTTTATTCTTATTGATTTCGATTTTTGGTACATTTGGGAGTACAGAAAAAAGTTTGAAAAAGTTTGAAAAAGTTAGTTTTACGAATAACTTCAAAACACGGCTTCACCTAGGGTTCCGACGGGTTTTTTCCGTTTCTCTACATCCTAAAGAATAGATCTATGATCATTTTGTTTTATTCTGATTGATTTCGATTTTTGGTACATTTGGGAGTACAGAAAAAAGTTTGAAAAAGTTTGAAAAAGTTAGTTTTACGATTAACTTCAAAACACGGCGTCACCTAGGGTTCCGACGGGTTTTTTCCGTTTCTATACATCCTAAAGAATAGATCTATGAGCATTTTGTTTTATTCTGATAGATTTCGATTTTTGGTACATTTGGGAGTACAGAAAAAAGTTTGAAAAAGTTTGAAAAAGTTAGTTTTACGAATAACTTCAAAACACGGCGTCACCTAGGGTTCCGACGGGTTTTTTCCGTTTCTCTACATCCTAAAGAATAGATCTATGAGCATTTTGTTTTGTTCTGATTGATTTCGATTTTTGGTACATTTGGGAGTACAGAAAAAAGTTTGAAAAAGTTTGAAAAAGTTAGTTTTACGAATAACTTCAAAACACGGCTTCACCTAGGGTTCCGACGGGTTTTTTCCGTTTCTCTACATCCTAAAGAATAGATCTATGAGCATTTTGTTTTATTCTGATTGATTTCGATTTTTGGTACATTTGGGAGTACAGAAAAAAGTTTGAAAAAGTTTGAAAAAGTTAGTTTTACGAATAACTTGAATGAACGGCGTCCTCTGAGCTAAGGAGGGGTTTTTTCCGTTTCTCTACATCCTAAAGAATAGATCTATGAGCATTTTGTTTTATTCTGATAGATTTCGATTTTTGGTACATTTGGGAGTACAGAAAAAAGTTTGAAAAAGTTAGTTTTACGAATAACTTGAATGAACGGCGTCCTCTGAGCTCAGGAGGGGTTTTTTCCGTTTCTCTACATCCTTAAGAATAGATCTATGAGCATTTTGTTTTATTCTGATAGATTTCGATTTTTGGTACATTTGGGAGTACAGAAAAAAGTTTGAAAAAGTTTGAAAAAGTTAGTTTTACAAATACCTTCAAAACATGGCGTCACCTGAGGTTCCGACGGGTTTTTTCCGTTTCTCTACATCCTAAAGAATAGATCTATGAGCATTTTGTTTTATTCTGATTGATTTCGATTTTTGGTACATTTGGGAGTACAGAAAAAAGTTTGAAAAAGTTTGAAAAAGTTAGTTTTACGAATAACTTGAATGAACGGCGTCCTCTGAGCTCAGGAGGGGTTTTTTCCGTTTCTCTACATCCTAAAGAATAGATCTATGAGCATTTTGTTTTGTTCTGATTGATTTCGATTTTTGGTACATTTGGGAGTACAGAAAAAAGTTTGAAAAAGTTTGAAAAAGTTAGTTTTACGAATAACTTCAAAACACGGCGTCACCTGAGCTCAGGAGGGGTTTTTTCCGTTTCTCTACATCCTAAAGAATAGATCTATGAGCATTTTGTTTTGTTCTGATTGATTTCGATTTTTGGTACATTTGGGAGTACAGAAAAAAGTTTGAAAAAGTTTGAAAAAGTTAGTTTTACAAATACCTTCAAAACACGGCGTCACCTGAGGTTCCGACGGGTTTTTTCCGTTTCTCTACATCCTAAAGAATAGATCTATGAGCATTTTGTTTTATTCTGATTGATTTCGATTTTTGGTACATTTGGGAGTACAGAAAAAAGTTTGAAAAAGTTTGAAAAAGTTAGTTTTACGAATAACTTGAATGAACGGCGTCCTCTGAGCTCAGGAGGGGTTTTTTCCGTTTCTCTACATCCTAAAGAATAGATCTATGAGCATTTTGTTTTATTCTGAACGATTTCTTTTTTTTGTATATAGTTGTACAGAATTGAGTTTAGGAATGTTATGATAGTGTGTGTGTTTTTTCTTGTATTTCTCACAATGTATAATTTAATGGCAATATATTCATTTTAATCTCCTTTCTTTTTTGGTTAGAACATCTATAAGAGTAAGGGCGAAATGTAATATTTCTCACTTAAATTTTTTCTTTATGTAAAGGATATTGAATATTAAAATAAATGACAGTGTTTAGGTAAATCGGAATCGGATATTTTTTTTATAATTAATAAATATATTGGGTGAGTGCGGTCAACCATTGGGATTTCTGTATTCGTCAATGTAAAGGCCGGAAATGAAAATGTAAACAAGTTGACTTCGGTCTGGCGACGTCATCCTTGAGAGGAGGAGGAGGAGGAGCGTAAGGCCGAGATGAGAATACAGCGTTGCCATTTTATATTAACCGTTGCCGTTGTTTTTATAAAAGAATTGAGAATTTGTGTGGTTTTCCAATGAAGAATGACATTTTTGTTTTTTTAAGGTGAGAAAATGTGAGATTTAAGTTGAGTGAGGTGTTTTTAGCTTATTATAATTAAAGGTAATCGGGTTGGAAATGTAATGTTGGTTATAATTTCCTATGAAGCGCAGCTGGCTGAGTTTTAGGTGCAACGGTCATTTCGAGATAATCCTGATATAGCCTGGATAAAATTGGAGGACAAATTTTGGATTTTGTATTTACTAGGGATGCGCCGAATATTCGGTAGGTATTTGATATTCAGTTAGTGTATTCGGTTCGAGTATGTCTATTTTTTGCCTGACCTAAAAGAAAACCTTCATGTGAAAATAATGGAAAATAATTAAATAGTTAATTAATAAAATGTGGAATTAATCCAAGAAAATGAAGCAATTAAACTTCAATTCAAAATATTTATTTCTTACGATAAAAAAATATCAATCAAATCATTACAAAGCTATGAAAGTATAATATTGCTAGTATAAATACTAAAAGTATATATATTGCCCCACACCTGTGTTTAAACTTAGAACGTTTTTATATAGAAACGAATGAGGATGTGTAAAGACTTCATGTTTGAAAAAAATGAACAACGGCGTCAGGAGAGTTCAGGAGGGGTTTTTTCCGTTTCTCTACATCCTAAAGAATAGATCTATGAGCATTTTGTTTTATTCTGATTGATTTCGATTTTTGGTACATTTGGGAGTACAGAAAAAAGTTTGAAAAAGTTTGAAAAAGTTAGTTTTACAAATACCTTCAAAACACGGCGTCACCTGAGGTTCCGACGGGTTTTTTCCGTTTCTCTACATCCTAAAGAATAGATCTATGAGCATTTTGTTTTATTCTGATTGATTTCGATTTTTGGTACATTTGGGAGTACAGAAAAAAGTTTGAAAAAGTTTGAAAAAGTTAGTTTTACGAATAACTTGAATGAACGGCGTCCTCTGAGCTAAGGAGGGGTTTTTTCCGTTTCTCTACATCCTAAAGAATAGATCTATGATCATTTTGTTTTATTCTGATTGATTTCGATTTTTGGTACATTTGGGAGTACAGAAAAAAGTTTGAAAAAGTTAGTTTTACGAATAACTTGAATGAACGGCGTCCTCTGAGCTCAGGAGGGGTTTT
Organism: Brueelia nebulosa; assembly: GCA_028293925.1. NCBI lineage: Eukaryota > Metazoa > Arthropoda > Insecta > Psocodea > Philopteridae > Brueelia > Brueelia nebulosa. The sequence goes on from JAQIBA010000020.1 coordinate 38,975, forward strand.
TTCCGTTTCTCTACATCCTAAAGAATAGATCTATGATCATTTTGTTTTATTCTGATAGATTTCGATTTTTGGTACATTTGGGAGTACAGAAAAAAGTTTGAAAAAGTTTGAAAAAGTTAGTTTTACGAATAACTTGAATGAACGGCGTCCTCTGAGCTCAGGAGGGGTTTTTTCCGTTTCTCTACATCCTTAAGAATAGATCTATGAGCATTTTGTTTTATTCTGATAGATTTCGATTTTTGGTACATTTGGGAGTACAGAAAAAAGTTTGAAAAAGTTTGAAAAAGTTAGTTTTACAAATACCTTCAAAACATGGCGTCACCTGAGGTTCCGACGGGTTTTTTCCGTTTCTCTACATCCTAAAGAATAGATCTATGAGCATTTTGTTTTATTCTGATTGATTTCGATTTTTGGTACATTTGGGAGTACAGAAAAAAGTTTGAAAAAGTTTGAAAAAGTTAGTTTTGCGACTAACTTGAATCAACGGCGACCTGTGAGCTCAGGAGGGGTTTTTTCCGTTTCTCTACATCCTAAAGAATAGATCTATGAGCATTTTGTTTTGTTCTGATTGATTTCGATTTTTGGTACATTTGGGAGTACAGAAAAAAGTTTGAAAAAGTTTGAAAAAGTTAGTTTTGCGACTAACTTGAATCAACGGCGACCTGTGAGCTCAGGAAGGGTTTTCTCCGTTTCTCTACATCCTAAAGAATAGATCTATGAGCATTTTGTTTTATTCTGATTGATTTCGATTTTTGGTACATTTGGGAGTACAGAAAAAAGTTTGAAAAAGTTTGAAAAAGGTAGTTTTGCGACTAACTTGAATCAACGGCGTCCTCTGAGGTTCCAAGGGGTTTTTTCCGTTTCTCTACATCGTAAAGAATAGATATATGTGCATTTTGTTTGAATTAATTACAATTGGATTTTATTACATTTAAGGGTACAACAAAAAGTTTCAAAAAGTTTGAAAAAGTTAGTTTTGCGACTAACTTGAATCAACGGCGTCCTCTGAGGTTCCAAGGGGTTTTTTCCGTTTCTCTACATCCTAAAGAATAGATATATGTGCATATTGTTTGAATTAATTACAATTCGATTTTATTACATTTAAGGGTACAACAAAAAGTTTGAAAAAGTTTGAAAAAGTTAGTTTTGCGAATAACTTGTAACACCGGCGTCCTCTGAGGTTCCAAGTGGTTTTTTGCGTTTCTCTACATCCTAAAGAATAGATATATGTGCATTTTGTTTGAATTAATTACAATTCGATTTTATTACATTTAGGGGTACAGGAACAAGTTTGAAAAAGTTTGAAAAAGTTTGTTTTACGAATAACTCCAATTGACGGCGTCCTGTGAGCTCAGGAGGGGTTTTTTCCGTTTCTCTGCTTCCTAATGAATATATCTATGGTCATTTTGTTTTATTCTGAGTGATTTCGATTTTTGGTACATTTGGGAGTACAGAAAAAAGTTTGAAAAAGTTTGAAAAAGTTAGTTTTGCGACTAACTTGAATCAACGGCGTCCTCTGAGGTTCCAAGGGGTTTTTTCCGTTTCTCTACATCGTAAAGAATAGATATATGTGCATTTTGTTTGAATTAATTACAATTGGATTTTATTACATTTAAGGGTACAACAAAAAGTTTCAAAAAGTTTGAAAAAGTTAGTTTTGCGACTAACTTGAATCAACGGCGTCCTCTGAGGTTCCAAGGGGTTTTTTCCGTTTCTCTACATCCTAAAGAATAGATATATGTGCATTTTGTTTGAATTAATTACAATTCGATTTTATTACATTTAAGGGTACAACAAAAAGTTTGAAAAAGTTTGAAAAAGTTAGTTTTGCGAATAACTTGTAACACCGGCGTCCTCTGAGGTTCCAAGTGGTTTTTTGCGTTTCTCTACATCCTAAAGAATAGATATATGTGCATTTTGTTTGAATTAATTACAATTCGATTTTATTACATTTAGGGGTACAGGAACAAGTTTGAAAAAGTTTGAAAAAGTTTGTTTTACGAATAACTCCAATTGACGGCGTCCTGTGAGCTCAGGAGGGGTTTTTTCCGTTTCTCTGCTTCCTAATGAAGATATCTATGGTCATTTTGTTTTATTCTGAGTGATTTCGATTTCTTATGTATTTATTTTTACAGAATTGAGTTTAGGAAATTTATGATAGTGTTTGTTTTTCCTTGTATTTCTAACAATATATAATTAAATGGCAAGATATTCATTTTAATCTTTTTTTTTTACTTAAAAAATCTATAAGAGTAAGGGCGAAATTTAATATTTCTCAGTTAAATTTTTTCTTTATGTAAAGGGCATTGAATATTAAAATAAATTACAGTGTTTAGGTAAATCAGAATCGGATATTTTTTCTTATAATTAATAAATATATTGGGTGATTGCGGTCAACTACTGGGATTTCTCTATTCGTCAACACAAAGGCGGGAAATGAAAATGTAGACGCGTTGACTTCGGTCTGGCGACGTCATCCTTGAGAGGAGGAGGAGGAGCGTAAGGCCGAGATGAGAATACAGCGTTGCCATTTTATATTAACCGTTGCCGTTGTTTTTATAAAAGAATTGAGAATTTGTGTGGTTTTCCAATGAAGAATGACATTTTTGTTTTTTTAAGGTGAGAAAATGTGAGATTTAAGTTGAGTGAGGTGTTTTTAGCTTATTATAATTAAAGGTAATCGGGTTGAAAATGTAATGTTGGTTATTATTCCCTATGAAGCGCAGCTGGCTGAGTTTTTAATGCCACGGTCATTTCTACATAATCCCGATATAGAATGGATAAAGTTGGAGGACAAATTTTGGATTTTGTATTTGCTAGGAATGCGCCGAATATTCGGTAGGTATTTGAAATTCAGTTTGTGTATTCGGTTCGAGTATGTCTATTATTTGCCTCAACTAAAAGAAAACCTTCATATGAAAGTAATGGAAAATAATTAAAGAGTTAATTAAAACCTTGTAAAATAAATTCCGCCGATCCGATTGAACCCAAACTTGGTTTTTCTATGTTTTCAGACACGTTCTTTCGATCTATGCTGGTGGCATCGAGATTTGAGGACATTCGCCTTTCGTCAATTTATGAGAAAAGTCACGTGGTAAGTCGTTTTTTCAGCTTTAAACGTTTGTAAAATAAATTCGGCCGATCCGATTGAACTCAAACTTGGTTTTTCTATGTTTTCAGACACGCTCTTTCGATCTATGCTGGTGGCATCGAGATTTGAGGACTATCGTTTTGGTTCATATGGAAGTACAGGAAAAAGTTTGAAAAAGTTAGTTTTACGAATAACTTGAATCAACGGCGACCTGTGAGCTCAGGAAGGGTTTTTTCCGTTTCTCTACATCCTAAGGAATAGATATATGTGCATTTTGTTTGAATTAATTACAATTCGATTTTATTACATTTAAGGGTACAGGAACAAGTTTGAAAAAGTTTGAAAAAGTTAGTTTTGCGAATAACTTGAACACGGCGTCCTCTGAGGTTCCAAGGGGTTTTTTCCGTTTCTCTACATCCTAAAGAATAGATATATGTGCATTTTGTTTGAATTAATTACAATTGGATTTTATTACATTTAAGGGTACAACAAAAAGTTTGAAAAAGTTTGAAAAAGTTAGTTTTGCGACTAACTTGAAACAACGGCGTCCTCTGAGGTTCCAAGGGGTTTTTTCCGTTTCTCTACATCCTAAAGAATAGATATATGTGCATTTTGTTTGAATTAATTACAATTCGATTTTATTACATTTAAGGGTACAACAAAAAGTTTCAAAAAGTTTGAAAAAGTTAGTTTTGCGACTAACTTGAACAACGGCGTCCTCTGAGGTTCCAAGGGGTTTTTTCCGTTTCTCTACATCCTAAAGAATAGATATATGTGCATTTTGTTTGAATTAATTACAATTCGATTTTATTACATTTAAGGGTACAACAAAAAGTTTGAAAAAGTTTGAAAAAGTTAGTTTTGCGAATAACTTGAACAACGGCGTCCTCTGAGGTTCCAAGGGGTTTTTTCCGTTTCTCTACATCCTAAAGAATAGATATATGTGCATTTTGTGTGAATTAATTACAATTCGATTTTATTACATTTAAGGGTACAGGAACAAGTTTGAAAAAGTTTGAAAAAGTTAGTTTTGCGACTAACTTGAATCAACGGCGTCCTGTGAGCTCAGGAGGGGTTTTTTCCGTTTCTCTGCTTCCTAATGAATATATCTATGGTCATTTTGTTTTATTCTGAGTGATTTCGATTTCTTATGTATTTATTTTTACAGAATTGAGTTTAGGAAATTTATGATAGTGTTTGTTTTTCCTTGTATTTCTCCCAATGTATAATTAAATGGCAAGATATTCATTTTAATCTTTTTTTTTTACTTAAAAAATCTATAAGAGTAAGGGCGAAATTTAATATTTCTCAGTTAAATTTTTTCTTTATGTAAAGGGCATTGAATATTAAAATAAATTACAGTGTTTAGGTAAATCAGAATCGGATATTTTTTCTTATAATTAATAAATATATTGGGTGATTGCGGTCAACTACTGGGATTTCTCTATTCGTCAACACAAAGGCGGGAAATGAAAATGTAGACGCGTTGACTTCGGTCTGGCGACGTCATCCTTGAGAGGAGGAGGAGGAGCGTAAGGCCGAGATGAGAATACAGCGTTGCCATTTTATATTAACCGTTGCCGTTGTTTTTATAAAAGAATTGAGAATTTGTGTGGTTTTCCAATGAAGAATGAGATTTTTGTTTGTTTGAATGTGAGAAAGTGTGATATTTATATTGAGTGAAGTGTTTTTAGCATATTATTATTAAAGGTAATCGGGTTGAAAATGTAATGTTGGTTATTATTCCCTATGAAGCGCAGCTGGCTGAGTTTTTAATGCCACGGTCATTTCTACATAATCCTGATATAGAATGGATAAAGTTGGAGGACAAATTTTGGATTTTGTATTTACTAGGAATGCGCCGAATATTCGGTAGGTATTTGAAATTCAGTTTGTGTATTCGGTTCGAGTATGTCTATTATTTGCCTCAACTAAAAGAAAACCTTCATATGAAAGTAATGGAAAATAATTAAAGAGTTAATTAAAACCTTGTAAAATAAATTCCGCCGATCCGATTGAACCCAAACTTGGTTTTTCTATGTTTTCAGACACGTTCTTTCGATCTATGCTGGTGGCATCGAGATTTGAGGACATTCGCCTTTCGTCAATTTATGAGAAAAGTCACGTGGTAAGTCGTTTTTTCAGCTTTAAACGTTTGTAAAATAAATTCGGCCGATCCGATTGAACTCAAACTTGGTTTTTCTATGTTTTCAGACACGCTCTTTCGATCTATGCTGGTGGCATCGAGATTTGAGGACTATCGTTTTGGTTCATATGGGAGTACAGGAAAAAGTTTGAAAAAGTTTGAAAAAGTTAGTTTTACGAATAACTTGAATCAACGGCGACCTGTGAGCTCAGGAAGGGTTTTTTCCGTTTCTCTACATCCTAAAGAATAGATATATGTGCATTTTGTTTGAATTAATTACAATTGGATTTTATTACATTTAAGGGTACAACAAAAAGTTTGAAAAAGTTTGAAAAAGTTAGTTTTGCGACTAACTTGAAACAACGGCGTCCTCTGAGGTTCCAAGGGGTTTTTTCCGTTTCTCTACATCCTAAAGAATAGATATATGTGCATTTTGTTTGAATTAATTACAATTCGATTTTATTACATTTAAGGGTACAGGAACAAGTTTGAAAAAGTTTGAAAAAGTTAGTTTTGCGAATAACTTGAAACAACGGCGTCCTCTGAGGTTCCAAGGGGTTTTTTCCGTTTCTCTACATCCTAAAGAATAGATATATGTGCATTTTGTTTGAATTAATTACAATTCGATTTTATTACATTTAAGGGTACAGGAACAAGTTTGAAAAAGTTTGAAAAAGTTAGTTTTGCGACTAACTTGAATCAACGGCGTCCTGTGAGCTCCAGGAGGGGTTTTTTCCGTTTCTCTACATCCTAAAGAATAGATATATGTGCATTTTGTTTGAATTAATTACAATTCGATTTTATTACATTTAAGGGTACAACAAAAAGTTTGAAAAAGTTTGAAAAAGTTAGTTTTGCGACTAACTTGAAACAACGGCGTCCTCTGAGGTTCCAAGGGGTTTTTTCCGTTTCTCTACATCCTAAAGAATAGATATATGTGCATTTTGTTTGAATTAATTACAATTCGATTTTATTACATTTAAGGGTACAACAAAAAGTTTCAAAAAGTTTGAAAAAGTTAGTTTTGCGACTAACTTGAATCAACGGCGTCCTCTGAGGTTCCAAGGGGTTTTTTCCGTTTCTCTACATCCTAAAGAATAGATATATGTGCATTTTGTTTGAATTAATTACAATTCGATTTTATTACATTTAAGGGTACAACAAAAAGTTTGAAAAAGTTTGAAAAAGTTAGTTTTGCGAATAACTTGAATCAACGGCGTCCTCTGAGGTTCCAAGGGGTTTTTTCCGTTTCTCTACATCCTAAAGAATAGATATATGTGCATTTTGTTTGAATTAATTACAATTGGATTTTATTACATTTAAGGGTACAACAAAAAGTTTGAAAAAGTTTGAAAAAGTTAGTTTTGCGACTAACTTGAAACAACGGCGTCCTCTGAGGTTCCAAGGGGTTTTTTCCGTTTCTCTACATCCTAAAGAATAGATATATGTGCATTTTGTTTGAATTAATTACAATTCGATTTTATTACATTTAAGGGTACAGGAACAAGTTTGAAAAAGTTTGAAAAAGTTAGTTTTGCGACTAACTTGAATCAACGGCGTCCTCTGAGGTTCCAGGAGGGGTTTTTTCCGTTTCTCTACATCCTAAAGAATAGATATATGTGCATTTTGTTTGAATTAATTACAATTCGATTTTATTACATTTAAGGGTACAGGAACAAGTTTGAAAAAGTTTGAAAAAGTTAGTTTTGCGACTAACTTGAATCAACGGCGACCTGTGAGCTCCAGGAGGGGTTTTTTCCGTTTCTCTACATCCTAAAGAATAGATATATGTGCATTTTGTTTGAATTAATTACAATTCGATTTTATTACATTTAAGGGTACAGGAACAAGTTTGAAAAAGTTTGAAAAAGTTAGTTTTGCGACTAACTTGAAACAACGGCGTCCTCTGAGGTTCCAAGGGGTTTTTTCCGTTTCTCTACATCCTAAAGAATAGATATATGTGCATTTTGTTTGAATTAATTACAATTCGATTTTATTACATTTAAGGGTACAACAAAAAGTTTGAAAAAGTTTGAAAAAGTTAGTTTTGCGACTAACTTGAATCAACGGCGTCCTCTGAGGTTCCAAGGGGTTTTTTCCGTTTCTCTACATCCTAAAGAATAGATATATGTGCATTTTGTTTGAATTAATTACAATTCGATTTTATTACATTTAAGGGTACAACAAAAAGTTTGAAAAAGTTTGAAAAAGTTAGTTTTGCGAATAACTTGAAACAACGGCGTCCTCTGAGGTTCCAAGGGGTTTTTTCCGTTTCTCTACATCCTAAAGAATAGATATATGTGCATTTTGTTTGAATTAATTACAATTCGATTTTATTACATTTAAGGGTACAGGAACAAGTTTGAAAAAGTTTGAAAAAGTTAGTTTTGCGACTAACTTGAATCAACGGCGTCCTCTGAGGTTCCAAGGGGTTTTTTCCGTTTCTCTACATCCTAAAGAATAGATATATGTGCATTTTGTTTGAATTAATTACAATTGGATTTTATTACATTTAAGGGTACAGGAACAAGTTTGAAAAAGTTTGAAAAAGTTAGTTTTGCGAATAACTTGAATCAACGGCGTCCTCTGAGGTTCCAAGGGGTTTTTTCCGTTTCTCTACATCCTAAAGAATAGATATATGTGCATTTTGTTTGAATTAATTACAATTGGATTTTATTACATTTAAGGGTACAGGAACAAGTTTGAAAAAGTTTGAAAAAGTTAGTTTTACGAATAACTTGAATCAACGGCGTCCTCTGAGGTTCCAAGGGGTTTTTTCCGTTTCTCTACATCCTAAAGAATAGATATATGTGCATTTTGTTTGAATTAATTACAATTCGATTTTATTACATTTAAGGGTACAGACAAAAAGTTTGAAAAAGTTTGAAAAAGTTAGTTTTACGAATAACTTGAATCAACGGCGTACCTGTGAGGTTCCGGAAGGGTTTTTTCCGTTTCTCTACATCCTAAAGAATAGATATATGTGCATTTTGTTTGAATTAATTACAATTCGATTTTATTACATTTAAGGGTACAGCAAAAAGTTTGAAAAAGTTTGAAAAAGTTAGTTTTACGAATAACTTGAATCAACGGCGTCCTCTGAGGTTCCAAGGGGTTTTTTCCGTTTCTCTACATCCTAAAGAATAGATATATGTGCATTTTGTTTGAATTAATTACAATTCGATTTTATTACATTTAAGGGTACAGGAACAAGTTTGAAAAAGTTTGAAAAAGTTAGTTTTGCGAATAACTTGAAACAACGGCGTCCTCTGAGGTTCCAAGGGGTTTTTTCCGTTTCTCTACATCCTAAAGAATAGATATATGTGCATTTTGTTTGAATTAATTACAATTGGATTTTATTACATTTAAGGGTACAACAAAAAGTTTAAAAAGTTTGAAAAAGTTAGTTTTGCGAATAACTTGAAACAACGGCGTCCTCTGAGGTTCCAAGGGGTTTTTTCCGTTTCTCTACATCCTAAAGAATAGATATATGTGCATTTTGTTTGAATTAATTACAATTCGATTTTATTACATTTAAGGGTACAGGAACAAGTTTGAAAAAGTTTGAAAAAGTTAGTTTTGCGAATAACTTGAAACAACGGCGTCCTCTGAGGTTCCAAGGGGTTTTTTCCGTTTCTCTACATCCTAAAGAATAGATATATGTGCATTTTGTTTGAATTAATTACAATTGGATTTTATTACATTTAAGGGTACAGGAACAAGTTTGAAAAAGTTTGAAAAAGTTAGTTTTACGAATAACTTGAATCAACGGCGACCTGTGAGCTCAGGAAGGGTTTTTTCCGTTTCTCTACATCCTAAAGAATAGATATATGTGCATTTTGTTTGAATTAATTACAATTCGATTTTATTACATTTAAGGGTACAACAAAAAGTTTCAAAAAGTTTGAAAAAGTTAGTTTTGCGACTAACTTGAAACAACGGCGTCCTCTGAGGTTCCAAGGGGTTTTTTCCGTTTCTCTACATCCTAAAGAATAGATATATGTGCATTTTGTTTGAATTAATTACAATTCGATTTTATTACATTTAAGGGTACAACAAAAAGTTTGAAAAAGTTTGAAAAAGTTAGTTTTGCGAATAACTTGAATCAACGGCGTCCTGTGAGCTCAGGAAGGGTTTTTTCCGTTTCTCTACATCCTAAAGAATAGATATATGTGCATTTTGTTTGAATTAATTACAATTCGATTTTATTACATTTAAGGGTACAGGAAAAAGTTTGAAAAAGTTTGAAAAAGTTAGTTTTGCGAATAACTTGAAACAACGGCGTCCTCTGAGGTTCCAAGGGGTTTTTTCCGTTTCTCTACATCCTAAAGAATAGATATATGTGCATTTTGTTTGAATTATTACAATTCGATTTTATTACATTTAAGGGTACAGACAAAAAGTTTGAAAAAGTTTGAAAAAGTTAGTTTTGCGAATAACTTGAAACAACGGCGTCCTCTGAGGTTCCAAGGGGTTTTTTCCGTTTCTCTACATCCTAAAGAATAGATATATGTGCATTTTGTTTGAATTAATTACAATTCGATTTTATTACATTTAAGGGTACAGGAAAAAGTTTGAAAAAGTTTGAAAAAGTTAGTTTTACGAATAACTTGAAACAACGGCGTCCTCTGAGGTTCCAAGGGGTTTTTTCCGTTTCTCTACATCCTAAGGAATAGATATATGTGCATTTTGTTTGAATTAATTACAATTCGATTTTATTACATTTAAGGGTACAGCAACAAGTTTGAAAAAGTTTGAAAAAGTTAGTTTTGCGACTAACTTGAATCAACGGCGTCCTCTGAGGCTCCGGAAGGGGTTTTTTCCGTTTCTCTACATCCTAAAGAATAGTTATATGTGCATTTTGTTTGAATTAATTACAATTCGATTTTATTACATTTAAGGGTACAGCAACAAGTTTGAAAAAGTTGGAAAAAGTTAGTTTTGCGACTAACTTGAATCAACGGCGTCCTCTGAGGCTCCAGGAGGGGTTTTTTCCGTTTCTCTACATCCTAAAGAATAGATATATGTGCATTTTGTTTGAATTAATTACAATTCGATTTTATTACATTTAAGGGTACAGGAACAAGTTTGAAAATGTTTGAAAGAGTTAGTTTCTGCGAATAACTCCAATCGACGGCGCCTGGGCCAAGGGGTTTTTTCCGTTTCTCTACATCCTAAAGAATAGATATATGTGCATTTTGTTTGAATTAATTACAATTCGATTTTATTACATTTAAGGGTACAGAAAAAAGTTTGAAAAAGTTTGAAAAAGTTAGTTTTGCGACTAACTTGAAACAACGGCGTCCTCTGAGGTTCCAAGGGGTTTTTTCCGTTTCTCTACATCCTAAAGAATAGATATATGTGCATTTTGTTTGAATTAATTACAATTCGATTTTATTACATTTAAGGGTACAACAAAAAGTTTGAAAAAGTTTGAAAAAGTTAGTTTTGCGACTAACTTGAATCAACGGCGTCCTCTGAGGTTCCAAGGGGTTTTTTCCGTTTCTCTACATCCTAAAGAATAGATATATGTGCATTTTGTTTGAATTAATTACAATTCGATTTTATTACATTTAAGGGTACAACAAAAAGTTTGAAAAAGTTTGAAAAAGTTAGTTTTGCGAATAACTTGAACAACGGCGTCCTCTGAGGTTCCAAGGGGTTTTTTCCGTTTCTCTACATCCTAAAGAATAGATATATGTGCATTTTGTTTGAATTAATTACAATTCGATTTTATTACATTTAAGGGTACAGGAAAAAGTTTGAAAAAGTTTGAAAAAGTTAGTTTTGCGACTAACTTGAATCAACGGCGTCCTCTGAGGTTCCAAGGGGTTTTTTCCGTTTCTCTACATCCTAAAGAATAGATATATGTGCATTTTGTTTGAATTAATTACAATTGGATTTTATTACATTTAAGGGTACAACAAAAAGTTTGAAAAAGTTTGAAAAAGTTAGTTTTGCGAATAACTTGAATCAACGGCGTCCTCTGAGGTTCCAAGGGGTTTTTTCCGTTTCTCTACATCCTAAAGAATAGATATATGTGCATTTTGTTTGAATTAATTACAATTGGATTTTATTACATTTAAGGGTACAGGAACAAGTTTGAAAAAGTTTGAAAAAGTTAGTTTTGCGAATAACTTGAATCAACGGCGTCCTCTGAGGTTCCAAGGGGTTTTTTCCGTTTCTCTACATCCTAAAGAATAGATATATGTGCATTTTGTTTGAATTAATTACAATTGGATTTTATTACATTTAAGGGTACAACAAAAAGTTTGAAAAAGTTTGAAAAAGTTAGTTTTGCGACTAACTTGAATCAACGGCGTCCTCTGAGGTTCCAAGGGGTTTTTTCCGTTTCTCTACATCCTAAAGAATAGATATATGTGCATTTTGTTTGAATTAATTACAATTGGATTTTATTACATTTAAGGGTACAGGAACAAGTTTGAAAAAGTTTGAAAAAGTTAGTTTTGCGACTAACTTGAATCAACGGCGTCCTCTGAGGTTCCAAGGGGTTTTTTCCGTTTCTCTACATCCTAAAGAATAGATATATGTGCATTTTGTTTGAATTAATTACAATTCGATTTTATTACATTTAAGGGTACAGAAAAAAGTTTGAAAAAGTTTGAAAAAGTTAGTTTTGCGAATAACTTGAAACAACGGCGTCCTCTGAGGTTCCAAGGGGTTTTTTCCGTTTCTCTACATCCTAAAGAATAGATATATGTGCATTTTGTTTGAATTAATTACAATTCGATTTTATTACATTTAAGGGTACAGAAAAAAGTTTGAAAAAGTTTGAAAAAGTTAGTTTTGCGAATAACTTGAATCAACGGCGTCCTGTGAGCTCAGGAGGGGTTTTTTCCGTTTCTCTACATCCTAAAGAATAGATATATGTGCATTTTGTTTGAATTAATTACAATTCGATTTTATTACATTTAAGGGTACAACAAAAAGTTTGAAAAAGTTTGAAAAAGTTAGTTTTGCGAATAACTTGAACACGGCGTCCTCTGAGGTTCCAAGGGGTTTTTTCCGTTTCTCTACATCCTAAAGAATAGATATATGTGCATTTTGTTTGAATTAATTACAATTGGATTTTATTACATTTAAGGGTACAGGAACAAGTTTGAAAAAGTTTGAAAAAGTTAGTTTTGCGAATAACTTGAATCAACGGCGTCCTGTGAGCTCAGGAGGGGTTTTTTCCGTTTCTCTACATCCTAAAGAATAGATATATGTGCATTTTGTTTGAATTAATTACAATTGGATTTTATTACATTTAAGGGTACAGGAACAAGTTTGAAAAAGTTTGAAAAAGTTAGTTTTGCGACTAACTTGAATCAACGGCGTCCTCTGAGGTTCCAAGGGGTTTTTTCCGTTTCTCTACATCCTAAAGAATAGATATATGTGCATTTTGTTTGAATTAATTACAATTCGATTTTATTACATTTAAGGGTACAGGAACAAGTTTGAAAAAGTTTGAAAAAGTTAGTTTTGCGACTAACTTGAATCAACGGCGTCCTCTGAGGTTCCAAGGGGTTTTTTCCGTTTCTCTACATCCTAAAGAATAGATATATGTGCATTTTGTTTGAATTAATTACAATTCGATTTTATTACATTTAAGGGTACAACAAAAAGTTTGAAAAAGTTTGAAAAAGTTAGTTTTGCGACTAACTTGAAACAACGGCGTCCTCTGAGGTTCCAAGGGGTTTTTTCCGTTTCTCTACATCCTAAAGAATAGATATATGTGCATTTTGTTTGAATTAATTACAATTCGATTTTATTACATTTAAGGGTACAACAAAAAGTTTGAAAAAGTTTGAAAAAGTTAGTTTTACGAATACCTTGAACAACGGCGTCACCTGAGGTTCCAGAGGGGTTTTTTCCGTTTCTCTACATCCTAAAGAATAGATATATGTGCATTTTGTTTGAATTAATTACAATTCGATTTTATTACATTTAAGGGTACAGAAAAAAGTTTGAAAAAGTTTGAAAAAGTTAGTTTTGCGAATAACTTGAATCGAACGGCGTCCTGTGAGCTCAGGAGGGGTTTTTTCCGTTTCTCTACATCCTAAAGAATAGTATATATGTGCATTTTGTTTGAATTAATTACAATTCGATTTTATTACATTTAAGGGTACAGCAAAAAGTTTGAAAAAGTTTGAAAAAGTTAGTTTTACGAATAACTTGAACAACGGCGTCCTCTGAGGTTCCAAGGGGTTTTTTCCGTTTCTCTACATCCTAAAGAATAGATATATGTGCATTTTGTGTGAATTAATTACAATTCGATTTTATTACATTTAAGGGTACAGGAACAAGTTTGAAAAAGTTTGAAAAAGTTAGTTTTCGAATAACTTGAATCAACGGCGTCCTCTGAGGTTCCAAGGGGTTTTTTCCGTTTCTCTACATCCTAAAGAATAGATATATGTGCATTTTGTGTGAATTAATTACAATTCGATTTTATTACATTTAAGGGTACAGCAACAAGTTTGAAAAAGTTTGAAAAAGTTAGTTTTACGAATAGCTTGTAATCACCGGCGTCCTCTGAGGTTCCAAGGGGTTTTTTCCGTTTCTCTACATCCTAAAGAATAGATATATGTGCATTTTGTGTGAATTAATTACAATTCGATTTTATTACATTTAAGGGTACAGGAACAAGTTTGAAAAAGTTTGAAAAAGTTAGTTTTGCGACTATCTTGAATCAACGGCGTCCTCTGAGGCTCCGGAAGGGGTTTTTTCCGTTTCTCTACATCCTAAAGAATAGATATATGTGCATTCTGTTTGAATTAATTACAATTCGATTTTATTACATTTAAGGGTACAGGAACAAGTTTGAAAAAGTTTGAAAAAGTTAGGTTTGCGAATAACTTGAAACAACGGCGTCCTCTGAGGTTCCAAGGGGTTTTTTCCGTTTCTCTACATCCTAAAGAATAGATATATGTGCATTTTGTTTGAATTAATTACAATTGGATTTTATTACATTTAAGGGTACAGGAACAAGTTTGAAAAAGTTTGAAAAAGTTAGTTTTGCGACTAACTTGAATCAACGGCGACCTGTGAGCTCAGGAAGGGTTTTTTCCGTTTCTCTACATCCTAAAGAATAGATATATGAGCATTTTGTTTTATTCTGATACATTTCGATTTTTGGTACATTTGGGAGTACAGAAAAAATTTTGAAAAAGTTTGAAAAAGTTTGAAAAGTTAGTTTTACGAATAACTTGAATCAACGGCGTCCTCTGAGCTCAGGAGGGGTTTTTTCCGTTTCTCTACATCCTAAAGAATAGATCTATGTGCATTTTGTTTTATTCTGATAGATTTCGATTTTTGGTACATTTGGGAGTACAGAAAAAAGTTTGAAAAAGTTTGAAAAAGTTAGTTTTACGAATAACTTGAATCAACGGCGTCCTCTGAGCTCAGGAGGGGTTTTTTCCGTTTCTCTACATCCTAAAGAATAGATCTATGTGCATTTTGTTTTATTCTGATAGATTTCGATTTTTGGTACATTTGGGAGTACAGAAAAAAGTTTGAAAAAGTTTGAAAAAGTTAGTTTTACGAATACCTTCAAAACATCGGCGTCACCTGAGGTTCCGACGGGTTTTTTCCGTTTCTCTACATCCTAAAGAATAGATCTATGTGCATTTTGTTTTGTTCTGATTGCATTTCGATTTTTGGTACATTTGGGAGTACAGAAAAAAGTTTGAAAAAGTTTGAAAAAGTTAGTTTTGCGACTAACTTGAATCAACGGCGACCTGTGAGCTCAGGAGGGTTTTTTCCGTTTCTCTACATCCTAAAGAATAGATCTATGTGCATTTTGTTTTATTCTGATTGATTTCGATTTTTGGTACATTTGGGAGTACAGAAAAAAGTTTGAAAAAGTTTGAAAAAGTTAGTTTTGCGAATAACTTGAACAACGGCGTCCTCTGAGGTTCCAAGGGGTTTTTTCCGTTTCTCTACATCCTAAAGAATAGATATATGTGCATTTTGTTTGAATTAATTACAATTCGATTTTATTACATTTAAGGGTACAACAAAAAGTTTGAAAAAGTTTGAAAAAGTTAGTTTTACGAATAACTTGAAACAACGGCGTCCTCTGAGGTTCCAAGGGGTTTTTTCCGTTTCTCTACATCCTAAAGAATAGATATATGTGCATTTTGTTTGAATTAATTACAATTCGATTTTATTACATTTAAGGGTACAACAAAAAGTTTGAAAAAGTTTGAAAAAGTTAGTTTTGCGACTAACTTGAATCAACGGCGTCCTCTGAGGTTCCAAGGGGTTTTTTCCGTTTCTCTACATCCTAAAGAATAGATATATGTGCATTTTGTTTGAATTAATTACAATTGGATTTTATTACATTTAAGGGTACAGGAACAAGTTTGAAAAAGTTTGAAAAAGTTAGTTTTACGAATAACTTGTAACAACGGCGTCCTCTGAGGTTCCAAGGGGTTTTTTCCGTTTCTCTACATCCTAAAGAATAGATATATGTGCATTTTGTTTGAATTAATTACAATTCGATTTTATTACATTTAAGGGTACAACAAAAAGTTTGAAAAAGTTTGAAAAAGTTAGTTTTACGAATAACTTGTAACAACGGCGTCCTCTGAGGTTCCAAGGGGTTTTTTCCGTTTCTCTACATCCTAAAGAATAGATATATGTGCATTTTGTTTGAATTAATTACAATTCGATTTTATTACATTTAAGGGTACAGGAAAAAGTTTGAAAAAGTTTGAAAAAGTTAGTTTTGCGAATAACTTGAATCAACGGCGTCCTCTGAGGTTCCAAGGGGTTTTTTCCGTTTCTCTACATCCTAAAGAATAGATATATGTGCATTTTGTTTGAATTAATTACAATTGGATTTTATTACATTTAAGGGTACAGGAACAAGTTTGAAAAAGTTTGAAAAAGTTAGTTTTGCGAATAACTTGAAACAACGGCGTCCTCTGAGGTTCCAAGGGGTTTTTTCCGTTTCTCTACATCCTAAAGAATAGATATATGTGCATTTTGTGTGAATTAATTACAATTCGATTTTATTACATTTAAGGGTACAGGAACAAGTTTGAAAAAGTTTGAAAAAGTTAGTTTTGCGAATAACTTGAATCAACGGCGTCCTCTGAGGTTCCAAGGGGTTTTTTCCGTTTCTCTACATCCTAAAGAATAGATATATGTGCATTTTGTTTGAATTAATTACAATTGGATTTTATTACATTTAAGGGTACAACAAAAAGTTTGAAAAAGTTTGAAAAAGTTAGTTTTGCGACTAACTTGAATCAACGGCGTCCTCTGAGGTTCCAAGGGGTTTTTTCCGTTTCTCTACATCCTAAAGAATAGATATATGTGCATTTTGTGTGAATTAATTACAATTGGATTTTATTACATTTAAGGGTACAGGAACAAGTTTGAAAAAGTTTGAAAAAGTTAGTTTTGCGACTAACTTGAATCAACGGCGTCCTCTGAGGTTCCAAGGGGTTTTTTCCGTTTCTCTACATCCTAAAGAATAGATATATGTGCATTTTGTGTGAATTAATTACAATTCGATTTTATTACATTTAAGGGTACAGGAACAAGTTTGAAAAAGTTTGAAAAAGTTAGTTTTGCGAATAGCTTGTAACACACGGCGTCCTCTGAGGTTCCAAGGGGTTTTTTCCGTTTCTCTACATCCTAAAGAATAGATATATGTGCATTTTGTTTGAGTTAATTACAATTCGATTTTATTACATTTATGGGTACAGCAACAAGTTTGAAAAAGTTTGAAAAAGTTAGTTTTGCGACTAACTTGAATCAACGGCGACCTGTGAGCTCAGGAAGGGTTTTTTCCGTTTCTCTACATCCTAAAGAATAGATATATGTGCATTTTGTTTGAATTAATTACAATTCGATTTTATTACATTTAAGGGTACAGGAACAAGTTTGAAAAAGTTTGAAAAAGTTAGTTTTGCGAATAGCTTGTAACAACGGCGTCCTCTGAGGTTCCAAGGGGTTTTTTCCGTTTCTCTACATCCTAAAGAATAGATATATGTGCATTTTGTGTGAATTAATTACAATTCGATTTTATTACATTTAAGGGTACAGCAGACAAGTTTGAAAAAGTTTGAAAAAGTTAGTTTTGCGACTAACCTGAATCAACGGCGACCTGTGAGCTCAGGAAGGGTTTTTTCCGTTTCTCTACATCCTAAAGAATAGATATATGTGCATTCTGTGTGAATTAATTACAATTCGATTTTATTACATTTAAGGGTACAGCCAACAAGTTTGAAAAAGTTTGAAAAAGTTAGTTTTGCGACTAGCTTGTAATCACCGGCGTCCTCTGAGGCTCCGGAAGGGGTTTTTTCCGTTTCTCTACATCCTAAAGAATAGATATATGTGCATTTTGTGTGAGTTAATTACAATTCGATTTTATTACATTTAAGGGTACAGCAACAAGTTTGAAAAAGTTTGAAAAAGTTAGTTTTGCGCATAGCTTGTAACACCGGCGTCCTCTGAGGTTCCAAGGGGTTTTTTCCGTTTCTCTACATCCTAAAGAATAGATATATGTGCATTTTGTGTGAATTAATTACAATTCGATTTTATTCACATTTAAGGGTACAGCAACAAGTTTGAAAAAGTTTGAAAAAGTTAGTTTTGCGACTAACCTGAATCAACGGCGACCTGTGAGCTCAGGAAGGGTTTTTTCCGTTTCTCTACATCCTAAAGAATAGATATATGTGCATTTTGTTTGAGTTAATTACAATTCGATTTTATTACATTTAAGGGTACAGCAACAAGTTTGAAAAAGTTTGAAAAAGTTAGTTTTACGAATAGCTTGTAACACCGGCGTCCTCTGAGGTTCCAAGGGGTTTTTTCCGTTTCTCTACATCCGAAAGAATAGATATATGTGCATTTTGTGTGAATTAATTACAATTCGATTTTATTACATTTAAGGGTACAGGAACAAGTTTGAAAAAGTTTGTAAAAGTTAGTTTTGCGAATAGCTTGTAACACCGGCGTCCTCTGAGGTTCCAAGGGGTTTTTTCCGTTTCTCTACATCCTAAAGAATAGATATATGTGCATTTTGTGTGAATTAATTACAATTCGATTTTATTACATTTAAGGGTACAGGAACAAGTTTGAAAAAGTTTGAAAAAGTTAGTTTTGCGAATAGCTTGTAACACCGGCGTCCTCTGAGGTTCCAAGGGGTTTTTTCCGTTTCTCTACATCCTAAAGAATAGATATATGTGCATTTTGTGTGAGTTAATTACAATTCGATTTTATTACATTTAAGGGTACAGCAACAAGTTTGAAAAAGTTTGAAAAAGTTAGTTTTACGAATAGCTTGTAACACCGGCGTCCTCTGAGGTTCCAAGGGGTTTTTTCCGTTTCTCTACATCCTAAAGAATAGATATATGTGCATTTTGTGTGAATTAATTACAATTCGATTTTATTACATTTAAGGGTACAGCAACAAGTTTGAAAAAGTTTGAAAAAGTTAGTTTTACGAATAGCTTGTAACACCGGCGTCCTCTGAGGTTCCAAGGGGTTTTTTCCGTTTCTCTACATCCTAAAGAATAGATATATGTGCATTTTGTGTGAATTAATTACAATTCGATTTTATTACATTTAAGGGTACAGGAACAAGTTTGAAAAAGTTTGAAAAAGTTTGTTTTGCGACTAACTCCAATCGACGGCGTCCTGTGAGCTCAGGAGGGGTTTTTTCCGTTTCTCTACATCCTAAAGAATAGATATATGTGCATTTTGTTTGATTAATTACAATTCGATTTTATTACATTTAGGGGTACAGGAACAAGTTTGAAAAAGTTTGAAAAAGTTTGTTTTAGGAATAACTCCAATTGAAGGCGTCCTGTGAGCTCAGGAGGGGTTTTTTCCGATTTCTTATGTATTTATTTTTACAGAATTGAGTTTAGGAAATTTATGATAGTGTTTGTTTTTCCTTGTATTTCTCCCAATGTATAATTAAATGGCAAGATATTCATTTTAATCTTTTTTTTTTACTTAAAAAATCTATAAGAGTAAGGGCGAAATTTAATATTTCTCAGTTAAATTTTTTCTTTATGTAAAGGGCATTGAATATTAAAATAAATTACAGTGTTTAGGTAAATCAGAATCGGATATTTTTTCTTATAATTAATAAATATATTGGGTGATTGCGGTCAACTACTGGGATTTCTCTATTCGTCAACACAAAGGCGGGAAATGAAAATGTAGACGCGTTGACTTCGGTCTGGCGACGTCATCCTTGAGAGGAGGAGGAGGAGGAGCGTAAGGCCGAGATGAGAATACAGCGTTGCCATTTTATATTAACCGTTGCCGTTGTTTTTATAAAAGAATTGAGAATTTGTGTGGTTTTCCAATGAAGAATGAGATTTTTGTTTGTTTGAATGTGAGAAAGTGTGATATTTATATTGAGTGAAGTGTTTTTAGCATATTATTATTAAAGGTAATCGGGTTGAAAATGTAATGTTGGTTATTATTCCCTATGAAGCGCAGCTGGCTGAGTTTTTAATGCCACGGTCATTTCTACATAATCCTGATATAGAATGGATAAAGTTGGAGGACAAATTTTGGATTTTGTATTTACTAGGAATGCGCCGAATATTCGGTAGGTATTTGAAATTCAGTTTGTGTATTCGGTTCGAGTATGTCTATTATTTGCCTCAACTAAAAGAAAACCTTCATATGAAAGTAATGGAAAATAATTAAAGAGTTAATTAAAACCTTGTAAAATAAATTCCGCCGCTCCGATTGAACCCAAACTGGGTTTTTCTATGTTTTCAGACACGTTCTTTCCATCTATGCTGGTGGCATCGAGATTTGAGGACTATCGTTTTGGTTCATATTGGGGGTACAGGAAAAAGTTTGAAAAAGTTTGAAAAAGTTAGTTTTACGAATAACTTGAATCAACGGCGACCTGTGAGCTCAGGAAGGGTTTTTTCCGTTTCTCTACATCCTAAAGAATAGATATATGTGCATTTTGTTTGAATTAATTACAATTCGATTTTATTACATTTAAGGGTACAGGAACAAGTTTGAAAAAGTTTGAAAAAGTTAGTTTTGCGAATAACTTGAACACACGGCGTCCTCTGAGGTTCCAAGGGGTTTTTTCCGTTTCTCTACATCCTAAAGAATAGATATATGTGCATTTTGTTTGAATTAATTACAATTCGATTTTATTACATTTAAGGGTACAGGAACAAGTTTGAAAAAGTTTGAAAAAGTTAGTTTTGCGAATAACTTGAATCACGGCGTCCTGTGAGCTCAGAGGGGTTTTTTCCGTTTCTCTACATCCTAAAGAATAGATATATGTGCATTTTGTTTGAATTAATTACAATTCGATTTTATTACATTTAAGGGTACAACAAAAAGTTTGAAAAAGTTTGAAAAAGTTAGTTTTGCGAATAACTTGAACACGGCGTCCTCTGAGGTTCCAAGGGGTTTTTTCCGTTTCTCTACATCCTAAAGAATAGATATATGTGCATTTTGTTTGAATTAATTACAATTCGATTTTATTACATTTAAGGGTACAGGAACAAGTTTGAAAAAGTTTGAAAAAGTTAGTTTTGCGAATAACTTGAATCAACGGCGACCTGTGAGCTCAGGAAGGGTTTTTTCCGTTTCTCTACATCCTAAAGAATAGATATATGTGCATTTTGTTTGAATTAATTACAATTCGATTTTATTACATTTAAGGGTACAGGAACAAGTTTGAAAAAGTTTGAAAAAGTTAGTTTTGCGAATAACTTGCAACAACGGCGTCCTCTGAGGTTCCAAGGGGTTTTTTCCGTTTCTCTACATCCTAAAGAATAGATATATGTGCATTTTGTGTGAATTAATTACAATTCGATTTTATTACATTTAAGGGTACAACAAAAAGTTTGAAAAAGTTTGAAAAAGTTAGTTTTGCGACTAACTTGAATCAACGGCGACCTGTGAGCTCAGGAAGGGTTTTTTCCGTTTCTCTACATCCTAAAGAATAGATATATGTGCATTTTGTTTGAATTAATTACAATTCGATTTTATTACATTTAAGGGTACAACAAAAAGTTTGAAAAAGTTTGAAAAAGTTAGTTTTGCGAATAACTTGAACAACGGCGTCCTCTGAGGTTCCAAGGGGTTTTTTCCGTTTCTCTACATCCTAAAGAATAGATATATGTGCATTTTGTTTGAATTAATTACAATTCGATTTTATTACATTTAAGGGTACAACAAAAAGTTTGAAAAAGTTTGAAAAAGTTAGTTTTGCGAATAACTTGAAACAACGGCGTCCTCTGAGGTTCCAAGGGGTTTTTTCCGTTTCTCTACATCCTAAAGAATAGATATATGTGCATTTTGTTTGAATTAATTACAATTCGATTTTATTACATTTAAGGGTACAGGAACAAGTTTGAAAAAGTTTGAAAAAGTTAGTTTTGCGACTAACTGAATCAACGGCGACCTGTGAGCTCAGGAAGGGTTTTTTCCGTTTCTCTACATCCTAAAGAATAGATATATGTGCATTTTGTTTGAATTAATTACAATTCGATTTTATTACATTTAAGGGTACAACAAAAAGTTTGAAAAAGTTTGAAAAAGTTAGTTTTACGAATAGCTTGTAACACGGCGTCCTCTGAGGTTCCAAGGGGTTTTTTCCGTTTCTCTACATCCTAAAGAATAGATATATGTGCATTTTGTGTGAATTAATTACAATTCGATTTTATTACATTTAAGGGTACAGGAACAAGTTTGAAAAAGTTTGAAAAAGTTAGTTTTGCGAATAACTTGAACACGGCGTCCTCTGAGGTTCCAAGGGGTTTTTTCCGTTTCTCTACATCCTAAAGAATAGATATATGTGCATTTTGTTTGAATTAATTACAATTCGATTTTATTACATTTAAGGGTACAGGAACAAGTTTGAAAAAGTTTGAAAAAGTTAGTTTTGCGAATAACTTGAACAACGGCGTCCTCTGAGGTTCCAAGGGGTTTTTTCCGTTTCTCTACATCCTAAAGAATAGATATATGTGCATTTTGTTTGAATTAATTACAATTCGATTTTATTACATTTAAGGGTACAACAAAAAGTTTGAAAAAGTTTGAAAAAGTTAGTTTTACGAATAGCTTGTAACACGGCGTCCTCTGAGGTTCCAAGGGGTTTTTTCCGTTTCTCTACATCCTAAAGAATAGATATATGTGCATTTTGTGTGAATTAATTACAATTCGATTTTATTACATTTAAGGGTACAACAAAAAGTTTGAAAAAGTTTGAAAAAGTTAGTTTTACGAATAGCTTGTAACACGGCGTCCTCTGAGGTTCCAAGGGGTTTTTTCCGTTTCTCTACATCCTAAAGAATAGATATATGTGCATTTTGTGTGAATTAATTACAATTCGATTTTATTACATTTAAGGGTACAGGAACAAGTTTGAAAAAGTTTGAAAAAGTTGTTTTGCGAATAACTTGAATCAACGGCGACCTGTGAGCTCAGGAGGGGTTTTTTCCGTTTCTCTACATCCTAAAGAATAGATATATGTGCATTCTGTTTGAATTAATTACAATTCGATTTTATTACATTTAGGGGTACAGCAACAAGTTTGAAAAAGTTT
This sequence comes from Brueelia nebulosa, assembly GCA_028293925.1. NCBI lineage: Eukaryota > Metazoa > Arthropoda > Insecta > Psocodea > Philopteridae > Brueelia > Brueelia nebulosa. Next base: position 61,772 of record JAQIBA010000020.1, read on the forward strand.
GAAAAAGTTTGTTTTAGCGAATAACTCCAATCGACGGCGTCCTGTGAGCTCAGGAGGGGTTTTTTCCGTTTCTCTACTTCCTAAAGAATATATCTATGTTCATTTTGTTTTATTCTGAGTGATTTGGATTTCTTATGTTTTTATTTTTACAGAATTGAGTTTAGGAAATTTATGATAGTGTTTGTTTTTCCTTGTATTTCTCCCAATGTATAATTAAATGGCAAGATATTCATTTTAATCTTTTTTTTTTACTTAAAAAATCTATAAGAGTAAGGGCGAAATTTAATATTTCTCAGTTAAATTTTTTCTTTATGTAAAGGGCATTGAATATTAAAATAAATTACAGTGTTTAGGTAAATCAGAATCGGATATTTTTTCTTATAATTAATAAATATATTGGGTGATTGCGGTCAACTACTGGGATTTCTCTATTCGTCAACACAAAGGCGGGAAATGAAAATGTAGACGCGTTGACTTCGGTCTGGCGACGTCATCCTTGAGAGGAGGAGGAGGAGCGTAAGGCCGAGATGAGAATACAGCGTTGCCATTTTATATTAACCGTTGCCGTTGTTTTTATAAAAGAATTGAGAATTTGTGTGGTTTTCCAATGAAGAATGAGATTTTTGTTTGTTTGAATGTGAGAAAGTGTGATATTTATATTGAGTGAAGTGTTTTTAGCATATTATTATTAAAGGTAATCGGGTTGAAAATGTAATGTTGGTTATTATTCCCTATGAAGCGCAGCTGGCTGAGTTTTTAATGCCACGGTCATTTCTAGATAATCCTGATATAGAATGGATAAAGTTGGAGGACAAATTTTGGATTTTGTATTTACTAGGAATGCGCCGAATATTCGGTAGGTATTTGAAATTCAGTTTGTGTATTCGGTTCGAGTATGTCTATTATTTGCCTCAACTAAAAGAAAACCTTCATATGAAAGTAATGGAAAATAATTAAAGAGTTAATTAAAACCTTGTAAAATAAATTCCGCCGCTCCGATTGAACCCAAACTGGGTTTTTCTATGTTTTCAGACACGTTCTTTCGATCTATGCTGGTGGCATCGAGATTTGAGGACTATCGTTTTGGTTCATATTGGGGGTACAGGAAAAAGTTTGAAAAAGTTTGAAAAAGTTAGTTTTGCGAATAACTTGAATCAACGGCGTCCTCTGAGGCTCCGGAAGGGGTTTTTTCCGTTTCTCTACATCCTAAGGAATAGATATATGTGCATTTTGTTTGAATTAATTACAATTCGATTTTATTACATTTAAGGGTACAGCAACAAGTTTGAAAAAGTTTGAAAAAGTTAGTTTTACGAATAACTCTAACACGGCGTCCTCTGAGGTTCCAGAGGGGTTTTTTCCGTTTCTCTACATCCTAAAGAATAGATATATGTGCATTTTGTTTGCATTAATTACAATTCGATTTTATTACATTTGAAGGGTACAGGAACAAGTTTGAAAAAGTTTGAAAAAGTTAGTTTTACGAATAACTTGAACAACGGCGTCCTCTGAGCTCAGGAGGGGTTTTTTCCGTTTCTCTACATCCTAAAGAATAGATATATGTGCATTCTGTTTGAATTAATTACAATTCGATTTTATTACATTTAAGGGTACAACAAAAAGTTTGAAAAAGTTTGAAAAAGTTAGTTTTGCGAATAACTTGAATCAACGGCGTCCTGTGAGCTCAGAGGGGTTTTTTCCGTTTCTCTACATCCTAAAGAATAGATATATGTGCATTTTGTGTGAATTAATTACAATTCGATTTTATTACATTTAAGGGTACAGGAACAAGTTTGAAAAAGTTTGAAAAAGTTAGTTTTACGAATAGCTTGTAACACGGCGTCCTCTGAGGTTCCAAGGGGTTTTTTCCGTTTCTCTACATCCTAAAGAATAGATATATGTGCATTTTGTTTGAATTAATTACAATTCGATTTTATTACATTTAAGGGTACAACAAAAAGTTTGAAAAAGTTTGAAAAAGTTAGTTTTACGAATAGCTTGTAACACGGCGTCCTCTGAGGTTCCAAGGGGTTTTTTCCGTTTCTCTACATCCTAAAGAATAGATATATGTGCATTTTGTTTGAATTAATTACAATTCGATTTTATTACATTTAAGGGTACAGAAAAAGTTTGAAAAAGTTTGAAAAAGTTAGTTTTGCGAATAGCTCGCAATCGACAGGCGTCCTCTGAGGCTCCAGGAGGGGTTTTTTCCGTTTCTCTACATCCTAAAGAATAGATATATGTGCATTTTGTTTTGATTCTGATTGCATTTCGATTTTATGGTACATTTAGGGAGTACAGCAAAAAGTTTGAAAAAGTTTGAAAAAGTTAGTTTTGCGAATAACTTGAATCAACGGCGTCCTCTGAGGCTCCGGAAGGGGTTTTTTCCGTTTCTCTACATCCTAAAGAATAGATATATGTGCATTTTGTTTGAATTAATTACAATTCGATTTTATTACATTTAAGGGTACAGCAACAAGTTTGAAAAAGTTTGAAAAAGTTAGTTTTGCGAATAGCTTGTAACACCGGCGTCCTCTGAGGTTCCAAGGGGTTTTTTCCGTTTCTCTACATCCTAAAGGAATAGATATATGTGCATTTTGTGTGAATTAATTACAATTCGATTTTATTACATTTAAGGGTACAGCAACAAGTTTGAAAAAGTTTGAAAAAGTTTGTTTTGCGAATAACTTGAATCAACGGCGTCCTCTGAGGCTCCGGAAGGGGTTTTTTCCGTTTCTCTACATCCTAAAGAATAGATATATGTGCATTTTGTTTGAATTAATTACAATTCGATTTTATTACATTTAAGGGTACAGCAACAAGTTTGAAAAAGTTTGAAAAAGTTAGTTTTGCGAATAACTCCAATCGACGGCGTCCTCTGAGGCTCCAGTAGGGGTTTTTTCCGTTTCTCTACATCCTAAAGAATAGATATATGTGCATTTTGTGTGAATTAATTACAATTCGATTTTATTACATTTAAGGGTACAGCAACAAGTTTGAAAAAGTTTGAAAAAGTTAGTTTTGCGAATAGCTCGCAATCGACAGGCGTCCTCTGAGGCTCCAGGAGGGGTTTTTTCCGTTTCTCTACATCCTAAAGAATAGATATATGTGCATTTTGTTTTGATTCTGATTGCATTTCGATTTTATGGTACATTTAGGGAGTACAGCAAAAAGTTTGAAAAAGTTTGAAAAAGTTAGTTTTGCGAATAACTCCAATCGACGGCGACCTGTGAGCTCAGGAGGGGTTTTTTCCGTTTCTCTACATCCTAAAGAATAGATATATGTGCATTTTGTGTGAATTAATTACAATTCGATTTTATTACATTTAAGGGTACAGGAACAAGTTTGAAAAAGTTTGAAAAAGTTAGTTTTGCGAATAGCTTGTAATCACCGGCGTCCTCTGAGGCTCCAGGAGGGGTTTTTCCCGTTTCTCTACATCCTAAAGAATAGATATATGTGCATTCGGTGTGAATTAATTACAATTCGATTTTATTACATTTAAGGGTACAGCAACAAGTTTGAAAAAGTTTGAAAAAGTTAGTTTTCCGAATAGCTCGCAATCGACCGGCGTCCTCTGAGGTTCCAAGGGGTTTTTTCCGTTTCTCTACATCCTAAAGAATAGATATATGTGCATTTTGTGTGAATTAATTACAATTCGATTTTATTACATTTAAGGGTACAACAAAAAGTTTGAAAAAGTTTGAAAAAGTTAGTTTTGCGACTAACTTGAATCAACGGCGTCCTGTGAGCTCAGGAGGGGTTTTCTCCGTTTCTCTACATCCTAAAGAATAGATATATGTGCATTTTGTGTGAATTAATTACAATTCGATTTTATTACATTTAAGGGTACAGGAACAAGTTTGAAAAAGTTTGAAAAAGTTAGTTTTGCGAATAGCTCGCAATCGACCGGCGTCCTCTGAGGCTCCAGGAGGGGTTTTTTCCGTTTCTCTACATCCTAAAGAATAGATATATGTGCATTTTGTGTGAATTAATTACAATTCGATTTTATTACATTTAAGGGTACAGCAACAAGTTTGAAAAAGTTTGAAAAAGTTAGTTTTCCGAATAGCTCGCAATCGACCGGCGTCCTCTGAGGCTCCAGGAGGGGTTTTTTCCGTTTCTCTACATCCTAAAGAATAGATATATGTGCATTTTGTGTGAATTAATTACAATTCGATTTTATTACATTTAAGGGTACAACAAAAAGTTTGAACAAGTTTGAAAAAGTTAGTTTTGCGACTAACTTGAATCAACGGCGACCTGTGAGCTCAGGAGGGGTTTTCTCCGTTTCTCTACATCCTAAAGAATAGATATATGTGCATTCTGTGTGAATTAATTACAATTCGATTTTATTACATTTAAGGGTACAGCAACAAGTTTGAAAAAGTTTGAAAAAGTTAGTTTTGCGAATAACTCCAATCGACGGCGTCCTCTGAGGTTCCAAGGGGTTTTTTCCGTTTCTCTACATCCTAAAGAATAGATATATGTGCATTTTGTGTGAATTAATTACAATTCGATTTTATTACATTTAAGGGTACAACAAAAAGTTTCAAAAAGTTTGAAAAAGTTAGTTTTGCGACTAACTCCAATCGACGGCGACCTGTGAGCTCAGGAGGGGTTTTTTCCGTTTCTCTACATCCTAAAGAATAGATATATGTGCATTTTGTTTGAATTAATTACAATTCGATTTTATTACATTTAAGGGTACAGGAACAAGTTTGAAAAAGTTTGAAAAAGTTAGTTTTGCGACTAACTTGAATCAACGGCGACCTGTGAGCTCAGGAGGGGTTTTCTCCGTTTCTCTACATCCTAAAGAATAGATATATGTGCATTTTGTGTGAATTAATTACAATTCGATTTTATTACATTTAAGGGTACAGCAACAAGTTTGAAAAAGTTTGAAAAAGTTTGTTTTGCGAATAACTCCAATCGACGGCGTCCTGTGAGCTCAGGAGGGGTTTTTTCCGTTTCTCTACATCCTAAAGAATAGATATATGTGCATTTTGTTTGATTAATTACAATTCGATTTTATTACATTTAGGGGTACAGGAACAAGTTTGAAAAAGTTTGAAAAAGTTTGTTTTAGGAATAACTCCAATTGAAGGCGTCCTGTGAGCTCAGGAGGGGTTTTTTCCGATTTCTTATGTATTTATTTTTACAGAATTGAGTTTAGGAAATTTATGATAGTGTTTGTTTTTCCTTGTATTTCTCCCAATGTATAATTAAATGGCAAGATATTCATTTTAATCTTTTTTTTTTACTTAAAAAATCTATAAGAGTAAGGGCGAAATTTAATATTTCTCAGTTAAATTTTTTCTTTATGTAAAGGGCATTGAATATTAAAATAAATTACAGTGTTTAGGTAAATCAGAATCGGATATTTTTTCTTATAATTAATAAATATATTGGGTGATTGCGGTCAACTACTGGGATTTCTCTATTCGTCAACACAAAGGCGGGAAATGAAAATGTAGACGCGTTGACTTCGGTCTGGCGACGTCATCCTTGAGAGGAGGAGGAGGAGCGTAAGGCCGAGATGAGAATACAGCGTTGCCATTTTATATTAACCGTTGCCGTTGTTTTTATAAAAGAATTGAGAATTTGTGTGGTTTTCCAATGAAGAATGAGATTTTTGTTTGTTTGAATGTGAGAAAGTGTGATATTTATATTGAGTGAAGTGTTTTTAGCATATTATTATTAAAGGTAATCGGGTTGAAAATGTAATGTTGGTTATTATTCCCTATGAAGCGCAGCTGGCTGAGTTTTTAATGCCACGGTCATTTCTACAGAATCCTGATATAGAATGGATAAAGTTGGAGGACAAATTTTGGATTTTGTATTTACTAGGAATGCGCCGAATATTCGGTAGGTATTTGAAATTCAGTTTGTGTATTCGGTTCGAGTATGTCTATTATTTGCCTCAACTAAAAGAAAACCTTCATATGAAAGTAATGGAAAATAATTAAAGAGTTAATTAAAACCTTGTAAAATAAATTCCGCCGCTCCGATTGAACCCAAACTGGGTTTTTCTATGTTTTCAGACACGTTCTTTCGATCTATGCTGGTGGCATCGAGATTTGAGGACTATCGTTTTGGTTCATATTGGGGGTACAGGAAAAAGTTTGAAAAAGTTTGAAAAAGTTAGTTTTGCGAATAACTTGAATCAACGGCGTCCTCTGAGGCTCCGGAAGGGGTTTTTTCCGTTTCTCTACATCCTAAGGAATAGATATATGTGCATTTTGTTTGAATTAATTACAATTCGATTTTATTACATTTAAGGGTACAGCAACAAGTTTGAAAAAGTTTGAAAAAGTTAGTTTTGCGAATAGCTCGCAATCGACCGGCGTCCTCTGAGGCTCCAGGAGGGGTTTTTTCCGTTTCTCTACATCCTAAAGAATAGATATATGTGCATTTTGTGTGAATTAATTACAATTCGATTTTATTACGTTTAAGGGTACAGCAACAAGTTTGAAAAAGTTTGAAAAAGTTAGTTTTGCGAATAACTCCAATCGACGGCGACCTGTGAGCTCAGGAGGGGTTTTTTCCGTTTCTCTACATCCTAAAGAATAGATATATGTGCATTTTGTGTGAATTAATTACAATTCGATTTTATTACATTTAAGGGTACAGGAACAAGTTTGAAAAAGTTTGAAAAAGTTTGTTTTACGAATAACTTGAATCAACGGCGACCTGTGAGCTCAGGAAGGGTTTTTTCCGTTTCTCTACATCCTAAAGAATAGATATATGTGCATTTTGTTTGAATTAATTACAATTGGATTTTATTACATTTAAGGGTACAGGAACAAGTTTGAAAAAGTTTGAAAAAGTTAGTTTTGCGAATAAATTGAAACAACGGCGTCCTCTGAGGTTCCAAGTGGTTTTTTCCGTTTCTTTACATCCTAAAGAATAGATATATGTGCATTTTGTGTGAATTAATTACAATTCGATTTTATTACATTTAAGGGTACAGGAACAAGTTTGAAAAAGTTTGAAAAAGTTAGTTTTACGAATAGCTTGTAACACAGGCGTCCTCTGAGGTTCCAAGGGGTTTTTTCCGTTTCTCTACATCCTAAAGAATAGATATATGTGCATTTTGTTTTGTTCTGATTGATTTCGATTTTTGGTACATTTGGGAGTACAGAAAAAGTTTGAAAAAGTTTGAAAAAGTTAGTTTTACGAATAACTTGAATCAACGGCGACCTGTGAGCTCAGGAAGGGTTTTTTCCGTTTCTCTACATCCTAAAGAATAGATATATGTGCATTTTGTTTGAATTAATTACAATTGGATTTTATTACATTTAAGGGTACAGGAACAAGTTTGAAAAAGTTTGAAAAAGTTAGTTTTGCGAATAAATTGAAACAACGGCGTCCTCTGAGGTTCCAAGTGGTTTTTTCCGTTTCTTTACATCCTAAAGAATAGATATATGTGCATTTTGTGTGAATTAATTACAATTCGATTTTATTACATTTAAGGGTACAACAGAAAGTTTGAAAAAGTTTGAAAAAGTTAGTTTTACGAATAGCTTGTTACACCGGCGTCCTCTGAGGTTCCAAGGGGTTTTTTCCGTTTCTCTACATCCAAAGGAATAGATATTTGTGCATTTTGTGTGAATTAATTACAATTCGATTTTATTACATTTAAGGGTACAACAGAAAGTTTGAAAAAGTTTGAAAAAGTTAGTTTTGCGACTAACTTGAATCAACGGCGACCTGTGAGCTCAGGAAGGGGTTTTTCCGTTTCTCTACATCCTAAAGAATAGATATATGTGCATTCTGTTTGAATTAATTACAATTGGATTTTATTACATTTAAGGGTACAGGAACAAGTTTGAAAAAGTTTGAAAAAGTTAGTTTTGCGAATAACTTGAAACAACGGCGTCCTCTGAGGTTCCAAGGGGTTTTTTCCGTTTCTCTACATCCTAAAGAATAGATATATGTGCATTTTGTTTGAATTAATTACAATTGGATTTTATTACATTTAAGGGTACAGGAACAAGTTTGAAAAAGTTTGAAAAAGTTAGTTTTGCGACTAACTTGAATCAACGGCGACCTGTGAGCTCAGGAAGGGTTTTTTCCGTTTCTCTACATCCTAAAGAATAGATATATGTGCATTTTGTGTGAATTAATTACAATTGGATTTTATTACATTTAAGGGTACAACAAAAAGTTTGAAAAAGTTTGAAAAAGTTAGTTTTACGAATAGCTTGTAACACCGGCGTCCTCTGAGGTTCCAAGGGGTTTTTTCCGTTTCTCTACATCCTAAAGAATAGATATATGTGCATTTTGTTTGAGTTAATTACAATTCGATTTTATTACATTTAAGGGTACAGGAACAAGTTTGAAAAAGTTTGAAAAAGTTAGTTTTACGCATAGCTTGTAACACCGGCGTCCTCTGAGGTTCCAAGGGGTTTTTTCCGTTTCTCTACATCCTAAAGAATAGATATATGTGCATTTTGTGTGAATTAATTACAATTGGATTTTATTCAATTAAAGGGTACAGGAACAAGTTTGAAAAAGTTTGAAAAAGTTAGTTTTGCGACTAACCTGAATCAACGGCGACCTGTGAGCTCAGGAAGGGTTTTTTCCGTTTCTCTACATCCTAAAGAATAGATATATGTGCATTTTGTTTGAGTTAATTACAATTCGATTTTATTACATTTAAGGGTACAGGAACAAGTTTGAAAAAGTTTGAAAAAGTTAGTTTTACGAATAGCTTGTAACACCGGCGTCCTCTGAGGTTCCAAGGGGTTTTTTCCGTTTCTCTACATCCTAAAGAATAGATATATGTGCATTTTGTGTGAATTAATTACAATTCGATTTTATTACATTTAAGGGTACAGGAACAAGTTTGAAAAAGTTTGAAAAAGTTAGTTTTACGAATAGCTTGTAACACCGGCGTCCTCTGAGGTTCCAAGTGGTTTTTTCCGTTTCTCTACATCCTAAAGAATAGATATATGTGCATTTTGTGTGAATTAATTACAATTCGATTTTATTACATTTAAGGGTACAGGAACAAGTTTGAAAAAGTTTGAAAAAGTTAGTTTTACGAATAGCTTGTAACACCGGCGTCCTCTGAGGTTCCAAGGGGTTTTTTCCGTTTCTCTACATCCTAAAGAATAGATATATGTGCATTTTGTTTGAGTTAATTACAATTCGATTTTATTACATTTAAGGGTACAGGAACAAGTTTGAAAAAGTTTGAAAAAGTTAGTTTTACGAATAGCTTGTAACACCGGCGTCCTCTGAGGTTCCAAGGGGTTTTTTCCGTTTCTCTACATCCTAAAGAATAGATATATGTGCATTTTGTGTGAATTAATTACAATTCGATTTTATTACATTTAAGGGTACAACAGAAAGTTTGAAAAAGTTTGAAAAAGTTAGTTTTGCGACTAACTTGAATCAACGGCGACCTGTGAGCTCAGGAAGGGGTTTTTCCGTTTCTCTACATCCTAAAGAATAGATATATGTGCATTCTGTTTGAATTAATTACAATTGGATTTTATTACATTTAAGGGTACAGGAACAAGTTTGAAAAAGTTTGAAAAAGTTAGTTTTGCGAATAACTTGAAACAACGGCGTCCTCTGAGGTTCCAAGGGGTTTTTTCCGTTTCTCTACATCCTAAAGAATAGATATATGTGCATTTTGTTTGAATTAATTACAATTGGATTTTATTACATTTAAGGGTACAGGAACAAGTTTGAAAAAGTTTGAAAAAGTTAGTTTTGCGACTAACTTGAATCAACGGCGACCTGTGAGCTCAGGAAGGGTTTTTTCCGTTTCTCTACATCCTAAAGAATAGATATATGTGCATTTTGTGTGAATTAATTACAATTGGATTTTATTACATTTAAGGGTACAGGAAGAAGTTTGAAAAAGTTTGAAAAAGTTAGTTTTACGAATAGCTTGTAACACCGGCGTCCTCTGAGGTTCCAAGGGGTTTTTTCCGTTTCTCTACATCCTAAAGAATAGATATATGTGCATTTTGTTTGAGTTAATTACAATTCGATTTTATTACATTTAAGGGTACAGGAACAAGTTTGAAAAAGTTTGAAAAAGTTAGTTTTACGCATAGCTTGTAACACCGGCGTCCTCTGAGGTTCCAAGGGGTTTTTTCCGTTTCTCTACATCCTAAAGAATAGATATATGTGCATTTTGTGTGAATTAATTACAATTGGATTTTATTCAATTAAAGGGTACAGGAACAAGTTTGAAAAAGTTTGAAAAAGTTAGTTTTGCGACTAACCTGAATCAACGGCGACCTGTGAGCTCAGGAAGGGTTTTTTCCGTTTCTCTACATCCTAAAGAATAGATATATGTGCATTTTGTTTGAGTTAATTACAATTCGATTTTATTACATTTAAGGGTACAGGAACAAGTTTGAAAAAGTTTGAAAAAGTTAGTTTTACGAATAGCTTGTAACACCGGCGTCCTCTGAGGTTCCAAGGGGTTTTTTCCGTTTCTCTACATCCTAAAGAATAGATATATGTGCATTTTGTGTGAATTAATTACAATTCGATTTTATTACATTTAAGGGTACAGGAACAAGTTTGAAAAAGTTTGAAAAAGTTAGTTTTACGAATAGCTTGTAACACCGGCGTCCTCTGAGGTTCCAAGTGGTTTTTTCCGTTTCTCTACATCCTAAAGAATAGATATATGTGCATTTTGTGTGAATTAATTACAATTCGATTTTATTACATTTAAGGGTACAGGAACAAGTTTGAAAAAGTTTGAAAAAGTTAGTTTTACGAATAGCTTGTAACACCGGCGTCCTCTGAGGTTCCAAGGGGTTTTTTCCGTTTCTCTACATCCTAAAGAATAGATATATGTGCATTTTGTTTGAGTTAATTACAATTCGATTTTATTACATTTAAGGGTACAGGAACAAGTTTGAAAAAGTTTGAAAAAGTTAGTTTTACGAATAGCTTGTAACACCGGCGTCCTCTGAGGTTCCAAGGGGTTTTTTCCGTTTCTCTACATCCTAAAGAATAGATATATGTGCATTTTGTGTGAATTAATTACAATTCGATTTTATTACATTTAAGGGTACAGGAACAAGTTTGAAAAAGTTTGAAAAAGTTTGTTTTACGAATAACTCCAATTGACGGCGTCCTGTGAGCTCAGGAGGGGTTTTTTCCGTTTCTCTACATCCTAAAGAATAGATATATGTGCATTTTGTTTGATTAATTACAATTCGATTTTATTACATTTAGGGGTACAGGAACAAGTTTGAAAAAGTTTGAAAAAGTTTGTTTTAGGAATAACTCCAATTGAAGGCGTCCTGTGAGCTCAGGAGGGGTTTTTTCCGATTTCTTATGTATTTATTTTTACAGAATTGAGTTTAGGAAATTTATGATAGTGTTTGTTTTTCCTTGTATTTCTCCCAATGTATAATTAAATGGCAAGATATTCGTTTTAATCTTTTTTTTTTACTTAAAAAATCTATAAGAGTAAGGGCGAAATTTAATATTTCTCAGTTAAATTTTTTCTTTATGTAAAGGGCATTGAATATTAAAATAAATTACAGTGTTTAGGTAAATCAGAATCGGATATTTTTTCTTATAATTAATAAATATATTGGGTGATTGCGATCAACTACTGGGATTTCTCTATTCGTCAACACAAAGGCGGGAAATGAAAATGTAGACGCGTTGACTTCGGTCTGGCGACGTCATCCTTGAGAGGAGGAGGAGGAGCGTAAGGCCGAGATGAGAATACAGCGTTGCCATTTTATATTAACCGTTGCCGTTGTTTTTATAAAAGAATTGAGAATTTGTGTGGTTTTCCAATGAAGAATGAGATTTTTGTTTGTTTGAATGTGAGAAAGTGTGATATTTATATTGAGTGAAGTGTTTTTAGCATATTATTATTAAAGGTAATCGGGTTGAAAATGTAATGTTGGTTATTATTCCCTATGAAGCGCAGCTGGCTGAGTTTTTAATGCCACGGTCATTTCTACATAATCCTGATATAGAATGGATAAAGTTGGAGGACAAATTTTGGATTTTGTATTTACTAGGAATGCGCCGAATATTCGGTAGGTATTTGAAATTCAGTTTGTGTATTCGGTTCGAGTATGTCTATTATTTGCCTCAACTAAAAGAAAACCTTCATATGAAAGTAATGGAAAATAATTAAAGAGTTAATTAAAACCTTGTAAAATAAATTCCGCCGATCCGATTGAACCCAAACTTGGTTTTTCTATGTTTTCAGACACGTTCTTTCGATCTATGCTGGTGGCATCGAGATTTGAGGACTATCGTTTTGGTTCATATTGGGGGTACAGGAAAAAGTTTGAAAAAGTTTGAAAAAGTTAGTTTTACGAATAGCTTGTTACACCGGCGTCCTCTGAGGTTCCAAGGGGTTTTTTCCGTTTCTCTACATCCAAAGGAATAGATATTTGTGCATTTTGTGTGAATTAATTACAATTCGATTTTATTACATTTAAGGGTACAACAGAAAGTTTGAAAAAGTTTGAAAAAGTTAGTTTTGCGAATAAATTGAAACAACGGCGTCCTCTGAGGTTCCAAGTGGTTTTTTCCGTTTCTTTACATCCTAAAGAATAGATATATGTGCATTTTGTGTGAATTAATTACAATTCGATTTTATTACATTTAAGGGTACAGGAACAAGTTTGAAAAAGTTTGAAAAAGTTAGTTTTGCGACTAACCTGAATCAACGGCGACCTGTGAGCTCAGGAAGGGTTTTTTCCGTTTCTCGACATCCTAAAGAATAGATATATGTGCATTTTGTTTGAATTAATTACAATTGGATTTTATTACATTTAAGGGTACAGGAACAAGTTTGAAAAAGTTTGAAAAAGTTAGTTTTGCGACTAACTTGAATGAACGGCGTCCTCTGAGGTTCCAAGGGGTTTTTTAAGTTTCTCTACATCCTAAAGAATAGATATATGTGCATTTTGTGTGAATTAATTACAATTCGATTTTATTACATTTAAGGGTACAACAAAAAGTTTGAAAAAGTTTGAAAAAGTTAGTTTTACGAATAGCTTGTAACACAGGCGTCCTCTGAGGTTCCAAGGGGTTTTTTCCGTTTCTCTACATCCTAAAGAATAGATATATGTGCATTTTGTTTGAATTAATTACAATTGGATTTTATAACATTTAAGGGTACAGGAACAAGTTTGAAAAAGTTTGAAAAAGTTAGTTTTGCGAATAACTTGAAACAACGGCGTCCTCTGAGGTTCCAAGAGGTTTTTTCCGTTTCTCTACATCCTAAAGAATAGATATATGTGCATTTTGTGTGAATTAATTACAATTCGATTTTATTACATTTAAGGGTACAGGAACAAGTTTGAAAAAGTTTGAAAAAGTTAGTTTTATGAATAGCTTGTAACACCGGCGTCCTCTGAGGTTCCAAGGGGGTTTTTTCCGTTTCTCTACATCCTAAAGAATAGATATATGTGCATTTTGTGTGAATTAATTACAATTCGATTTTATTACATTTAAGGGTACAACAAAAAGTTTGAAAAAGTTTGAAAAAGTTAGTTTTGCGAATAACTTGAATCAACGGCGTCCTCTGAGGTTCCAAGTGGTTTTTTCCGTTTCTCTACATCCTAAAGAATAGATATATGTGCATTTTGTGTGAATTAATTACAATTGGATTTTATTACATTTAAGGGTACAGGAACAAGTTTGAAAAAGTTTGAAAAAGTTAGTTTTGCGAATAACTTGAATCAACGGCGTCCTCTGAGGTTCCAAGTGGTTTTTTCCGTTTCTCTACATCCTAAAGAATAGATATATGTGCATTTTGTGTGAATTAATTACAATTCGATTTTATTACATTTAAGGGTACAACAAAAAGTTTGAAAAAGTTTGAAAAAGTTAGTTTTGCGAATAACTTGAATCAACGGCGACCTGTGAGCTCAGGAAGGGTTTTTTCCGTTTCTCTACATCCTAAAGAATAGATATATGTGCATTTTGTTTGAATTAATTACAATTGGATTTTATTACATTTAAGGGTACAGGAACAAGTTTGAAAAAGTTTGAAAAAGTTAGTTTTGCGACTAACCTGAATCAACGGCGACCTGTGAGCTCAGGAAGGGTTTTTTCCGTTTCTCTACATCCTAAAGAATAGATATATGTGCATTTTGTGTGAATTAATTACAATTGGATTTTATTACATTTAAGGGTACAACAAAAAGTTTGAAAAAGTTTGAAAAAGTTAGTTTTACGAATAGCTTGTAACAACGGCGTCCTCTGAGGTTCCAATGGGTTTTTTCCGTTTCTCTACATCCTAAAGAATAGATATATGTGCATTTTGTTTGAGTTAATTACAATTCGATTTTATTACATTTAAGGGTACAGGAACAAGTTTGAAAAAGTTTGAAAAAGTTAGTTTTACGAATAGCTTGTAACACCGGCGTCCTCTGAGGTTCCAAGTGGTTTTTTCCGTTTCTCTACATCCTAAAGAATAGATATATGTGCATTTTGTGTGAATTAATTACAATTCGATTTTATTACATTTAAGGGTACAGGAACAAGTTTGAAAAAGTTTGAAAAAGTTAGTTTTACGAATAGCTTGTAACACCGGCGTCCTCTGAGGTTCCAAGGGGTTTTTTCCGTTTCTCTACATCCTAAAGAATAGATATATGTGCATTTTGTGTGAATTAATTACAATTCGATTTTATTACATTTAAGGGTACAGGAACAAGTTTGAAAAAGTTTGAAAAAGTTTGTTTTACGAATAGCTTGTAACACCGGCGTCCTCTGAGGTTCCAAGGGGTTTTTTCCGTTTCTCTACATCCTAAAGAATAGATATATGTGCATTTTGTGTGAATTAATTACAATTCGATTTTATTACATTTAAGGGTACAGGAACAAGTTTGAAAAAGTTTGAAAAAGTTTGTTTTACGAATAACTCCAATTGACGGCGTCCTGTGAGCTCAGGAGGGGTTTTTTCCGTTTCTCTACATCCTAAAGAATAGATATATGTGCATTTTGTTTGATTAATTACAATTCGATTTTATTACATTTAGGGGTACAGGAACAAGTTTGAAAAAGTTTGAAAAAGTTTGTTTTAGGAATAACTCCAATTGAAGGCGTCCTGTGAGCTCAGGAGGGGTTTTTTCCGATTTCTTATGTATTTATTTTTACAGAATTGAGTTTAGGAAATTTATGATAGTGTTTGTTTTTCCTTGTATTTCTCCCAATGTATAATTAAATGGCAAGATATTCATTTTAATCTTTTTTTTTTACTTAAAAAATCTATAAGAGTAATGGCGAAATTTAATATTTCTCAGTTAAATTTTTTCTTTATGTAAAGGGCATTGAATATTAAAATAAATTACAGTGTTTAGGTAAATCAGAATCGGATATTTTTTCTTATAATTAATAAATATATTGGGTGATTGCGATCAACTACTGGGATTTCTCTATTCGTCAACACAAAGGCGGGAAATGAAAATGTAGACGCGTTGACTTCGGTCTGGCGACGTCATCCTTGAGAGGAGGAGGAGGAGCGTAAGGCCGAGATGAGAATACAGCGTTGCCATTTTATATTAACCGTTGCCGTTGTTTTTATAAAAGAATTGAGAATTTGTGTGGTTTTCCAATGAAGAATGAGATTTTTGTTTGTTTGAATGTGAGAAAGTGTGATATTTATATTGAGTGAAGTGTTTTTAGCATATTATTATTAAAGGTAATCGGGTTGAAAATGTAATGTTGGTTATTATTCCCTATGAAGCGCAGCTGGCTGAGTTTTTAATGCCACGGTCATTTCTACATAATCCTGATATAGAATGGATAAAGTTGGAGGACAAATTTTGGATTTTGTATTTACTAGGAATGCGCCGAATATTCGGTAGGTATTTGAAATTCAGTTTGTGTATTCGGTTCGAGTATGTCTATTATTTGCCTCAACTAAAAGAAAACCTTCATATGAAAGTAATGGAAAATAATTAAAGAGTTAATTAAAACCTTGTAAAATAAATTCCGCCGATCCGATTGAACCCAAACTTGGTTTTTCTATGTTTTCAGACACGTTCTTTCGATCTATGCTGGTGGCATCGAGATTTGAGGACTATCGTTTTGGTTCATATTGGGGGTACAGGAAAAAGTTTGAAAAAGTTTGAAAAAGTTAGTTTTACGAATAGCTTGTTACACCGGCGTCCTCTGAGGTTCCAAGGGGTTTTTTCCGTTTCTCTACATCCAAAGGAATAGATATTTGTGCATTTTGTGTGAATTAATTACAATTCGATTTTATTACATTTAAGGGTACAACAGAAAGTTTGAAAAAGTTTGAAAAAGTTAGTTTTGCGAATAAATTGAAACAACGGCGTCCTCTGAGGTTCCAAGTGGTTTTTTCCGTTTCTTTACATCCTAAAGAATAGATATATGTGCATTTTGTGTGAATTAATTACAATTCGATTTTATTACATTTAAGGGTACAGGAACAAGTTTGAAAAAGTTTGAAAAAGTTAGTTTTGCGACTAACCTGAATCAACGGCGACCTGTGAGCTCAGGAAGGGTTTTTTCCGTTTCTCTACATCCTAAAGAATAGATATATGTGCATTTTGTTTGAATTAATTACAATTGGATTTTATTACATTTAAGGGTACAGGAACAAGTTTGAAAAAGTTTGAAAAAGTTAGTTTTGCGACTAACTTGAATGAACGGCGTCCTCTGAGGTTCCAAGGGGTTTTTTAAGTTTCTCTACATCCTAAAGAATAGATATATGTGCATTTTGTGTGAATTAATTACAATTCGATTTTATTACATTTAAGGGTACAGGAACAAGTTTGAAAAAGTTTGAAAAAGTTAGTTTTGCGACTAACCTGAATCAACGGCGACCTGTGAGCTCAGGAAGGGTTTTTTCCGTTTCTCTACATCCTAAAGAATAGATATATGTGCATTTTGTGTGAATTAATTACAATTGGATTTTATTACATTTAAGGGTACAACAAAAAGTTTGAAAAAGTTTGAAAAAGTTAGTTTTACGAATAGCTTGTAACAACGGCGTCCTCTGAGGTTCCAATGGGTTTTTTCCGTTTCTCTACATCCTAAAGAATAGATATATGTGCATTTTGTTTGAGTTAATTACAATTCGATTTTATTACATTTAAGGGTACAGGAACAAGTTTGAAAAAGTTTGAAAAAGTTAGTTTTACGAATAGCTTGTAACACCGGCGTCCTCTGAGGTTCCAAGTGGTTTTTTCCGTTTCTCTACATCCTAAAGAATAGATATATGTGCATTTTGTGTGAATTAATTACAATTCGATTTTATTACATTTAAGGGTACAGGAACAAGTTTGAAAAAGTTTGAAAAAGTTAGTTTTACGAATAGCTTGTAACACCGGCGTCCTCTGAGGTTCCAAGGGGTTTTTTCCGTTTCTCTACATCCTAAAGAATAGATATATGTGCATTTTGTTTGAGTTAATTACAATTCGATTTTATTACATTTAAGGGTACAGGAACAAGTTTGAAAAAGTTTGAAAAAGTTAGTTTTACGAATAGCTTGTAACACCGGCGTCCTCTGAGGTTCCAAGGGGTTTTTTCCGTTTCTCTACATCCTAAAGAATAGATATATGTGCATTTTGTGTGAATTAATTACAATTCGATTTTATTACATTTAAGGGTACAGGAACAAGTTTGAAAAAGTTTGAAAAAGTTTGTTTTACGAATAACTCCAATTGACGGCGTCCTGTGAGCTCAGGAGGGGTTTTTTCCGTTTCTCTACATCCTAAAGAATAGATATATGTGCATTTTGTTTGATTAATTACAATTCGATTTTATTACATTTAGGGGTACAGGAACAAGTTTGAAAAAGTTTGAAAAAGTTTGTTTTAGGAATAACTCCAATTGAAGGCGTCCTGTGAGCTCAGGAGGGGTTTTTTCCGATTTCTTATGTATTTATTTTTACAGAATTGAGTTTAGGAAATTTATGATAGTGTTTGTTTTTCCTTGTATTTCTCCCAATGTATAATTAAATGGCAAGATATTCATTTTAATCTTTTTTTTTTACTTAAAAAATCTATAAGAGTAATGGCGAAATTTAATATTTCTCAGTTAAATTTTTTCTTTATGTAAAGGGCATTGAATATTAAAATAAATTACAGTGTTTAGGTAAATCAGAATCGGATATTTTTTCTTATAATTAATAAATATATTGGGTGATTGCGATCAACTACTGGGATTTCTCTATTCGTCAACACAAAGGCGGGAAATGAAAATGTAGACGCGTTGACTTCGGTCTGGCGACGTCATCCTTGAGAGGAGGAGGAGGAGCGTAAGGCCGAGATGAGAATACAGCGTTGCCATTTTATATTAACCGTTGCCGTTGTTTTTATAAAAGAATTGAGAATTTGTGTGGTTTTCCAATGAAGAATGAGATTTTTGTTTGTTTGAATGTGAGAAAGTGTGATATTTATATTGAGTGAAGTGTTTTTAGCATATTATTATTAAAGGTAATCGGGTTGAAAATGTAATGTTGGTTATTATTCCCTATGAAGCGCAGCTGGCTGAGTTTTTAATGCCACGGTCATTTCTACATAATCCTGATATAGAATGGATAAAGTTGGAGGACAAATTTTGGATTTTGTATTTACTAGGAATGCGCCGAATATTCGGTAGGTATTTGAAATTCAGTTTGTGTATTCGGTTCGAGTATGTCTATTATTTGCCTCAACTAAAAGAAAACCTTCATATGAAAGTAATGGAAAATAATTAAAGAGTTAATTAAAACCTTGTAAAATAAATTCCGCCGATCCGATTGAACCCAAACTTGGTTTTTCTATGTTTTCAGACACGTTCTTTCGATCTATGCTGGTGGCATCGAGATTTGAGGACTATCGTTTTGGTTCATATTGGGGGTACAGGAAAAAGTTTGAAAAAGTTTGAAAAAGTTAGTTTTACGAATAACTTGATACAACGGCGTCCTCTGAGGTTCCAAGGGGTTTTTTCCGTTTCTCTACATCCTAAAGAATAGATATATGTGCATTTTGTTTGAATTAATTACAATTCGATTTTATTACATTTAAGGGTACAGGAACAAGTTTGAAAAAGTTTGAAAAAGTTAGTTTTGCGAATAACTTGAAACAACGGCGTCCTCTGAGGTTCCAAGGGGTTTTTTCCGTTTCTCTACATCCTAAAGAATAGATATATGTGCATTTTGTGTGAATTAATTACAATTGGATTTTATTACATTTAAGGGTACAGGAACAAGTTTGAAAAAGTTTGAAAAAGTTAGTTTTACGAATAACTCTGAATCAACGGCGTCCTCTGAGGTTCCAAGGGTTTTTTCCGTTTCTCTACATCCTAAAGAATAGATATATGTGCATTTTGTTTGAATTAATTACAATTCGATTTTATTACATTTAAGGGTACAGGAACAAGTTTGAAAAAGTTTGAAAAAGTTAGTTTTACGAATAACTTGAATCAACGGCGTCCTCTGAGGTTCCAAGGGGTTTTTTCCGTTTCTCTACATCCTAAAGAATAGATATATGTGCATTTTGTGTGAATTAATTACAATTGGATTTTATTACATTTAAGAGTACAGGAACAAGTTTGAAAAAGTTTGAAAAAGTTAGTTTTACGAATAGCTTGTAACACAGGCGTCCTCTGAGGTTCCAAGGGGTTTTTTCCGTTTCTCTACATCCTAAAGAATAGATATATGTGCATTTTGTTTGAATTAATTACAATTGGATTTTATAACATTTAAGGGTACAGGAACAAGTTTGAAAAAGTTTGAAAAAGTTAGTTTTGCGAATAACTTGAAACAACGGCGTCCTCTGAGGTTCCAAGAGGTTTTTTCCGTTTCTCTACATCCTAAAGAATAGATATATGTGCATTTTGTGTGAATTAATTACAATTCGATTTTATTACATTTAAGGGTACAGGAACAAGTTTGAAAAAGTTTGAAAAAGTTAGTTTTATGAATAGCTTGTAACACCGGCGTCCTCTGAGGTTCCAAGGGGGTTTTTTCCGTTTCTCTACATCCTAAAGAATAGATATATGTGCATTTTGTGTGAATTAATTACAATTCGATTTTATTACATTTAAGGGTACAACAAAAAGTTTGAAAAAGTTTGAAAAAGTTAGTTTTGCGAATAACTTGAATCAACGGCGTCCTCTGAGGTTCCAAGTGGTTTTTTCCGTTTCTCTACATCCTAAAGAATAGATATATGTGCATTTTGTGTGAATTAATTACAATTGGATTTTATTACATTTAAGGGTACAGGAACAAGTTTGAAAAAGTTTGAAAAAGTTAGTTTTACGAATAACTTGAATCAACGGCGTCCTGTGAGCTCCAAGTGGTTTTTTCCGTTTCTCTACATCCTAAAGAATAGATATATGTGCATTTTGTTTGAATTAATTACAATTCGATTTTATTACATTTAAGGGTACAACAAAAAGTTTGAAAAAGTTTGAAAAAGTTAGTTTTGCGACTAACTTGAAACAACGGCGTCCTCTGAGGTTCCAAGGGGTTTTTTCCGTTTCTCTACATCCTAAAGAATAGATATATGTGCATTTTGTTTGAATTAATTACAATTGGATTTTATTACATTTAAGGGTACAGGAACAAGTTTGAAAAAGTTTGAAAAAGTTAGTTTTGCGACTAACCTGAATCAACGGCGACCTCTGAGGTTCCAAGGGGTTTTTTCCGTTTCTCTACATCCTAAAGAATAGATATATGTGCATTTTGTGTGAATTAATTACAATTCGATTTTATTACATTTAAGGGTACAGGAACAAGTTTGAAAAAGTTTGAAAAAGTTAGTTTTGCGAATAACTTGAAACAACGGCGTCCTCTGAGGTTCCAATGGGTTTTTTCCGTTTCTCTACATCCTAAAGAATAGATATATGTGCATTTTGTTTGAATTAATTACAATTGGATTTTATAACATTTAAGGGTACAGGAACAAGTTTGAAAAAGTTTGAAAAAGTTAGTTTTGCGAATAACTTGAAACAACGGCGTCCTCTGAGGTTCCAATTGGTTTTTTCCGTTTCTCTACATCCTAAAGAATAGATATATGTGCATTTTGTGTGAATTTATTACAATTCGATTTTATTACATTTAAGGGTACAACAGAAAGTTTGAAAAAGTTTGAAAAAGTTAGTTTTGCGAATAACTTGAAACAACGGCGTCCTCTGAGGTTCCAATTGGTTTTTTCCGTTTCTCTACATCCTAAAGAATAGATATATGTGCATTTTGTGTGAATTTATTACAATTCGATTTTATTACATTTAAGGGTACAGCAGACAAGTTTGAAAAAGTTTGTAAAAGTTAGTTTTGCGAATAACTTGAAACACCGGCGTCCTCTGAGGTTCCAAGGGGTTTTTTCCGTTTCTCTACATCCTAAAGAATAGATATATGTGCATTTTGTTTGAGTTAATTACAATTCGATTTTATTACATTTAAGGGTACAGGAACAAGTTTGAAAAAGTTTGAAAAAGTTAGTTTTGCGAATAGCTTGTAACACCGGCGTCCTCTGAGGTTCCAAGGGGTTTTTTCCGTTTCTCTACATCCTAAAGAATAGATATATGTGCATTTTGTGTGAATTAATTACAATTCGATTTTATTACATTTAAGGGTACAGCAACAAGTTTGAAAAAGTTTGAAAAAGTTAGTTTTGCGACTAGCTTGTAACACCGGCGTCCTCTGAGGTTCCAAGGGGTTTTTTCCGTTTCTCTACATCCTAAAGAATAGATATATGTGCATTTTGTTTGAGTTAATTACAATTCGATTTTATTACATTTAAGGGTACAGCAACAAGTTTGGAAAAGTTTGAAAAAGTTAGTTTTGCGAATAACTTGAAACAACGGCGTCCTCTGAGGTTCCAAGGGGTTTTTTCCGTTTCTCTACATCCTAAAGAATAGATATATGTGCATTTTGTGTGAATTAATTACAATTCGATTTTATTACATTTAAGGGTACAGCAACAAGTTTGAAAAAGTTTGAAAAAGTTAGTTTTGCGACTAGCTTGTTATCACCGGCGTCCTCTGAGGCTCCGGAAGGGGTTTTTTCCGTTTCTCTACATCCTAAAGAATAGATATTTGTGCATTTTGTGTGAATTAATTACAATTCGATTTTATTACATTTAAGGGTACAACAGAAAGTTTGAAAAAGTTTGAAAAAGTTAGTTTTACGAATAGCTTGTAACACACGGCGTCCTCTGAGGTTCCAAGGGGTTTTTTCCGTTTCTCTACATCCTAAAGAATAGATATATGTGCATTTTGTGTGAATTAATTACAATTGGATTTTATTACATTTAAGGGTACAGGAACAAGTTTGAAAAAGTTTGAAAAAGTTAGTTTTGCGACTAACTCCAATCGAACGGCGTCCTGTGAGCTCAGGAGGGGTTTTTTCCGTTTCTCTGCTTCCTAATGAATATATCTATGGTCATTTTGTTTTATTCTGAGTGATTTCGATTTCTTATGTATTTATTTTTACAGAATTGAGTTTAGGAAATTTATGATAGTGTTTGTTTTTCCTTGTATTTCTCCCAATGTATAATTAAATGGCAAGATATTCATTTTAATCTTTTTTTTTTACTTAAAAAATCTATAAGAGTAAGGGCGAAATTTAATATTTCTCAGTTAAATTTTTTCTTTATGTAAAGGGCATTGAATATTAAAATAAATTACAGTGTTTAGGTAAATCAGAATCGGATATTTTTTCTTATAATTAATAAATATATTGGGTGATTGCGGTCAACTACTGGGATTTCTCTATTCGTCAACACAAAGGCGGGAAATGAAAATGTAGACGCGTTGACTTCGGTCTGGCGACGTCATCCTTGAGAGGAGGAGGAGGAGGAGCGTAAGGCCGAGATGAGAATACAGCGTTGCCATTTTATATTAACCGTTGCCGTTGTTTTTATAAAAGAATTGAGAATTTGTGTGGTTTTCCAATGAAGAATGAGATTTTTGTTTGTTTGAATGTGAGAAAGTGTGATATTTATATTGAGTGAAGTGTTTTTAGCATATTATTATTAAAGGTAATCGGGTTGAAAATGTAATGTTGGTTATTATTCCCTATGAAGCGCAGCTGGCTGAGTTTTTAATGCCACGGTCATTTCTACATAATCCTGATATAGAATGGATAAAGTTGGAGGACAAATTTTGGATTTTGTATTTACTAGGAATGCGCCGAATATTCGGTAGGTATTTGAAATTCAGTTTGTGTATTCGGTTCGAGTATGTCTATTATTTGCCTCAACTAAAAGAAAACCTTCATATGAAAGTAATGGAAAATAATTAAAGAGTTAATTAAAACCTTGTAAAATAAATTCCGCCGATCCGATTGAACCCAAACTTGGTTTTTCTATGTTTTCAGACACGTTCTTTCCATCTATGCTGGTGGCATCGAGATTTGAGGACTATCGTTTTGGTTCATATTGGGGGTACAGGAAAAAGTTTGAAAAAGTTTGAAAAAGTTAGTTTTACGAATAACTTGAATCAACGGCGTCCTCTGAGGCTCCGGAAGGGGTTTTTTCCGTTTCTCTACATCCTAAAGAATAGATATATGTGCATTTTGTGTGAATTAATTACAATTCGATTTTATTACATTTAAGGGTACAGGAACAAGTTTGAAAAAGTTTGAAAAAGTTAGTTTTGCGAATAGCTTGTAACACCGGCGTCCTCTGAGGTTCCAAGGGGTTTTTTCCGTTTCTCTACATCCTAAAGAATAGATATATGTGCATTTTGTTTGAATTAATTACAATTCGATTTTATTACATTTAAGGGTACAGGAACAAGTTTGAAAAAGTTTGAAAAAGTTAGTTTTGCGAATAACTTGAATCATCGGCGTCCTCTGAGGCTCCGGAAGGGGTTTTTTCCGCTTCTCTACATCCTAAAGAATAGATATATGTGCATTTTGTTTGAATTAATTACAATTGGATTTTATTACATTTAAGGGTACAGGAACAAGTTTGAAAAAGTTTGAAAAAGTTAGTTTTGCGACTAGCTTGTTATCACCGGCGTCCTCTGAGGCTCCGGAAGGGGTTTTTTCCGTTTCTCTACATCCTAAAGGAATAGATATTTGTGCATTTTGTGTGAATTAATTACAATTCGATTTTATTACATTTAAGGGTACAACAGAAAGTTTCAAAAAGTTTGAAAAAGTTAGTTTTGCGAATAGCTTGTAACACACGGCGTCCTCTGAGGTTCCAAGGGGTTTTTTCCGTTTCTCTACATCCTAAAGAATAGATATATGTGCATTTTGTTTGAATTAATTACAATTGGATTTTATTACATTTAAGGGTACAACAAAAAGTTTGAAGAAGTTTGAAAAAGTTTGTTTTAGCGACTAACTCCAATCTGACGGCGTCCTGTGAGCTCAGGAGGGGTTTTTTCCGATTTCTCTACGTATCCTATTTTTACAGAATTGAGTTTAGGAAATTTATGATAGTGCTTGTTTGTCCTTGTATTTCTCCCAATGTATAATTAAATGGCAAGATATTCGATTTTAATCTTTTTTTTTTACTTAAAAAATCTATAAGGGTACATGGCGACAAGTTTGAATATGTTCTCAGTTAAAGTTTGTCTTTATGTCGAGGGCATTGAATCTTGAAATCAATTACGGCGTCCTCTGAGGTAAATCCGAAGCGGTTTTTTCCGTTTCTCTATCATCCTAATAGAATAGATATATGGGTGCATTTTGTTCGAATCAACTACAATGGGATTTCTCTATTCGTCAACATCTAAGGGTACAGGGACAAGTTTGAAAATGTTTGAACGCGTTGACTTCGGTCTGGCGACGTCATCCTTGAGAGGACGAGGACGAGCGTAAGGCCGAGATGCGAATGCAGCGTTGCCATTTTATATTAACCGTTGCCGTTGTTTTTATCCAAGAATTGAGAATCTGCGTGGTCTTCCAATGAAGAATGAGATTTTTGTGCTTGTTTGAATGTGAGAAAGTGTGATATTTCATATTGAGTGAAGTGTTTATTAGCATATTATTAGGGTACAGGTAATCAGGGTTGAAAAAGTGTGAAAATGTTGGTTATTGCGATTCCCTATGAAGCGCAGCTGGCTGAGTTCTCTGAGGTGCCACGGGGTTTTTTCCGTTTCTACATACATCCTGATATAGAATGGATATAGTTGGTGGACAAATTTTGGATTTTGTATTTACTAGGAATGCGCCGAATATTCGGTAGGTATTTGAAATTACAGTTTAAGGGTATTCGGTTCGAGTATGTCTATTAGTTTGCCTCAACTAAAAGAAAACCTTCATATGAAAGTAATGGAAAATAATTAAAGAGTTAATTACGAATACCTTGTAACATAAATTCCGCCGATCCGATCTGAGGTCCCAAACGGGGTTTTTCTCCGTTTCTCTGACACGTCCTAAAGATTCGATCTATGTGCATGGTGTGCATCGAGATTTGAGGACTATTCGATTTTGGTTACATATTGGGGGTACAGGAACAAGTTTGAAAAAGTTTGAAAAAGTTAGTTTTGCGACTAACTTGAATCAACGGCGTCCTCTGAGGCTCCGGAAGGGGTTTTTTCCGTTTCTCTACATCCTAAGGAATAGATATATGTGCATTTTGTTTGATTTAATTACAATTCGAGTTTATTACATTTAAGGGTACAGCAACAAGTTTCAAAAAGTTTGAAAAAGTTAGTTTTGCGACTAGCTTGTAACACCGGCGTCCTCTGAGGTTCCAAGGGGTTTTTTCCGTTTCTCTACATCCTAAAGAATAGATATATGTGCATTTTGTGTGAATTAATTACAATTCGATTTTATTACATTTAAGGGTACAGCAACAAGTTTGAAAAAGTTTGAAAAAGTTAGTTTTGCGAATAGCTTGTAACACCGGCGTCCTCTGAGGTTCCAAGGGGTTTTTTCCGTTTCTCTACATCCTAAAGAATAGATATATGTGCATTTTGTGTGAATTAATTACAATTCGATTTTATTACATTTAAGGGTACAGCAACAAGTTTGAAAAAGTTTGAAAAAGTTTGTTTTGCGACTAACTCCAATCGACGGCGTCCTGTGAGCTCAGGAGGGGTTTTTTCCGTTTCTCTACATCCTAAAGAATAGATATATGTGCATTTTGTTTGAGTTAATTACAATTCGATTTTATTACATTTAAGGGTACAACAAAAAGTTTGAAAAAGTTTGAAAAAGTTAGTTTTGCGAATAGCTTGTAACACCGGCGTCCTCTGAGGTTCCAAGGGGTTTTTTCCGTTTCTCTACATCCTAAAGAATAGATATATGTGCCTTTTGTGTGAATTAATTACAATTCGATTTTATTACATTTAAGGGTACAACAGAAAGTTTGAAAAAGTTTGAAAAAGTTAGTTTTGCGACTAGCTTGTAACGAACGGCGTCCTCTGAGGTTCCAAGGGGTTTTTTCCGTTTCTCTACATCCTAAAGAATAGATATATGTGCATTTTGTGTGAATTAATTACAATTCGATTTTATTACATTTAAGGGTACAGCAACAAGTTTGAAAAAGTTTGAAAAAGTTAGTTTTACGAATAGCTTGTAACACACGGCGTCCTCTGAGGTTCCAAGGGGTTTTCTCCGTTTCTCTACATCCTAAAGAATAGATATATGTGCATTTTGTGTGAATTAATTACAATTCGATTTTATTACATTTAAGGGTACAGGAACAAGTTTGAAAAAGTTTGAAAAAGTTAGTTTTGCGAATAGCTTGTAACACCGGCGTCCTCTGAGGTTCCAAGGGGTTTTTTCCGTTTCTCTACATCCTAAAGAATAGATATATGTGCATTTTGTGTGAATTAATTACAATTGGATTTTATTACATTTAAGGGTACAGCAACAAGTTTGAAAAAGTTTGAAAAAGTTAGTTTTGCGACTAGCTTGTAATCAACGGCGTCCTCTGAGGCTCCGGAAGGGGTTTTCTCCGTTTCTCTACATCCTAAAGAATAGATATATGTGCATTTTGTGTGAATTAATTACAATTCGATTTTATTACATTTAAGGGTACAGCAACAAGTTTGAAAAAGTTTGAAAAAGTTTGTTTTACGAATAGCTCGCAACTGACGGCGTCCTCTGAGGCTCCAGGAGGGGTTTTTTCCGTTTCTCTACATCCTAAAGAATAGATATATGTGCATTTTGTGTGAATTAATTACAATTCGATTTTATTACATTTAGGGGTACAGGAACAAGTTTGAAAAAGTTTGAAAAAGTTTGTTTTAGCGACTAACTCCAATCGAACGGCGTCCTGTGAGCTCAGGAGGGGTTTTTTCCGTTTCTCTGCTTCCTAATGAATATATCTATGGTCATTTTGTTTTATTCTGAGTGATTTCGATTTCTTATGTATTTATTTTTACAGAATTGAGTTTAGGAAATTTATGATAGTGTTTGTTTTTCCTTGTATTTCTCCCAATGTATAATTAAATGGCAAGATATTCATTTTAATCTTTTTTTTTTACTTAAAAAATCTATAAGAGTAAGGGCGAAATTTAATATTTCTCAGTTAAATTTTTTCTTTATGTAAAGGGCATTGAATATTAAAATAAATTACAGTGTTTAGGTAAATCAGAATCGGATATTTTTTCTTATAATTAATAAATATATTGGGTGATTGCGGTCAACTACTGGGATTTCTCTATTCGTCAACACAAAGGCGGGAAATGAAAATGTAGACGCGTTGACTTCGGTCTGGCGACGTCATCCTTGAGAGGAGGAGGAGGAGGAGCGTAAGGCCGAGATGAGAATACAGCGTTGCCATTTTATATTAACCGTTGCCGTTGTTTTTATAAAAGAATTGAGAATTTGTGTGGTTTTCCAATGAAGAATGAGATTTTTGTTTGTTTGAATGTGAGAAAGTGTGATATTTATATTGAGTGAAGTGTTTTTAGCATATTATTATTAAAGGTAATCGGGTTGAAAATGTAATGTTGGTTATTATTCCCTATGAAGCGCAGCTGGCTGAGTTTTTAATGCCACGGTCATTTCTACATAATCCTGATATAGAATGGATAAAGTTGGAGGACAAATTTTGGATTTTGTATTTACTAGGAATGCGCCGAATATTCGGTAGGTATTTGAAATTCAGTTTGTGTATTCGGTTCGAGTATGTCTATTATTTGCCTCAACTAAAAGAAAACCTTCATATGAAAGTAATGGAAAATAATTAAAGAGTTAATTAAAACCTTGTAAAATAAATTCCGCCGCTCCGATTGAACCCAAACTGGGTTTTTCTATGTTTTCAGACACGTTCTTTCCATCTATGCTGGTGGCATCGAGATTTGAGGACTATCGTTTTGGTTCATATTGGGGGTACAGGAAAAAGTTTGAAAAAGTTTGAAAAAGTTAGTTTTACGAATAACTTGAATCAACGGCGACCTGTGAGCTCAGGAAGGGTTTTTTCCGTTTCTCTACATCCTAAGGAATAGATATATGTGCATTTTGTTTGAATTAATTACAATTCGATTTTATTACATTTAAGGGTACAGGAACAAGTTTGAAAAAGTTTGAAAAAGTTAGTTTTGCGAATAGCTTGCAACACCGGCGTCCTCTGAGGTTCCAAGGGGTTTTTTCCGTTTCTCTACATCCTAAAGAATAGATATATGTGCCTTTTGTGTGAATTAATTACAATTCGATTTTATTACATTTAAGGGTACAGCAGACAAGTTTGAAAAAGTTTGAAAAAGTTAGTTTTGCGACTAACTTGAATGACATCGGCGTCCTCTGAGGTTCCAAGGGGTTTTTTCCGCTTCTCTACATCCTAAAGAATAGATATATGTGCATTTTGTGTGAATTAATTACAATTCGATTTTATTACATTTAAGGGTACAGGAACAAGTTTGAAAAAGTTTGAAAAAGTTAGTTTTGCGACTAGCTTGTAATCACACGGCGTCCTCTGAGGCTCCGGAAGGGGTTTTCTCCGTTTCTCTACATCCTAAAGAATAGATATATGTGCATTTTGTGTGAATTAATTACAATTCGATTTTATTACATTTAAGGGTACAGCAACAAGTTTCAAAAAGTTTGAAAAAGTTAGTTTTGCGAATAGCTTGTAACACCGGCGTCCTCTGAGGTTCCAAGGGGTTTTTTCCGTTTCTCTACATCCTAAAGAATAGATATATGTGCATTTTGTGTGAATTAATTACAATTGGATTTTATTACATTTAAGGGTACAGCAACAAGTTTGAAAAAGTTTGAAAAAGTTAGTTTTGCGACTAACTTGAATCTACGGCGACCTGTGAGCTCAGGAAGGGTTTTCTCCGTTTCTCTACATCCTAAAGAATAGATATATGTGCATTTTGTGTGAATTAATTACAATTCGATTTTATTACATTTAAGGGTACAGGAACAAGTTTGAAAAAGTTTGAAAAAGTTTGTTTTGCGACTAACTCCAATCGACGGCGTCCTCTGAGGCTCCAGGAGGGGTTTTTTCCGTTTCTCTACATCCTAAAGAATAGATATATGTGCATTTTGTTTGAATTAATTACAATTCGATTTTATTACATTTAGGGGTACAGGAACAAGTTTGAAAAAGTTTGAAAAAGTTTGTTTTAGGAATAACTCCAATTGAAGGCGTCCTGTGAGCTCAGGAGGGGTTTTTTCCGATTTCTTATGTATTTATTTTTACAGAATTGAGTTTAGGAAATTTATGATAGTGTTTGTTTTTCCTTGTATTTCTCCCAATGTATAATTAAATGGCAAGATATTCATTTTAATCTTTTTTTTTTACTTAAAAAATCTATAAGAGTAATGGCGAAATTTAATATTTCTCAGTTAAATTTTTTCTTTATGTAAAGGGCATTGAATATTAAAATAAATTACAGTGTTTAGGTAAATCAGAATCGGATATTTTTTCTTATAATTAATAAATATATTGGGTGATTGCGATCAACTACTGGGATTTCTCTATTCGTCAACACAAAGGCGGGAAATGAAAATGTAGACGCGTTGACTTCGGTCTGGCGACGTCATCCTTGAGAGGAGGAGGAGGAGCGTAAGGCCGAGATGAGAATACAGCGTTGCCATTTTATATTAACCGTTGCCGTTGTTTTTATAAAAGAATTGAGAATTTGTGTGGTTTTCCAATGAAGAATGAGATTTTTGTTTGTTTGAATGTGAGAAAGTGTGATATTTATATTGAGTGAAGTGTTTTTAGCATATTATTATTAAAGGTAATCGGGTTGAAAATGTAATGTTGGTTATTATTCCCTATGAAGCGCAGCTGGCTGAGTTTTTAATGCCACGGTCATTTCTACATAATCCTGATATAGAATGGATAAAGTTGGAGGACAAATTTTGGATTTTGTATTTACTAGGAATGCGCCGAATATTCGGTAGGTATTTGAAATTCAGTTTGTGTATTCGGTTCGAGTATGTCTATTATTTGCCTCAACTAAAAGAAAACCTTCATATGAAAGTAATGGAAAATAATTAAAGAGTTAATTAAAACCTTGTAAAATAAATTCCGCCGCTCCGATTGAACCCAAACTGGGTTTTTCTATGTTTTCAGACACGTTCTTTCGATCTATGCTGGTGGCATCGAGATTTGAGGACTATCGTTTTGGTTCATATTGGGGGTACAGGAAAAAGTTTGAAAAAGTTTGAAAAAGTTAGTTTTACGAATAACTTGAATCAACGGCGACCTGTGAGCTCAGGAAGGGTTTTTTCCGTTTCTCTACATCCTAAGGAATAGATATATGTGCATTTTGTTTGAATTAATTACAATTCGATTTTATTACATTTAAGGGTACAGGAACAAGTTTGAAAAAGTTTGAAAAAGTTAGTTTTACGAATAGCTTGTAACAACGGCGTCCTCTGAGGTTCCAAGGGGTTTTTTCCGTTTCTCTACATCCTAAAGAATAGATATATGTGCATTTTGTTTGAATTAATTACAATTGGATTTTATTACATTTAAGGGTACAGGAACAAGTTTGAAAAAGTTTGAAAAAGTTAGTTTTACGAATAGCTTGTAACACCGGCGTCCTCTGAGGTTCCAAGGGGTTTTTTCCGTTTCTCTACATCCTAAAGAATAGATATATGTGCATTTTGTTTGAATTAATTACAATTGGATTTTATTACATTTAAGGGTACAGGAACAAGTTTGAAAAAGTTTGAAAAAGTTAGTTTTGCGAATAAATTGAAACAACGGCGTCCTCTGAGGTTCCAAGGGGTTTTTTCCGTTTCTCTACATCCTAAAGAATAGATATATGTGCATTTTGTTTTGTTCTGATTGATTTCGATTTTTGGTACATTTGGGAGTACAGAAAAAGTTTGAAAAAGTTTGAAAAAGTTAGTTTTACGAATAACTTGAATCAACGGCGACCTGTGAGCTCAGGAAGGGTTTTTTCCGTTTCTCTACATCCTAAAGAATAGATATATGTGCATTTTGTTTGAATTAATTACAATTGGATTTTATTACATTTAAGGGTACAGGAACAAGTTTGAAAAAGTTTGAAAAAGTTAGTTTTGCGAATAAATTGAAACAACGGCGTCCTCTGAGGTTCCAAGTGGTTTTTTCCGTTTCTTTACATCCTAAAGAATAGATATATGTGCATTTTGTGTGAATTAATTACAATTCGATTTTATTACATTTAAGGGTACAACAGAAAGTTTGAAAAAGTTTGAAAAAGTTAGTTTTACGAATAGCTTGTTACACCGGCGTCCTCTGAGGTTCCAAGGGGTTTTTTCCGTTTCTCTACATCCAAAGGAATAGATATTTGTGCATTTTGTGTGAATTAATTACAATTCGATTTTATTACATTTAAGGGTACAACAGAAAGTTTGAAAAAGTTTGAAAAAGTTAGTTTTGCGACTAACTTGAATCAACGGCGACCTGTGAGCTCAGGAAGGGGTTTTTCCGTTTCTCTACATCCTAAAGAATAGATATATGTGCATTCTGTTTGAATTAATTACAATTGGATTTTATTACATTTAAGGGTACAGGAACAAGTTTGAAAAAGTTTGAAAAAGTTAGTTTTGCGAATAACTTGAAACAACGGCGTCCTCTGAGGTTCCAAGGGGTTTTTTCCGTTTCTCTACATCCTAAAGAATAGATATATGTGCATTTTGTTTGAATTAATTACAATTGGATTTTATTACATTTAAGGGTACAGGAACAAGTTTGAAAAAGTTTGAAAAAGTTAGTTTTGCGACTAACTTGAATCAACGGCGACCTGTGAGCTCAGGAAGGGTTTTTTCCGTTTCTCTACATCCTAAAGAATAGATATATGTGCATTTTGTGTGAATTAATTACAATTGGATTTTATTACATTTAAGGGTACAACAAAAAGTTTGAAAAAGTTTGAAAAAGTTAGTTTTACGAATAGCTTGTAACACCGGCGTCCTCTGAGGTTCCAAGGGGTTTTTTCCGTTTCTCTACATCCTAAAGAATAGATATATGTGCATTTTGTTTGAGTTAATTACAATTCGATTTTATTACATTTATGGGTACAGGAACAAGTTTGAAAAAGTTTGAAAAAGTTAGTTTTACGAATAACTTGAATCAACGGCGACCTGTGAGCTCAGGAAGGGTTTTTTCCGTTTCTCTACATCCTAAAGAATAGATATATGTG
This sequence comes from Brueelia nebulosa, assembly GCA_028293925.1. NCBI lineage: Eukaryota > Metazoa > Arthropoda > Insecta > Psocodea > Philopteridae > Brueelia > Brueelia nebulosa. Next base: position 94,247 of record JAQIBA010000020.1, read on the forward strand.
CATTTTGTTTGAATTAATTACAATTGGATTTTATTACATTTAAGGGTACAGGAACAAGTTTGAAAAAGTTTGAAAAAGTTAGTTTTGCGAATAAATTGAAACAACGGCGTCCTCTGAGGTTCCAAGGGGTTTTTTCCGTTTCTCTACATCCTAAAGAATAGATATATGTGCATTTTGTGTGAATTAATTACAATTCGATTTTATTACATTTAAGGGTACAACAGAAAGTTTGAAAAAGTTTGAAAAAGTTAGTTTTGCGACTAACCTGAATCAACGGCGACCTGTGAGCTCAGGAAGGGTTTTTTCCGTTTCTCTACATCCTAAAGAATAGATATATGTGCATTCTGTTTGAATTAATTACAATTGGATTTTATTACATTTAAGGGTACAGGAACAAGTTTGAAAAAGTTTGAAAAAGTTAGTTTTACGAATAGCTTGTAACACCGGCGTCCTCTGAGGTTCCAAGGGGTTTTTTCCGTTTCTCTACATCCTAAAGAATAGATATATGTGCATTTTGTTTGAGTTAATTACAATTCGATTTTATTACATTTAAGGGTACAGGAACAAGTTTGAAAAAGTTTGAAAAAGTTAGTTTTACGAATAACTTGAATCAACGGCGACCTGTGAGCTCAGGAAGGGTTTTTTCCGTTTCTCTACATCTTAAAGAATAGATATATGTGCATTTTGTTTGAATTAATTACAATTGGATTTTATTACATTTAAGGGTACAGGAACAAGTTTGAAAAAGTTTGAAAAAGTTAGTTTTGCGAATAAATTGAAACAACGGCGTCCTCTGAGGTTCCAAGGGGTTTTTTCCGTTTCTCTACATCCTAAAGAATAGATATATGTGCATTTTGTGTGAATTAATTACAATTCGATTTTATTACATTTAAGGGTACAACAGAAAGTTTGAAAAAGTTTGAAAAAGTTAGTTTTGCGACTAACCTGAATCAACGGCGACCTGTGAGCTCAGGAAGGGTTTTTTCCGTTTCTCTACATCCTAAAGAATAGATATATGTGCATTCTGTTTGAATTAATTACAATTGGATTTTATTACATTTAAGGGTACAGGAACAAGTTTGAAAAAGTTTGAAAAAGTTAGTTTTACGAATAGCTTGTAACACCGGCGTCCTCTGAGGTTCCAAGGGGTTTTTTCCGTTTCTCTACATCCTAAAGAATAGATATATGTGCATTTTGTTTGAGTTAATTACAATTCGATTTTATTACATTTAAGGGTACAGGAACAAGTTTGAAAAAGTTTGAAAAAGTTAGTTTTACGCATAGCTTGTAACACCGGCGTCCTCTGAGGTTCCAAGGGGTTTTTTCCGTTTCTCTACATCCTAAAGAATAGATATATGTGCATTTTGTGTGAATTAATTACAATTGGATTTTATTACATTTAAGGGTACAACAAAAAGTTTGAAAAAGTTTGAAAAAGTTAGTTTTACGAATAGCTTGTAACACCGGCGTCCTCTGAGGTTCCAAGGGGTTTTTTCCGTTTCTCTACATCCTAAAGAATAGATATATGTGCATTTTGTGTGAATTAATTACAATTCGATTTTATTACATTTAAGGGTACAACAGAAAGTTTGAAAAAGTTTGAAAAAGTTAGTTTTGCGACTAACCTGAATCAACGGCGACCTGTGAGCTCAGGAAGGGTTTTTTCCGTTTCTCTACATCCTAAAGAATAGATATATGTGCATTCTGTTTGAATTAATTACAATTGGATTTTATTACATTTAAGGGTACAGGAACAAGTTTGAAAAAGTTTGAAAAAGTTAGTTTTACGAATAGCTTGTAACACCGGCGTCCTCTGAGGTTCCAAGGGGTTTTTTCCGTTTCTCTACATCCTAAAGAATAGATATATGTGCATTTTGTTTGAGTTAATTACAATTCGATTTTATTACATTTAAGGGTACAGGAACAAGTTTGAAAAAGTTTGAAAAAGTTAGTTTTACGCATAGCTTGTAACACCGGCGTCCTCTGAGGTTCCAAGGGGTTTTTTCCGTTTCTCTACATCCTAAAGAATAGATATATGTGCATTTTGTGTGAATTAATTACAATTGGATTTTATTCAATTAAAGGGTACAGGAACAAGTTTGAAAAAGTTTGAAAAAGTTAGTTTTGCGACTAACCTGAATCAACGGCGACCTGTGAGCTCAGGAAGGGTTTTTTCCGTTTCTCTACATCCTAAAGAATAGATATATGTGCATTTTGTTTGAGTTAATTACAATTCGATTTTATTACATTTAAGGGTACAGGAACAAGTTTGAAAAAGTTTGAAAAAGTTAGTTTTACGAATAGCTTGTAACACCGGCGTCCTCTGAGGTTCCAAGGGGTTTTTTCCGTTTCTCTACATCCTAAAGAATAGATATATGTGCATTTTGTGTGAATTAATTACAATTCGATTTTATTACATTTAAGGGTACAGGAACAAGTTTGAAAAAGTTTGAAAAAGTTAGTTTTACGAATAGCTTGTAACACCGGCGTCCTCTGAGGTTCCAAGTGGTTTTTTCCGTTTCTCTACATCCTAAAGAATAGATATATGTGCATTTTGTGTGAATTAATTACAATTCGATTTTATTACATTTAAGGGTACAGGAACAAGTTTGAAAAAGTTTGAAAAAGTTAGTTTTACGAATAGCTTGTAACACCGGCGTCCTCTGAGGTTCCAAGGGGTTTTTTCCGTTTCTCTACATCCTAAAGAATAGATATATGTGCATTTTGTTTGAGTTAATTACAATTCGATTTTATTACATTTAAGGGTACAGGAACAAGTTTGAAAAAGTTTGAAAAAGTTAGTTTTACGCATAGCTTGTAACACCGGCGTCCTCTGAGGTTCCAAGGGGTTTTTTCCGTTTCTCTACATCCTAAAGAATAGATATATGTGCATTTTGTGTGAATTAATTACAATTGGATTTTATTACATTTAAGGGTACAGGAACAAGTTTGAAAAAGTTTGAAAAAGTTAGTTTTGCGACTAACTTGAATCAACGGCGACCTGTGAGCTCAGGAAGGGTTTTCTCCGTTTCTCTACATCCTAAAGAATAGATATATGTGCATTTTGTGTGAATTAATTACAATTCGATTTTATTACATTTAAGGGTACAGGAACAAGTTTGAAAAAGTTTGAAAAAGTTTGTTTTACGAATAACTCCAATTGACGGCGTCCTGTGAGCTCAGGAGGGGTTTTTTCCGTTTCTCTACATCCTAAAGAATAGATATATGTGCATTTTGTTTGATTAATTACAATTCGATTTTATTACATTTAGGGGTACAGGAACAAGTTTGAAAAAGTTTGAAAAAGTTTGTTTTAGGAATAACTCCAATTGAAGGCGTCCTGTGAGCTCAGGAGGGGTTTTTTCCGATTTCTTATGTATTTATTTTTACAGAATTGAGTTTAGGAAATTTATGATAGTGTTTGTTTTTCCTTGTATTTCTCCCAATGTATAATTAAATGGCAAGATATTCATTTTAATCTTTTTTTTTTACTTAAAAAATCTATAAGAGTAATGGCGAAATTTAATATTTCTCAGTTAAATTTTTTCTTTATGTAAAGGGCATTGAATATTAAAATAAATTACAGTGTTTAGGTAAATCAGAATCGGATATTTTTTCTTATAATTAATAAATATATTGGGTGATTGCGATCAACTACTGGGATTTCTCTATTCGTCAACACAAAGGCGGGAAATGAAAATGTAGACGCGTTGACTTCGGTCTGGCGACGTCATCCTTGAGAGGAGGAGGAGGAGCGTAAGGCCGAGATGAGAATACAGCGTTGCCATTTTATATTAACCGTTGCCGTTGTTTTTATAAAAGAATTGAGAATTTGTGTGGTTTTCCAATGAAGAATGAGATTTTTGTTTGTTTGAATGTGAGAAAGTGTGATATTTATATTGAGTGAAGTGTTTTTAGCATATTATTATTAAAGGTAATCGGGTTGAAAATGTAATGTTGGTTATTATTCCCTATGAAGCGCAGCTGGCTGAGTTTTTAATGCCACGGTCATTTCTACATAATCCTGATATAGAATGGATAAAGTTGGAGGACAAATTTTGGATTTTGTATTTACTAGGAATGCGCCGAATATTCGGTAGGTATTTGAAATTCAGTTTGTGTATTCGGTTCGAGTATGTCTATTATTTGCCTCAACTAAAAGAAAACCTTCATATGAAAGTAATGGAAAATAATTAAAGAGTTAATTAAAACCTTGTAAAATAAATTCCGCCGATCCGATTGAACCCAAACTTGGTTTTTCTATGTTTTCAGACACGTTCTTTCGATCTATGCTGGTGGCATCGAGATTTGAGGACTATCGTTTTGGTTCATATTGGGGGTACAGGAACAAGTTTGAAAAAGTTTGAAAAAGTTAGTTTTGCGAATAGCTTGTTACACCGGCGTCCTCTGAGGTTCCAAGGGGTTTTTTCCGTTTCTCTACATCCTAAAGGAATAGATATTCGTGCATTTTGTGTCAATTAATTACAATTCGATTTTATTACATTTAAGGGTACAGCAGACAAGTTTGAAAAAGTTTGAAAAAGTTAGTTTTGCGAATAACTTGAATCAACGGCGTCCTCTGAGGCTCCAGGAGGGGTTTTTTCCGTTTCTCTACATCCTAAAGAATAGATATATGTGCATTTTGTGTCAATTAATTACAATTCGATTTTATTACATTTAAGGGTACAGCAACAAGTTTCAAAAAGTTTGAAAAAGTTAGTTTTGCGACTAACTTGAATCAACGGCGACCTGTGAGCTCAGGAGGGGTTTTTTCCGTTTCTCTACATCCTAAAGAATAGATATATGTGCATTTTGTTTGAGTTAATTACAATTCGATTTTATTACATTTAAGGCTACAGGAACAAGTTTGAAAAAGTTTGAAAAAGTTAGTTTTGCGACTAACTTGAATCAACGGCGACCTGTGAGCTCAGGAAGGGTTTTCTCCGTTTCTCTACATCCTAAAGAATAGATATATGTGCATTTTGTGTCAATTAATTACAATTCGATTTTATTACATTTAAGGGTACAGCAACAAGTTTGAAAAAGTTTGAAAAAGTTAGTTTTGCGACTAGCTTGTAACACCGGCGTCCTCTGAGGTTCCAAGGGGTTTTTTCCGTTTCTCTACATCCTAAAGAATAGATATATGTGCATTTTGTGTCAATTAATTACAATTGGATTTTATTACATTTAAGGGTACAGCAACAAGTTTGAAAAAGTTTGAAAAAGTTAGTTTTGCGACTAACTTGAATCAACGGCGACCTGTGAGCTCAGGAGGGGTTTTCTCCGTTTCTCTACATCCTAAAGAATAGATATATGTGCATTTTGTGTGAGTTAATTACAATTCGATTTTATTACATTTAAGGCTACAGGAACAAGTTTGAAAAAGTTTGAAAAAGTTTGTTTTGCGAATAACTCCAATCGACGGCGTCCTGTGAGCTCAGGAGGGGTTTTTTCCGTTTCTCTACATCCTAAAGAATAGATATATGTGCATTTTGTTTGAGTTAATTACAATTCGATTTTATTACATTTAGGGCTACAGGAACAAGTTTGAAAAAGTTTGAAAAAGTTTGTTTTAGCGAATAACTCCAATCGAACGGCGTCCTGTGAGCTCAGGAGGGGTTTTTTCCGTTTCTCTGCTTCCTAATGAATATATCTATGTTCATTTTGTTTTATTCTGAGTGACTTCGATTTCTTATGTATTTATTTTTACAGAATTGAGTTTAGGAAATTTATGATAGTGTTTGTTTTTCCTTGTATTTCTCCCAATGTATAATTAAATGGCAAGATATTCATTTTAATCTTTTTTTTTTACTTAAAAAATCTATAAGAGTAAGGGCGAAATTTAATATTTCTCAGTTAAATTTTTTCTTTATCTAAAAGGGCATTGAATATTAAAATAAATTACAGTGTTTAGGTAAATCAGAATCGGATATTTTTTCTTATAATTAATAAATATATTGGGTGATTGCGGTCAACTACTGGGATTTCTCTATTCGTCAACACAAAGGCGGGAAATGAAAATGTAGACGCGTTGACTTCGGTCTGGCGACGTCATCCTTGAGAGGAGGAGGAGGAGCGTAAGGCCGAGATGAGAATACAGCGTTGCCATTTTATATTAACCGTTGCCGTTGTTTTTATAAAAGAATTGAGAATTTGTGTGGTTTTCCAATGAAGAATGAGATTTTTGTTTGTTTGAATGTGAGAAAGTGTGATATTTATATTGAGTGAAGTGTTTTTAGCATATTATTATTAAAGGTAATCGGGTTGAAAATGTAATGTTGGTTATTATTCCCTATGAAGCGCAGCTGGCTGAGTTTTTAATGCCACGGTCATTTCTACATAATCCTGATATAGAATGGATAAAGTTGGAGGACAAATTTTGGATTTTGTATTTACTAGGAATGCGCCGAATATTCGGTAGGTATTTGAAATTCAGTTTGTGTATTCGGTTCGAGTATGTCTATTATTTGCCTCAACTAAAAGAAAACCTTCATATGAAAGTAATGGAAAATACTTAAAGAGTTAATTAAAACCTTGTAAAATAAATTCCGCCGATCCGATTGAACCCAAACTTGGTTTTTCTATGTTTTCAGACACGCTCTTTCGATCTATGCTGGTGGCATCGAGATTTGAGGACTATCGTTTTGGTTCATATTGGGGGTACAGGAAAAAGTTTGAAAAAGTTTGAAAAAGTTAGTTTTACGAATAGCTTGTTATCACCGGCGTCCTCTGAGGTTCCAAGGGGTTTTTTCCGTTTCTCTACATCCTAAAGAATAGATATATGTGCATTTTGTTTGAATTAATTACAATTGCGATTTTATTACATTTAAGGGTACAGGAACAAGTTTGAAAAAGTTTGAAAAAGTTAGTTTTGCGACTAACTTGAAACAACGGCGTCCTCTGAGGTTCCAAGGGGTTTTTTCCGTTTCTCTACATCCTAAAGAATAGATATATGTGCATTTTGTTTGAGTTAATTACAATTCGATTTTATTACATTTAAGGGTACAGGAACAAGTTTGAAAAAGTTTGAAAAAGTTAGTTTTGCGAATAACTTGAATCAACGGCGACCTGTGAGCTCAGGAAGGGTTTTTTCCGTTTCTCTACATCCTAAAGAATAGATATATGTGCATTTTGTTTGAATTAATTACAATTGCGATTTTATTACATTTAAGGGTACAGGAACAAGTTTGAAAAAGTTTGAAAAAGTTAGTTTTGCGAATAACTTGAATCAACGGCGTCCTCTGAGGTTCCAAGGGGTTTTTTCCGTTTCTCTACATCCTAAAGAATAGATATATGTGCATTTTGTTTGAATTAATTACAATTCGATTTTATTACATTTAAGGGTACAGGAACAAGTTTGAAAAAGTTTGAAAAAGTTAGTTTTCCGAATAGCTTGTAACAACGGCGTCCTCTGAGGTTCAAAGGGGTTTTTTCCGTTTCTCTACATCCTAAAGAATAGATATATGTGCATTTTGTTGTGAATTAATTACAATTCGATTTTATTACATTTAAGGAGTACAGGAACAAGTTTGAAAAAGTTTGAAAAAGTTAGTTTTGCGAATAACTTGAATCAACGGCGACCTGTGAGCTCAGGAGGGGTTTTTTCCGTTTCTCTACATCCTAAAGAATAGATATATGTGCATTTTGTTTCAATTAATTACAATTCGATTTTATTACATTTAAGGGTACAGGAACAAGTTTGAAAAAGTTTGAAAAAGTTAGTTTTGCGAATAACTTGAATCAACGGCGACCTGTGAGCTCAGGAGGGGTTTTTTCCGTTTCTCTACATCCTAAAGAATAGATATATGTGCATTTTGTTTGAATTAATTACAATTCGATTTTATTACATTTAAGGGTACAACAAAAGTTTGAAAAAGTTTGAAAAAGTTAGTTTTGCGAATAACTTGAATCAACGGCGACCTGTGAGCTCAGGAGGGGTTTTTTCCGTTTCTCTACATCCTAAAGAATAGATATATGTGCATTTTGTTTGAATTAATTACAATTCGATTTTATTACATTTAAGGGTACAGGAACAAGTTTGAAAAAGTTTGAAAAAGTTAGTTTTGCGAATAACTTGAACACGGCGCCTTGAGTCACAAGGGTTTTTTCCGTTTCTCTACATCCTAAAGAATAGATATATGTGCATTTTGTTTGAATTAATTACAATTCGATTTTATTACATTTAAGGGTACAGGAACAAGTTTGAAAAAGTTTGAAAAAGTTAGTTTTGCGACTAACTTGAACAACGGCGTCCTCTGAGGTTCCAAGGGGTTTTTTCCGTTTCTCTACATCCTAAAGAATAGATATATGTGCATTTTGTGTGAATTAATTACAATTCGATTTTATTACATTTAAGGGTACAACAAAAAGTTTGAAAAAGTTTGAAAAAGTTAGTTTTGCGAATAACTTGAATCAACGGCGACCTGTGAGCTCAGGAGGGGTTTTTTCCGTTTCTCTACATCCTAAAGAATAGATATATGTGCATTTTGTTTGAGTTAATTACAATTCGATTTTATTACATTTAAGGGTACAGGAACAAGTTTGAAAAAGTTTGAAAAAGTTAGTTTTGCGAATAACTTGAATCAACGGCGACCTGTGAGCTCAGGAGGGGTTTTTTCCGTTTCTCTACATCCTAAAGAATAGATATATGTGCATTTTGTTTGAATTAATTACAATTCGATTTTATTACATTTAAGGGTACAACAAAAAGTTTGAAAAAGTTTGAAAAAGTTAGTTTTGCGACTAACTTGAATCAACGGCGACCTGTGAGCTCAGGAGGGGTTTTTTCCGTTTCTCTACATCCTAAAGAATAGATATATGTGCATTTTGTTTGAATTAATTACAATTGGATTTTATTACATTTAAGGGTACAGGAACAAGTTTGAAAAAGTTTGAAAAAGTTAGTTTTGCGACTAACTTGAACAACGGCGACCTGTGAGCTCAGGAGGGGTTTTTTCCGTTTCTCTACATCCTAAAGAATAGATATATGTGCATTTTGTTTGAATTAATTACAATTCGATTTTATTACATTTAAGGGTACAGGAACAAGTTTGAAAAAGTTTGAAAAAGTTAGTTTTACGAATAGCTTGTAACAACGGCGACCTGTGAGCTCAGGAGGGGTTTTTTCCGTTTCTCTACATCCTAAAGAATAGATATATGTGCATTTTGTTTGAATTAATTACAATTCGATTTTATTACATTTAAGGGTACAACAAAAAGTTTGAAAAAGTTTGAAAAAGTTAGTTTTGCGAATAACTTGAATCAACGGCGACCTGTGAGCTCAGGAGGGGTTTTTTCCGTTTCTCTACATCCTAAAGAATAGATATATGTGCATTTTGTTTGAATTAATTACAATTCGATTTTATTACATTTAAGGGTACAACAAAAAGTTTGAAAAAGTTTGAAAAAGTTAGTTTTGCGAATAACTTGAATCAACGGCGTCCTGTGAGCTCAGGAGGGGTTTTTTCCGTTTCTCTACATCCTAAAGAATAGATATATGTGCATTTTGTTTGAATTAATTACAATTCGATTTTATTACATTTAAGGGTACAGGAACAAGTTTGAAAAAGTTTGAAAAAGTTAGTTTTGCGAATAACTTGAATCAACGGCGACCTGTGAGCTCAGGAGGGGTTTTTTCCGTTTCTCTGCTTCCTAATGAATATATCTATGTTCATTTTGTTTTATTCTGAGTGACTTCGATTTCTTATGTATTTATTTTTACAGAATTGAGTTTAGGAAATTTATGATAGTGTTTGTTTTTCCTTGTATTTCTCCCAATGTATAATTAAATGGCAAGATATTCATTTTAATCTTTTTTTTTTACTTAAAAAATCTATAAGAGTAAGGGCGAAATTTAATATTTCTCAGTTAAATTTTTTCTTTATCTAAAAGGGCATTGAATATTAAAATAAATTACAGTGTTTAGGTAAATCAGAATCGGATATTTTTTCTTATAATTAATAAATATATTGGGTGATTGCGGTCAACTACTGGGATTTCTCTATTCGTCAACACAAAGGCGGGAAATGAAAATGTAGACGCGTTGACTTCGGTCTGGCGACGTCATCCTTGAGAGGAGGAGGAGGAGCGTAAGGCCGAGATGAGAATACAGCGTTGCCATTTTATATTAACCGTTGCCGTTGTTTTTATAAAAGAATTGAGAATTTGTGTGGTTTTCCAATGAAGAATGAGATTTTTGTTTGTTTGAATGTGAGAAAGTGTGATATTTATATTGAGTGAAGTGTTTTTAGCATATTATTATTAAAGGTAATCGGGTTGAAAATGTAATGTTGGTTATTATTCCCTATGAAGCGCAGCTGGCTGAGTTTTTAATGCCACGGTCATTTCTACATAATCCTGATATAGAATGGATAAAGTTGGAGGACAAATTTTGGATTTTGTATTTACTAGGAATGCGCCGAATATTCGGTAGGTATTTGAAATTCAGTTTGTGTATTCGGTTCGAGTATGTCTATTATTTGCCTCAACTAAAAGAAAACCTTCATATGAAAGTAATGGAAAATACTTAAAGAGTTAATTAAAACCTTGTAAAATAAATTCCGCCGATCCGATTGAACCCAAACTTGGTTTTTCTATGTTTTCAGACACGCTCTTTCGATCTATGCTGGTGGCATCGAGATTTGAGGACTATCGTTTTGGTTCATATGGGAGTACAGGAAAAAGTTTGAAAAAGTTTGAAAAAGTTAGTTTTACGAATAACTTGAATCAACGGCGACCTGTGAGCTCAGGAGGGGTTTTTTCCGTTTCTCTACATCCTAAAGAATAGATATATGTGCATTTTGTTTGAATTAATTACAATTCGATTTTATTACATTTAAGGGTACAGGAACAAGTTTGAAAAAGTTTGAAAAAGTTAGTTTTGCGACTAACTTGAATCAACGGCGTCCTCTGAGGTTCCAAGGGGTTTTTTCCGTTTCTCTACATCCTAAAGAATAGATATATGTGCATTTTGTTTGAATTAATTACAATTCGATTTTATTACATTTAAGGGTACAGGAACAAGTTTGAAAAAGTTTGAAAAAGTTAGTTTTGCGAATAACTTGAATCAACGGCGACCTGTGAGCTCAGGAGGGGTTTTTTCCGTTTCTCTACATCCTAAAGAATAGATATATGTGCATTTTGTTTGAATTAATTACAATGCGATTTTATTACATTTAAGGGTACAGGAACAAGTTTGAAAAAGTTTGAAAAAGTTAGTTTTGCGAATAACTTGAAACAACGGCGTCCTCTGAGGTTCCAAGGGGTTTTTTCCGTTTCTCTACATCCTAAAGAATAGATATATGTGCATTTTGTGTGAATTAATTACAATGCGATTTTATTACATTTAAGGGTACAGGAACAAGTTTGAAAAAGTTTGAAAAAGTTAGTTTTGCGAATAACTTGAATCAACGGCGTCCTCTGAGGTTCCAAGGGGTTTTTTCCGTTTCTCTACATCCTAAAGAATAGATATATGTGCATTTTGTTTGAGTTAATTACAATTCGATTTTATTACATTTAAGGGTACAGGAACAAGTTTGAAAAAGTTTGAAAAAGTTAGTTTTGCGAATAACTTGAAACAACGGCGTCCTGCTGAGGTTCCAGAGTGGTTTTTTCCGTTTCTCTACATCCTAAAGAATAGATATATGTGCATTTTGTGTGAATTAATTACAATTCGATTTTATTACATTTAAGGGTACAGGAACAAGTTTGAAAAAGTTTGAAAAAGTTAGTTTTACGAATAACTTGTAATCAACGGCGTCCTCTGAGCTCAGGAGGGGTTTTTTCCGTTTCTCTACATCCTAAAGAATAGATATATGTGCATTTTGTTTGAATTAATTACAATTCGATTTTATTACATTTAAGGGTACAGGAACAAGTTTGAAAAAGTTTGAAAAAGTTAGTTTTGCGAATAACTTGAATCAACGGCGACCTGTGAGCTCAGGAGGGGTTTTTTCCGTTTCTCTACATCCTAAAGAATAGATATATGTGCATTTTGTTTGATTAATTACAATTCGATTTTATTACATTTAAGGGTACAGAAAAAGTTTGAAAAAGTTTGAAAAAGTTAGTTTTGCGAATAACTTGAATCAACGGCGACCTGTGAGCTCAGGAGGGGTTTTTTCCGTTTCTCTACATCCTAAAGAATAGATATATGTGCATTTTGTTTGAATTAATTACAATTGCGATTTTATTACTATTTAAGGGTACAGGAACAAGTTTGAAAAAGTTTGAAAAAGTTAGTTTTGCGAATAACTTGAACAACGGCGTCCTCTGAGGTTCCAAGGGGTTTTTTCCGTTTCTCTACATCCTAAAGAATAGATATATGTGCATTTTGTTTGAATTAATTACAATTCGATTTTATTACATTTAAGGGTACAGGAACAAGTTTGAAAAAGTTTGAAAAAGTTAGTTTTGCGAATAACTTGAATCAACGGCGACCTGTGAGCTCAGAGAGGGTTTTTTCCGTTTCTCTACATCCTAAAGAATAGATATATGTGCATTTTGTTTGAATTAATTACAATTCGATTTTATTACATTTAAGGGTACAACAAAAAGTTTGAAAAAGTTTGAAAAAGTTAGTTTTGCGAATAACTTGAATCAACGGCGACCTGTGAGCTCAGGAGGGTTTTTTCCGTTTCTCTACATCCTAAAGAATAGATATATGTGCATTTTGTTTGAATTAATTACAATTCGATTTTATTACATTTAAGAGTACAGGAACAAGTTTGAAAAAGTTTGAAAAAGTTAGTTTTGCGAATAACTTGAATCAACGGCGACCTGTGAGCTCAGGAAGGGTTTTTTCCGTTTCTCTACATCCTAAAGAATAGATATATGTGCATTTTGTTTGAGTTAATTACAATTCGATTTTATTACATTTAAGGGTACAGGAACAAGTTTGAAAAAGTTTGAAAAAGTTAGTTTTGCGACTAACTTGAATCAACGGCGACCTGTGAGCTCAGGAGGGGTTTTTTCCGTTTCTCTACATCCTAAAGAATAGATATATGTGCATTTGGTGTGAATTAATTACAATTCGATTTTATTACTTTTAAGAGTACAGGAACAAGTTTGAAAAAGTTTGAAAAAGTTAGTTTTGCGAATAACTTGAATCAACGGCGACCTGTGAGCTCAGGAGGGGTTTTTTCCGTTTCTCTACATCCTAAAGAATAGATATATGTGCATTTTGTTTGAATTAATTACAATTCGATTTTATTACATTTAAGGGTACAGGAACAAGTTTGAAAAAGTTTGAAAAAGTTAGTTTTGCGACTAACTTGAATCAACGGCGACCTGTGAGCTCAGGAGGGGTTTTTTCCGTTTCTCTACATCCTAAAGAATAGATATATGTGCATTTTGTTTGAATTAATTACAATTGCGATTTTATTACATTTAAGGGTACAGGAACAAGTTTGAAAAAGTTTGAAAAAGTTAGTTTTGCGAATAACTTGAATCAACGGCGACCTGTGAGCTCAGGAGGGGTTTTTTCCGTTTCTCTACATCCTAAAGAATAGATATATGTGCATTTTGTTTGAATTAATTACAATTCGATTTTATTACATTTAAGGGTACAGGAACAAGTTTGAAAAAGTTTGAAAAAGTTAGTTTTGCGACTAACTTGAATCAACGGCGACCTCTGAGGTTCCAAGGGGTTTTTTCCGTTTCTCTACATCCTAAAGAATAGATATATGTGCATTTTGTTTGAATTAATTACAATTCGATTTTATTACATTTAAGGGTACAGGAACAAGTTTGAAAAAGTTTGAAAAAGTTAGTTTTGCGACTAACTTGAATCAACGGCGACCTGTGAGCTCAGGAGGGGTTTTTTCCGTTTCTCTACATCCTAAAGAATAGATATATGTGCATTTGGTGTGAATTAATTACAATTCGATTTTATTACTTTTAAGAGTACAGGAAAAAGTTTGAAAAAGTTTGAAAAAGTTAGTTTTACGAATAGCTTGTAACAACGGCGACCTGTGAGCTCAGGAGGGGTTTTTTCCGTTTCTCTACATCCTAAAGAATAGATATATGTGCATTTTGTTTGAATTAATTACAATTCGATTTTATTACATTTAAGGGTACAGGAACAAGTTTGAAAAAGTTTGAAAAAGTTAGTTTTGCGACTAACTTGAATCAACGGCGACCTGTGAGCTCAGGAGGGGTTTTTTCCGTTTCTCTACATCCTAAAGAATAGATATATGTGCATTTTGTTTGAATTAATTACAATTCGATTTTATTACATTTAAGGGTACAGGAACAAGTTTGAAAAAGTTTGAAAAAGTTAGTTTTGCGACTAACTTGAATCAACGGCGACCTGTGAGCTCAGGAGGGGTTTTTTCCGTTTCTCTACATCCTAAAGAATAGATATATGTGCATTTTGTTTGAATTAATTACAATTGCGATTTTATTACATTTAAGGGTACAGGAACAAGTTTGAAAAAGTTTGAAAAAGTTAGTTTTGCGACTAACTTGAATCAACGGCGACCTCTGAGGTTCCAAGGGGTTTTTTCCGTTTCTCTACATCCTAAAGAATAGATATATGTGCATTTTGTTTGAATTAATTACAATTGCGATTTTATTACATTTAAGGGTACAGGAACAAGTTTGAAAAAGTTTGAAAAAGTTAGTTTTGCGACTAACTTGAATCAACGGCGACCTGTGAGCTCAGGAGGGGTTTTTTCCGTTTCTCTACATCCTAAAGAATAGATATATGTGCATTTTGTGTGAATTAATTACAATTCGATTTTATTACATTTAAGAGTACAGGAACAAGTTTGAAAAAGTTTGAAAAAGTTAGTTTTGCGAATAACTTGAAACAACGGCGACCTGTGAGCTCAGGAGGGGTTTTTTCCGTTTCTCTACATCCTAAAGAATAGATATATGTGCATTTTGTTTGAATTAATTACAATTCGATTTTATTACATTTAAGGGTACAGGAACAAGTTTGAAAAAGTTTGAAAAAGTTAGTTTTGCGACTAACTTGAATCAACGGCGTCCTCTGAGTTCCAAGGGGTTTTTTCAGTTTCTCTACATCCTAAAGAATAGATATATGTGCATTTTGTGTGAATTAATTACAATTCGATTTTATTACATTTAAGGGTACAGGAACAAGTTTGAAAAAGTTTGAAAAAGTTAGTTTTGCGAATAACTTGAATCAACGGCGACCTGTGAGCTCAGGAGGGGTTTTTTCCGTTTCTCTACATCCTAAAGAATAGATATATGTGCATTTTGTTTGAATTAATTACAATTGCGATTTTATTACATTTAAGGGTACAGGAACAAGTTTGAAAAAGTTTGAAAAAGTTAGTTTTGCGAATAACTTGAAACAACGGCGTCCTCTGAGGTTCCAAGGGGTTTTTTCCGTTTCTCTACATCCTAAAGAATAGATATATGTGCATTTTGTTTGAATTAATTACAATGCGATTTTATTACATTTAAGGGTACAGGAACAAGTTTGAAAAAGTTTGAAAAAGTTAGTTTTGCGAATAACTTGAAACAACGGCGTCCTCTGAGGTTCCAAGGGGTTTTTTCCGTTTCTCTACATCCTAAAGAATAGATATATGTGCATTTTGTTTGAATTAATTACAATTCGATTTTATTACATTTAAGGGTACAGGAACAAGTTTGAAAAAGTTTGAAAAAGTTAGTTTTGCGACTAACTTGAATCAACGGCGACCTCTGAGGTTCCAAGGGGTTTTTTCCGTTTCTCTACATCCTAAAGAATAGATATATGTGCATTTTGTTTGAATTAATTACAATTGCGATTTTATTACATTTAAGGGTACAGGAACAAGTTTGAAAAAGTTTGAAAAAGTTAGTTTTGCGACTAACTTGAATCAACGGCGACCTGTGAGCTCAGGAAGGGTTTTTTCCGTTTCTCTACATCCTAAAGAATAGATATATGTGCATTTTGTGTGAATTAATTACAATTCGATTTTATTACATTTAAGGGTACAGGAACAAGTTTGAAAAAGTTTGAAAAAGTTAGTTTTGCGAATAACTTGAATCAACGGCGACCTGTGAGCTCAGGAGGGGTTTTTTCCGTTTCTCTACATCCTAAAGAATAGATATATGTGCATTTTGTTTGAATTAATTACAATTCGATTTTATTACATTTAAGGGTACAGGAACAAGTTTGAAAAAGTTTGAAAAAGTTAGTTTTGCGACTAACTTGAATCAACGGCGACCTGTGAGCTCAGGAGGGGTTTTTTCCGTTTCTCTACATCCTAAAGAATAGATATATGTGCATTTTGTTTGAATTAATTACAATTCGATTTTATTACATTTAAGGGTACAGGAACAAGTTTGAAAAAGTTTGAAAAAGTTAGTTTTGCGAATAACTTGAAACAACGGCGTCCTCTGAGGTTCCAAGGGGTTTTTTCCGTTTCTCTACATCCTAAAGAATAGATATATGTGCATTTTGTTTGAATTAATTACAATTGCGATTTTATTACTATTTAAGGGTACAGGAACAAGTTTGAAAAAGTTTGAAAAAGTTAGTTTTGCGACTAACTTGAAACAACGGCGTCCTCTGAGGTTCCAAGGGGTTTTTTCCGTTTCTCTACATCCTAAAGAATAGATATATGTGCATTTTGTGTGAATTAATTACAATTCGATTTTATTACATTTAAGGGTACAGGAACAAGTTTGAAAAAGTTTGAAAAAGTTAGTTTTGCGAATAACTTGAATCAACGGCGTACCTGTGAGCTCAGGAGGGGTTTTTTCCGTTTCTCTACATCCTAAAGAATAGATATATGTGCATTTTGTTTGAATTAATTACAATTCGATTTTATTACATTTAAGGGTACAACAAAAAGTTTGAAAAAGTTTGAAAAAGTTAGTTTTGCGACTAACTTGAATCAACGGCGACCTGTGAGCTCAGGAGGGGTTTTTTCCGTTTCTCTACATCCTAAAGAATAGATATATGTGCATTTTGTTTGAATTAATTACAATTGCGATTTTATTACATTTAAGGGTACAGGAACAAGTTTGAAAAAGTTTGAAAAAGTTAGTTTTGCGAATAACTTGAACAACGGCGTCCTCTGAGGTTCCAAGGGGTTTTTTCCGTTTCTCTACATCCTAAAGAATAGATATATGTGCATTTTGTTTGAATTAATTACAATTCGATTTTATTACATTTAAGGGTACAGGAACAAGTTTGAAAAAGTTTGAAAAAGTTAGTTTTGCGAATAACTTGAAACAACGGCGTCCTCTGAGGTTCCAAGGGGTTTTTTCCGTTTCTCTACATCCTAAAGAATAGATATATGTGCATTTTGTTTGAATTAATTACAATTCGATTTTATTACATTTAAGGGTACAGGAACAAGTTTGAAAAAGTTTGAAAAAGTTAGTTTTGCGAATAACTTGAAACAACGGCGACCTGTGAGCTCCAGGAGGGGTTTTTTCCGTTTCTCTACATCCTAAAGAATAGATATATGTGCATTTTGTGTGAATTAATTACAATTCGATTTTATTACATTTAAGGGTACAACAAAAAGTTTGAAAAAGTTTGAAAAAGTTAGTTTTGCGAATAACTTGAAACAACGGCGTACCTGTGAGCTCAGGAGGGGTTTTTTCCGTTTCTCTACATCCTAAAGAATAGATATATGTGCATTTTGTTTGAATTAATTACAATTCGATTTTATTACATTTAAGGGTACAGGAACAAGTTTGAAAAAGTTTGAAAAAGTTAGTTTTGCGAATAACTTGAACAACGGCGTCCTCTGAGGTTCCAAGGGGTTTTTTCCGTTTCTCTACATCCTAAAGAATAGATATATGTGCATTTTGTTTGAATTAATTACAATTCGATTTTATTACATTTAAGGGTACAACAAAAGTTTGAAAAAGTTTGAAAAAGTTAGTTTTGCGACTAACTTGAATCAACGGCGACCTGTGAGCTCAGGAAGGGGTTTTTTCCGTTTCTCTACATCCTAAAGAATAGATATATGTGCATTCTGTTTGAATTAATTACAATTGCGATTTTATTACTATTTAAGGGTACAGGAACAAGTTTGAAAAAGTTTGAAAAAGTTAGTTTTGCGACTAACTTGAATCAACGGCGACCTGTGAGCTCAGGAGGGGTTTTTTCCGTTTCTCTACATCCTAAAGAATAGATATATGTGCATTTTGTTTGAATTAATTACAATTCGATTTTATTACATTTAAGGGTACAACAAAAAGTTTGAAAAAGTTTGAAAAAGTTAGTTTTGCGAATAACTTGAACAACGGCGACCTGTGAGCTCAGGAGGGGTTTTTTCCGTTTCTCTACATCCTAAAGAATAGATATATGTGCATTTTGTTTGAATTAATTACAATTCGATTTTATTACATTTAAGGGTACAGGAACAAGTTTGAAAAAGTTTGAAAAAGTTAGTTTTGCGAATAACTTGAATCAACGGCGACCTGTGAGCTCAGGAGGGGTTTTTTCCGTTTCTCTACATCCTAAAGAATAGATATATGTGCATTTTGTTTGAATTAATTACAATTCGATTTTATTACATTTAAGGGTACAGGAACAAGTTTGAAAAAGTTTGAAAAAGTTAGTTTTGCGAATAACTTGAAACAACGGCGTCCTCTGAGGTTCCAAGGGTTTTTTCCGTTTCTCTACATCCTAAAGAATAGATATATGTGCATTTTGTTTGAATTAATTACAATTCGATTTTATTACATTTAAGGGTACAACAAAAGTTTGAAAAAGTTTGAAAAAGTTAGTTTTGCGAATAACTTGAACAACGGCGACCTGTGAGCTCAGGAGGGGTTTTTTCCGTTTCTCTACATCCTAAAGAATAGATATATGTGCATTTTGTGTGAATTAATTACAATTCGATTTTATTACATTTAAGGGTACAACAAAAGTTTGAAAAAGTTTGAAAAAGTTAGTTTTGCGAATAACTTGAATCAACGGCGACCTGTGAGCTCAGGAGGGGTTTTTTCCGTTTCTCTACATCCTAAAGAATAGATATATGTGCATTTTGTTTGAATTAATTACAATTCGATTTTATTACATTTAAGGGTACAGGAACAAGTTTGAAAAAGTTTGAAAAAGTTAGTTTTGCGAATAACTTGAATCAACGGCGACCTGTGAGCTCAGGAGGGGTTTTTTCCGTTTCTCTACATCCTAAAGAATAGATATATGTGCATTTTGTTTGAATTAATTACAATTCGATTTTATTACATTTAAGGGTACAGGAACAAGTTTGAAAAAGTTTGAAAAAGTTAGTTTTGCGACTAACTTGAATCAACGGCGACCTGTGAGCTCAGGAGGGGTTTTTTCCGTTTCTCTACATCCTAAAGAATAGATATATGTGCATTTGGTGTGAATTAATTACAATTCGATTTTATTACATTTAAGGGTACAGGAACAAGTTTGAAAAAGTTTGAAAAAGTTAGTTTTGCGAATAACTTGAACAACGGCGTCCTCTGAGGTTCCAAGGGGTTTTTTCCGTTTCTCTACATCCTAAAGAATAGATATATGTGCATTTTGTTTGAATTAATTACAATTCGATTTTATTACATTTATGGGTACAGGAACAAGTTTGAAAAAGTTTGAAAAAGTTAGTTTTACGAATAACTTGAATCAACGGCGACCTGTGAGCTCAGGAAGGGTTTTTTCCGTTTCTCTACATCCTAAAGAATAGATATATGTGCATTTTGTTTGAATTAATTACAATTCGATTTTATTACATTTAAGGGTACAGGAACAAGTTTGAAAAAGTTTGAAAAAGTTAGTTTTGCGAATAAATTGAAACAACGGCGTCCTCTGAGGTTCCAAGGGGTTTTTTCCGTTTCTCTACATCCTAAAGAATAGATATATGTGCATTTTGTTTGAATTAATTACAATTGGATTTTATTACATTTAAGGGTACAGGAACAAGTTTGAAAAAGTTTGAAAAAGTTAGTTTTACGAATAGCTTGTAACACCGGCGTCCTCTGAGGTTCCAAGGGGTTTTTTCCGTTTCTCTACATCCTAAAGAATAGATATATGTGCATTTTGTTTGAGTTAATTACAATTCGATTTTATTACATTTAAGGGTACAGGAACAAGTTTGAAAAAGTTTGAAAAAGTTAGTTTTACGCATAGCTTGTAACACCGGCGTCCTCTGAGGTTCCAAGGGGTTTTTTCCGTTTCTCTACATCCTAAAGAATAGATATATGTGCATTTTGTGTGAATTAATTACAATTGGATTTTATTCAATTAAAGGGTACAGGAACAAGTTTGAAAAAGTTTGAAAAAGTTAGTTTTGCGACTAACCTGAATCAACGGCGACCTGTGAGCTCAGGAAGGGTTTTTTCCGTTTCTCTACATCCTAAAGAATAGATATATGTGCATTTTGTTTGAGTTAATTACAATTCGATTTTATTACATTTAAGGGTACAGGAACAAGTTTGAAAAAGTTTGAAAAAGTTAGTTTTACGAATAGCTTGTAACACCGGCGTCCTCTGAGGTTCCAAGGGGTTTTTTCCGTTTCTCTACATCCTAAAGAATAGATATATGTGCATTTTGTGTGAATTAATTACAATTCGATTTTATTACATTTAAGGGTACAGGAACAAGTTTGAAAAAGTTTGAAAAAGTTAGTTTTACGAATAGCTTGTAACACCGGCGTCCTCTGAGGTTCCAAGTGGTTTTTTCCGTTTCTCTACATCCTAAAGAATAGATATATGTGCATTTTGTTTGAGTTAATTACAATTCGATTTTATTACATTTAAGGGTACAGGAACAAGTTTGAAAAAGTTTGAAAAAGTTAGTTTTACGAATAGCTTGTAACACCGGCGTCCTCTGAGGTTCCAAGGGGTTTTTTCCGTTTCTCTACATCCTAAAGAATAGATATATGTGCATTTTGTTTGAGTTAATTACAATTCGATTTTATTACATTTAAGGGTACAGGAACAAGTTTGAAAAAGTTTGAAAAAGTTAGTTTTACGAATAGCTTGTAACACCGGCGTCCTCTGAGGTTCCAAGGGGTTTTTTCCGTTTCTCTACATCCTAAAGAATAGATATATGTGCATTTTGTTTGAGTTAATTACAATTCGATTTTATTACATTTAAGGGTACAGGAACAAGTTTGAAAAAGTTTGAAAAAGTTAGTTTTACGAATAGCTTGTAACACCGGCGTCCTCTGAGGTTCCAAGGGGTTTTTTCCGTTTCTCTACATCCTAAAGAATAGATATATGTGCATTTTGTGTGAATTAATTACAATTCGATTTTATTACATTTAAGGGTACAACAGAAAGTTTGAAAAAGTTTGAAAAAGTTTGTTTTACGAATAACTCCAATTGACGGCGTCCTGTGAGCTCAGGAGGGGTTTTTTCCGTTTCTCTACATCCTAAAGAATAGATATATGTGCATTTTGTTTGATTAATTACAATTCGATTTTATTACATTTAGGGGTACAGGAACAAGTTTGAAAAAGTTTGAAAAAGTTTGTTTTAGGAATAACTCCAATTGAAGGCGTCCTGTGAGCTCAGGAGGGGTTTTTTCCGATTTCTTATGTATTTATTTTTACAGAATTGAGTTTAGGAAATTTATGATAGTGTTTGTTTTTCCTTGTATTTCTCCCAATGTATAATTAAATGGCAAGATATTCATTTTAATCTTTTTTTTTTACTTAAAAAATCTATAAGAGTAATGGCGAAATTTAATATTTCTCAGTTAAATTTTTTCTTTATGTAAAGGGCATTGAATATTAAAATAAATTACAGTGTTTAGGTAAATCAGAATCGGATATTTTTTCTTATAATTAATAAATATATTGGGTGATTGCGGTCAACTACTGGGATTTCTCTATTCGTCAACACAAAGGCGGGAAATGAAAATGTAGACGCGTTGACTTCGGTCTGGCGACGTCATCCTTGAGAGGAGGAGGAGGAGCGTAAGGCCGAGATGAGAATACAGCGTTGCCATTTTATATTAACCGTTGCCGTTGTTTTTATAAAAGAATTGAGAATTTGTGTGGTTTTCCAATGAAGAATGAGATTTTTGTTTGTTTGAATGTGAGAAAGTGTGATATTTATATTGAGTGAAGTGTTTTTAGCATATTATTATTAAAGGTAATCGGGTTGAAAATGTAATGTTGGTTATTATTCCCTATGAAGCGCAGCTGGCTGAGTTTTTAATGCCACGGTCATTTCTACATAATCCTGATATAGAATGGATAAAGTTGGAGGACAAATTTTGGATTTTGTATTTACTAGGAATGCGCCGAATATTCGGTAGGTATTTGAAATTCAGTTTGTGTATTCGGTTCGAGTATGTCTATTATTTGCCTCAACTAAAAGAAAACCTTCATATGAAAGTAATGGAAAATAATTAAAGAGTTAATTAAAACCTTGTAAAATAAATTCCGCCGATCCGATTGAACCCAAACTTGGTTTTTCTATGTTTTCAGACACGTTCTTTCGATCTATGCTGGTGGCATCGAGATTTGAGGACTATCGTTTTGGTTCATATTGGGGGTACAGGAAAAAGTTTGAAAAAGTTTGAAAAAGTTAGTTTTACGAATAGCTTGTTACACCGGCGTCCTCTGAGGTTCCAAGGGGTTTTTTCCGTTTCTCTACATCCAAAGGAATAGATATTTGTGCATTTTGTGTGAATTAATTACAATTCGATTTTATTACATTTAAGGGTACAACAGAAAGTTTGAAAAAGTTTGAAAAAGTTAGTTTTGCGAATAAATTGAAACAACGGCGTCCTCTGAGGTTCCAAGTGGTTTTTTCCGTTTCTTTACATCCTAAAGAATAGATATATGTGCATTTTGTGTGAATTAATTACAATTCGATTTTATTACATTTAAGGGTACAGGAACAAGTTTGAAAAAGTTTGAAAAAGTTAGTTTTGCGACTAACCTGAATCAACGGCGACCTGTGAGCTCAGGAAGGGTTTTTTCCGTTTCTCTACATCCTAAAGAATAGATATATGTGCATTTTGTTTGAATTAATTACAATTGGATTTTATTACATTTAAGGGTACAGGAACAAGTTTGAAAAAGCTTGAAAAAGTTAGTTTTGCGACTAACTTGAATGAACGGCGTCCTCTGAGGTTCCAAGGGGTTTTTTAAGTTTCTCTACATCCTAAAGAATAGATATATGTGCATTTTGTGTGAATTAATTACAATTCGATTTTATTACATTTAAGGGTACAGGAACAAGTTTGAAAAAGTTTGAAAAAGTTAGTTTTGCGACTAACCTGAATCAACGGCGACCTGTGAGCTCAGGAAGGGTTTTTTCCGTTTCTCTACATCCTAAAGAATAGATATATGTGCATTTTGTTTGAATTAATTACAATTGGATTTTATTACATTTAAGGGTACAGGAACAAGTTTGAAAAAGTTTGAAAAAGTTAGTTTTGCGACTAACTTGAATGAACGGCGTCCTCTGAGGTTCCAAGGGGTTTTTTAAGTTTCTCTACATCCTAAAGAATAGATATATGTGCATTTTGTGTGAATTAATTACAATTCGATTTTATTACATTTAAGGGTACAACAAAAAGTTTGAAAAAGTTTGAAAAAGTTAGTTTTACGAATAGCTTGTAACACAGGCGTCCTCTGAGGTTCCAAGGGGTTTTTTCCGTTTCTCTACATCCTAAAGAATAGATATATGTGCATTTTGTTTGAATTAATTACAATTGGATTTTATAACATTTAAGGGTACAGGAACAAGTTTGAAAAAGTTTGAAAAAGTTAGTTTTGCGAATAACTTGAAACAACGGCGTCCTCTGAGGTTCCAAGAGGTTTTTTCCGTTTCTCTACATCCTAAAGAATAGATATATGTGCATTTTGTGTGAATTAATTACAATTCGATTTTATTACATTTAAGGGTACAGGAACAAGTTTGAAAAAGTTTGAAAAAGTTAGTTTTGCGAATAACTTGAATCAACGGCGTCCTCTGAGGTTCCAATTGGTTTTTTCCGTTTCTCTACATCCTAAAGAATAGATATATGTGCATTTTGTGTGAATTTATTACAATTCGATTTTATTACATTTAAGGGTACAACAGAAAGTTTGAAAAAGTTTGAAAAAGTTAGTTTTGCGAATAACTTGAAACAACGGCGTCCTCTGAGGTTCCAATTGGTTTTTTCCGTTTCTCTACATCCTAAAGAATAGATATATGTGCATTTTGTTTGAATTAATTACAATTGGATTTTATAACATTTAAGGGTACAGGAGCAAGTTTGAAAAAGTTTGAAAAAGTTAGTTTTGCGAATAACTTGAAACAACGGCGTCCTCTGAGGTTCCAATTGGTTTTTTCCGTTTCTCTACATCCTAAAGAATAGATATATGTGCATTTTGTGTGAATTTATTACAATTCGATTTTATTACATTTAAGGGTACAACAGAAAGTTTGAAAAAGTTTGAAAAAGTTAGTTTTACGAATAGCTTGTAACACCGGCGTCCTCTGAGGTTCCAAGGGGTTTTTTCCGTTTCTCTACATCCTAAAGAATAGATATATGTCCATTTTGTGTGAATTAATTACAATTGGATTTTATTACATTTAAGGGTACAGGAACAAGTTTGAAAAAGTTTGAAAAAGTTAGTTTTGCGAATAACTTGAATCAACGGCGTCCTCTGAGGTTCCAAGGGGGTTTTTTCCGTTTCTCTACATCCTAAAGAATAGATATATGTGCATTTTGTGTGAATTAATTACAATTCGATTTTATTACATTTAAGGGTACAACAAAAAGTTTGAAAAAGTTTGAAAAAGTTAGTTTTGCGAATAACTTGAATCAACGGCGACCTGTGAGCTCAGGAAGGGTTTTTTCCGTTTCTCTACATCCTAAAGAATAGATATATGTGCATTTTGTTTGAATTAATTACAATTGGATTTTATAACATTTAAGGGTACAGGAACAAGTTTGAAAAAGTTTGAAAAAGTTAGTTTTACGAATAGCTTGTTACACCGGCGTCCTCTGAGGTTCCAAGGGGTTTTTTCCGTTTCTCTACATCCAAAGGAATAGATATTTGTGCATTTTGTGTGAATTAATTACAATTCGATTTTATTACATTTAAGGGTACAACAGAAAGTTTGAAAAAGTTTGAAAAAGTTAGTTTTACGAATAGCTTGTAACACAGGCGTCCTCTGAGGTTCCAAGGGGTTTTTTCCGTTTCTCTACATCCTAAAGAATAGATATATGTGCATTTTGTTTGAATTAATTACAATTGGATTTTATTACATTTAAGGGTACAGGAAGAAGTTTGAAAAAGTTTGTTTTAGGAATAACTCCAATTGAAGGCGTCCTGTGAGCTCAGGAGGGGTTTTTTCCGATTTCTTATGTATTTATTTTTACAGAATTGAGTTTAGGAAATTTATGATAGTGTTTGTTTTTCCTTGTATTTCTCCCAATGTATAATTAAATGGCAAGATATTCATTTTAATCTTTTTTTTTTACTTAAAAAATCTATAAGAGTAATGGCGAAATTTAATATTTCTCAGTTAAATTTTTTCTTTATGTAAAGGGCATTGAATATTAAAATAAATTACAGTGTTTAGGTAAATCAGAATCGGATATTTTTTCTTATAATTAATAAATATATTGGGTGATTGCGATCAACTACTGGGATTTCTCTATTCGTCAACACAAAGGCGGGAAATGAAAATGTAGACGCGTTGACTTCGGTCTGGCGACGTCATCCTTGAGAGGAGGAGGAGGAGCGTAAGGCCGAGATGAGAATACAGCGTTGCCATTTTATATTAACCGTTGCCGTTGTTTTTATAAAAGAATTGAGAATTTGTGTGGTTTTCCAATGAAGAATGAGATTTTTGTTTGTTTGAATGTGAGAAAGTGTGATATTTATATTGAGTGAAGTGTTTTTAGCATATTATTATTAAAGGTAATCGGGTTGAAAATGTAATGTTGGTTATTATTCCCTATGAAGCGCAGCTGGCTGAGTTTTTAATGCCACGGTCATTTCTACATAATCCTGATATAGAATGGATAAAGTTGGAGGACAAATTTTGGATTTTGTATTTACTAGGAATGCGCCGAATATTCGGTAGGTATTTGAAATTCAGTTTGTGTATTCGGTTCGAGTATGTCTATTATTTGCCTCAACTAAAAGAAAACCTTCATATGAAAGTAATGGAAAATAATTAAAGAGTTAATTAAAACCTTGTAAAATAAATTCCGCCGATCCGATTGAACCCAAACTTGGTTTTTCTATGTTTTCAGACACGTTCTTTCGATCTATGCTGGTGGCATCGAGATTTGAGGACTATCGTTTTGGTTCATATTGGGGGTACAGGAAAAAGTTTGAAAAAGTTTGAAAAAGTTAGTTTTACGAATAACTTGAATCAACGGCGTCCTGTGAGCTCAGGAAGGGGTTTTTTCCGTTTCTCTACATCCTAAAGAATAGATATATGTGCATTTTGTTTGAATTAATTACAATTCGATTTTATTACATTTAAGGGTACAGGAACAAGTTTGAAAAAGTTTGAAAAAGTTAGTTTTACGAATAACTTGTAACAACGGCGTCCTCTGAGGTTCCAAGGGGTTTTTTCCGTTTCTCTACATCCTAAAGAATAGATATATGTGCATTTTGTTTGAGTTAATTACAATTCGATTTTATTACATTTAAGGGTACAGGAACAAGTTTGAAAAAGTTTGAAAAAGTTAGTTTTACGACATAACTTGTAACAACGGCGTCCTCTGAGGTTCCAGAGGGGTTTTTTCCGTTTCTCTACATCCTAAAGAATAGATATATGTGCATTTTGTTTGAATTAATTACAATTGGATTTTATTACATTTAAAGGGTACAGGAAAAAGTTTGAAAAAGTTTGAAAAAGTTAGTTTTGCGACTAACTTGAATCAACGGCGACCTGTGAGCTCAGGAGGGGTTTTTTCCGTTTCTCTACATCCTAAAGAATAGATATATGTGCATTTTGTTTGAGTTAATTACAATTCGATTTTATTACATTTAAGGGTACAGGAACAAGTTTGAAAAAGTTTGAAAAAGTTAGTTTTACGAATAACTTGTAACAACGGCGTCCTCTGAGGTTCCAAGGGGTTTTTTCCGTTTCTCTACATCCTAAAGAATAGATATATGTGCATTTTGTTTGAATTAATTACAATTCGATTTTATTACATTTAAGGGTACAGGAAAAAGTTTGAAAAAGTTTGAAAAAGTTAGTTTTACGAATAACTTGTAACAACGGCGTCCTCTGAGCTCAGGAGGGGTTTTTTCCGTTTCTCTACATCCTAAAGAATAGATATATGTGCATTTTGTTTGAGTTAATTACAATTCGATTTTATTACATTTAAGGGTACAGGAACAAGTTTGAAAAAGTTTGAAAAAGTTAGTTTTACGAATAACTTGTAACAACGGCGTCCTCTGAGGTTCCAAGGGGTTTTTTCCGTTTCTCTACATCCTAAAGAATAGATATATGTGCATTTTGTTTGAATTAATTACAATTCGATTTTATTACATTTAAGGGTACAGGAACAAGTTTGAAAAAGTTTGAAAAAGTTAGTTTTACGAATAACTTGTAACAACGGCGTCCTCTGAGGTTCCAAGGGGTTTTTTCCGTTTCTCTACATCCTAAAGAATAGATATATGTGCATTTTGTTTGAGTTAATTACAATTCGATTTTATTACATTTAAGGGTACAGGAAAAAGTTTGAAAAAGTTTGAAAAAGTTAGTTTTACGAATAACTTGTAACAACGGCGTCCTCTGAGGTTCCAAGGGGTTTTTTCCGTTTCTCTACATCCTAAAGAATAGATATATGTGCATTTTGTGTGAATTAATTACAATTCGATTTTATTACATTTAAGGGTACAGGAAAAAGTTTGAAAAAGTTTGAAAAAGTTAGTTTTGCGACTAACTTGAAACAACGGCGTCCTCTGAGGTTCCAAGGGGTTTTTTCCGTTTCTCTACATCCTAAAGAATAGATATATGTGCATTTTGTTTGAATTAATTACAATTCGATTTTATTACATTTAAGGGTACAGGAAGAAAGTTTGAAAAAGTTTGAAAAAGTTAGTTTTACGAATAACTTGAATCAACGGCGTCCTCTGAGGTTCCAAGGGGTTTTTTCCGTTTCTCTACATCCTAAAGAATAGATATATGTGCATTTTGTTTGAATTAATTACAATTCGATTTTATTACATTTAAGGGTACAGGAACAAGTTTGAAAAAGTTTGAAAAAGTTAGTTTTACGAATAACTTGAAACAACGGCGTCCTCTGAGGTTCCAAGGGGTTTTTTCCGTTTCTCTACATCCTAAAGAATAGATATATGTGCATTTTGTGTGAATTAATTACAATTCGATTTTATTACATTTAAGGGTACAGGAACAAGTTTGAAAAAGTTTGAAAAAGTTAGTTTTACGAATAACTTGTAACAACGGCGTCCTCTGAGGTTCCAAGGGGTTTTTTCCGTTTCTCTACATCCTAAAGAATAGATATATGTGCATTTTGTTTGAATTAATTACAATTCGATTTTATTACATTTAAGGAGTACAGGAACAAGTTTGAAAAAGTTTGAAAAAGTTAGTTTTGCGAATAACTTGAAACAACGGCGTCCTCTGAGCTCAGGAGGGGTTTTTTCCGTTTCTCTACATCCTAAAGAATAGATATATGTGCATTTTGTTTGAGTTAATTACAATTCGATTTTATTACATTTAAGGAGTACAGGAACAAGTTTGAAAAAGTTTGAAAAAGTTAGTTTTACGAATAACTTGTAACAACGGCGTCCTCTGAGGTTCCAAGGGGTT
The DNA here is from genome assembly GCA_028293925.1 of Brueelia nebulosa. NCBI lineage: Eukaryota > Metazoa > Arthropoda > Insecta > Psocodea > Philopteridae > Brueelia > Brueelia nebulosa. Next base: position 122,945 of record JAQIBA010000020.1, read on the forward strand.
TTTTCCGTTTCTCTACATCCTAAAGAATAGATATATGTGCATTTTGTTTGAATTAATTACAATTCGATTTTATTACATTTAAGGGTACAACAAAAAGTTTGAAAAAGTTTGAAAAAGTTAGTTTTGCGAATAACTTGAATCAACGGCGTCCTCTGAGGTTCCAAGGGGTTTTTTCCGTTTCTCTACATCCTAAAGAATAGATATATGTGCATTTTGTTTGAATTAATTACAATTGGATTTTATTACATTTAAGGGTACAGGAACAAGTTTGAAAAAGTTTGAAAAAGTTAGTTTTGCGAATAACTTGAAACAACGGCGTCCTCTGAGGTTCCAAGGGGTTTTTTCCGTTTCTCTACATCCTAAAGAATAGATATATGTGCATTTTGTTTGAATTAATTACAATTCGATTTTATTACATTTAAGGGTACAACAAAAAGTTTGAAAAAGTTTGAAAAAGTTAGTTTTGCGAATAACTTGAATCAACGGCGACCTGTGAGCTCAGGAGGGGTTTTTTCCGTTTCTCTACATCCTAAAGAATAGATATGTGTGCATTTTGTTTGAATTAATTACAATTCGATTTTATTACATTTAAGGGTACAGGAACAAGTTTGAAAAAGTTTGAAAAAGTTAGTTTTACGAATAACTTGTAACAACGGCGTCCTCTGAGGTTCCAAGGGGTTTTTTCCGTTTCTCTACATCCTAAAGAATAGATATTGTGCATTTTGTTTGAATTAATTATAATTCGATTTTATTACATTTAAGGGTACAGGAAAAAGTTTGAAAAAGTTTGAAAAAGTTAGTTTTGCGAATAACTTGAAACAACGGCGTCCTCTGAGGTTCCAAGGGGTTTTTTCCGTTTCTCTACATCCTAAAGAATAGATATATGTGCATTTTGTTTGAATTAATTACAATTCGATTTTATTACATTTAAGGGTACAGGAAAAAGTTTGAAAAAGTTTGAAAAAGTTAGTTTTACGAATAACTTGTAACAACGGCGTCCTCTGAGGTTCCAAGAGGTTTTTTCCGTTTCTCTACATCCTAAAGAATAGATATATGTGCATTTTGTTTGAATTAATTACAATTCGATTTTATTACATTTAAGGGTACAGGAAAAAGTTTGAAAAAGTTTGAAAAAGTTAGTTTTGCGAATAACTTGAATCAACGGCGTCCTCTGAGGTTCCAAGGGGTTTTTTCCGTTTCTCTACATCCTAAAGAATAGATATATGTGCATTTTGTGTGAATTAATTACAATTGGATTTTATTACATTTAAGGGTACAGGAACAAGTTTGAAAAAGTTTGAAAAAGTTAGTTTTGCGAATAACTTGAAACAACGGCGTCCTCTGAGGTTCCAAGGGGTTTTTTCCGTTTCTCTACATCCTAAAGAATAGATATATGTGCATTTTGTTTGAATTAATTACAATTCGATTTTATTACATTTAAGGGTACAACAAAAGTTTGAAAAAGTTTGAAAAAGTTAGTTTTGCGACTAACTTGAATCAACGGCGACCTGTGAGCTCAGGAGGGGTTTTTTCCGTTTCTCTACATCCTAAAGAATAGATATATGTGCATTTTGTGTGAATTAATTACAATTCGATTTTATTACATTTAAGGGTACAGGAACAAGTTTGAAAAAGTTTGAAAAAGTTAGTTTTGCGAATAACTTGAATCAACGGCGTCCTCTGAGGTTCCAAGGGGTTTTTTCCGTTTCTCTACATCCTAAAGAATAGATATATGTGCATTTTGTTTGAATTAATTACAATTCGATTTTATTACATTTAAGGGTACAACAAAAGTTTGAAAAAGTTTGAAAAAGTTAGTTTTGCGAATAACTTGAAACAACGGCGTCCTCTGAGGTTCCAAGGGGTTTTTTCCGTTTCTCTACATCCTAAAGAATAGATATATGTGCATTTTGTTTGAATTAATTACAATTGGATTTTATTACATTTAAGGGTACAGGAACAAGTTTGAAAAAGTTTGAAAAAGTTAGTTTTGCGAATAACTTGAAACAACGGCGTCCTCTGAGGTTCCAAGGGGTTTTTTCCGTTTCTCTACATCCTAAAGAATAGATATATGTGCATTTTGTGTGAATTAATTACAATTCGATTTTATTACATTTAAGGGTACAGGAACAAGTTTGAAAAAGTTTGAAAAAGTTAGTTTTGCGACTAACTTGAACAACGGCGTCCTCTGAGGTTCCAAGGGGTTTTTTCCGTTTCTCTACATCCTAAAGAATAGATATATGTGCATTTTGTTTGAATTAATTACAATTCGATTTTATTACATTTAAGGGTACAACAAAAAGTTTGAAAAAGTTTGAAAAAGTTAGTTTTGCGACTAACTTGAATCAACGGCGACCTCTGAGGTTCCAAGGGGTTTTTTCCGTTTCTCTACATCCTAAAGAATAGATATATGTGCATTTTGTTTGAATTAATTACAATTGGATTTTATTACATTTAAGGGTACAGGAACAAGTTTGAAAAAGTTTGAAAAAGTTAGTTTTGCGAATAACTTGAATCAACGGCGTCCTCTGAGGTTCCAAGGGGTTTTTTCCGTTTCTCTACATCCTAAAGAATAGATATATGTGCATTTTGTTTGAATTAATTATAATTCGGATTTTATTACATTTAAGGGTACAGAAAAAGTTTGAAAAAGTTTGAAAAAGTTAGTTTTGCGAATAACTTGAATCAACGGCGTCCTCTGAGGTTCCAAGGGGTTTTTTCCGTTTCTCTACATCCTAAAGAATAGATATATGTGCATTTTGTGTGAATTAATTACAGATTCGATTTTATTACATTTAAGGGTACAGTAAAAAGTTTGAAAAAGTTTGAAAAAGTTAGTTTTGCGACTAACTTGAATCAACGGCGACCTGTGAGCTCAGGAGGGGTTTTTTCCGTTTCTCTACATCCTAAAGAATAGATCTATGTGCATTTTGTTTTATTCTGATTGATTTCGATTTTTGGTACATTTGGGAGTACAGAAAAAGTTTGAAAAAGTTTGAAAAAGTTAGTTTTACGAATAACTTCAAAACACGGCGTCACCTGAGGTTCCCACGGGTTCTTTCCGTTTCTCTACATCCTAAAGAATACATCTATGAGCATTTTGTTTTATTCTGAACGATTTCTTTTTTTTTCTATATAGTTGTACAGAATTGAGTTTAGGAATGTTATGATAGTGTGTGTGTTTTTTCTTGTATTTCTCACAATGTATAATTTAATATCAATATATTCATTTTAATCTCCTTTCTTTTTTAGTTAGAACATCTATAAGAGTAAGATCGAAATGTAATATTTCTCAGTTAAATTTTTTCTTTATGTAAAGGATATTGAATATTAAAATAAATTACAGTGTTTAGGTAAATCAGAATCGGATATTTTTTCTTATAATTAATAAATATATTGGGTGAGTGCGGTCAACTACTGGGATTTCTCTATTCGTCAACACAAAGGCGGGAAATGAAAATGTAGACGCGTTGACTTCGGTCTGGCGACGTCATCCTTGAGAGGAGGAGGAGGAGGAGCGTAAGGCCGAGATGAGAATACAGCGTTGCCATTTTATATTAACCGTTGCCGTTGTTTTTATAAAAGAATTGAGAATTTGTGTGGTTTTCCAATGAAGAATGAGATTTTTGTTTGTTTGAATGTGAGAAAGTGTGATATTTATATTGAGTGAAGTGTTTTTAGCATATTATTATTAAAGGTAATCGGGTTGAAAATGTAATGTTGGTTATAATTTCCTATGAAGCGCAGCTGGCTGAGTTTTTAGTGCAACGGTCATTTCGAGATAATCCTGATATAGCTTGGATAAAATTAAAGGACAAATTTTGGATTTTGTATTTACTAGGGATGCGCCGAATATTCGGTAGGTATTTGATATTCAGTTAGTGTATTCGGTTCGAGTATGTCTATTTTTTGCCTGACCTAAAAGAAAACCTTCATGTGAAAATAATGGAAAATAATTAAATAGTTAATTAATAAAATGTGGAATTAATCCAAGAAAATGAAGCAATTAAACTTCAATTCAAAATATTTATTTCTTACAATAAAAAAATATCAATCAAATCATTATAAAGCTATGAAAGTATTATATTGCTAGTATAAATAGTAAAAGTATAAATATTGCCCCACACCTGTGTTTAAACTTAGAACGTTTTTATATAGAAACGAATGAGGACGTGTAAAGACTTCATGTTTGAAAAAAATGAACAACGGCGTCAGGAGAGTTCAGAAGGGGTTTTTTCCGTTTCTCTACATCCTAAAGAATACATCTATGAGCATTTTGTTTTATTCTGATAGATTTCGATTTTTGGTACTTTTGGGAGTACAGAAAAGAGTTTTAAATAGTAGTTATATATTAGTAGTTATATATATAAATACGAGTTGAATTTTTTGGAAAAATCATGAAAATCGAAAGTCTTCAAATCTCGATGCCACCATCATAGATGGAAAGAGCACCTTCGAAAACATAGGAAAACCAAGTTTGAGTTCAATCGGATCGGCAGAAATTATTTTATCCGAGTTTAAACTTGAAAAAACAAGGCACAGGTAGCTAGTTGTGGCATATTTTTGAAAAATCATGTAAGGCGAAAGTCTTCAAGTCTCGATGCCACCAACATATATGGAAAGGGCGTGTCTTCTAATAAAAAAATTAAAAAAAAAAAAATTAAAAAACTTTTTAAAGTTAAACGGTTTTATTTCAAGTGCACTAAAAATTAAAAAAATAATTTCTGATGCAAGAGTATAAATAAATACATGGATGACAAAGAAAAAGACTAATATTTTTGTCCATAAAACCGTGGGGCTTTATACAGTATAAAAGTTGTATAACGCCCCACGGTTTTATGGACAAAAATATTAGTCTTTTTCTTTGTCATCCATGTATTTATTTATACTCTTGCATCAGAAATTATTTTTTTAATTTTTAGTGCACTTGAAATAAAACCGTTTAACTTTAAAAAGTTTTTTAATTTTTTTTTATTTTTTACTTTTTAGTTTTACATTAAAAAGAAAAAAACATAAGACTAAAAAGCACTCTGTGTGGAGTTCAATCTCCGGACAAAAACTGCTGATGGTAGCTATCCGCAGAATGTTATTATTATTAAACGATTTTATCTGAGTTATAAAGTGATAGCAGAGTATATTAACAATGCGCTCATTCATGGGCCGAGATAACCTTATCTCTTCAAGAATTCTAAGTTGACCAATTTTTTAGGCTTTTTGAATTTTCTTTATTTTTTTTTATTTTTACCGGAGCACCAATTTAAAAAATTTTTTCAGACATTTGAATTGTCAGCTAAAACGAAATTGTGGGCCAAATTTGAAAGAAATCGGTTCGAGGCAAACGGGTCAAATTTCGCCTCAAAGATTTGATTCTCGGTCTTTGCAGACAGACAGACAGACAGACAGACAGACAGACAGACAGACAGACAGACAGACACGAAAACCAAGTTAAATAAAACCGTTTAATAAAAACGTATTAATGTTAAACGGTTTCATTTCAAGTGCACTAAAAAAAAAAATATTATTCGTGGTGCTAGACTATTAAGAAATACATTGGTAACAATGGAAAATGGAGGGAAAAGTTCGGGACGGAAGATGTGTAATGGAATATTCATAGGGCAAATGAAGAAAAGGACCAATTTGCTTCTTCATAAAACCGTGAGGCGTTATAACACGTTCGGCAACAAATGCAGTTTTCATGCTGTGTAACATTACAAGTGATTTTGATTTAGTGATATCCATTTTAAAAACCCCCTAATAGGAGGTTTAAAATGGACGAAAAATCGACAGTCAATGGATTTCGAGGCGACCAACACAGATCGATAGCGCGTCTTCGAAGACATAAGAAACTAAATTTTGAGTGCAATCGGGACTGTAGAAAAGAAAGCACAGGACACCAAAGATACAAGATTTCCGTTTTCGGGACTTCAAACGAGGGTTTGAAATGAACGAAAAATTTTTTATTGACAGAGTTAGCATTAGACAAAATAATCGTTTTTTGAACGGGCTTATTATTGGTTTTAATGAAGATATTTTCCAATGTCTTATCTGTAGGACCTAAATTTTCGGAATTGAAGTAGTTATGATCAAATAACGTTATTACGAAAACCAAAAAAAATTAATATTTAAAAACAAAATGCGCGTTTATATTTGACGCAAGCGCATTATAAGTCAATAAATCGACCAATCACAGAACTATATCCGTCGTGAATTTAGCCTTATTTAAAATGGCGCTTTATAGAGTAATGTAATCACCTGGTGTTTTGCTCTATGGTATTTAAAAATTAAATTTTTAAAAAGTCATTAAGTAATTTTAATAAAAAGTCAAAAGCCATTTGAATAAAAATTGATAATTGAATTTTTAAATATTTTTACAATTCATTGAGCCCTTTAGAAGAAATCAAAGGCAAATTAATTCTTGAAATGAATATAAACTCTAAAGTTGGCAGTTTGAATCGTATGAAATCCGTAGCCGGAAGTTGCTGTCATCCATATTGAGAGGTCTGATTTTCTTGTGTCTGAAATTGGATTTGGTAGGTAAACATTAAAGTTTTGTCCTTTACTTGCCGCTATTTAATGCTCATATACTCTGCTTAATAACTGGCTAAATACAATATTTAGATAATACTCTTTTGCGAATAAGAAAGCAATGAATATCTGAGTTATGTCGTCGATTGCATTTTTTGAATATCTAATTTTAAGCATATGAATCGTAAATTCAAGTTTTTTTTTTAATTTATTGCCTTAGCGTTAATTATTTTGAGTAGAATAATATAATCTCTATATTGTTTTCTTTTGATGAAAGGAGAAATGGGTAGTTTTTTGAAGGTGCTTCAATAAATTTGATGCTTTACACGAATTCAATTTATATTTTTATTTTGAGTGCATATTGGCAGACGGTTACCTAAATTTAACGATTCAGTTAATTTATATTGCAAAAAATTTTCAATACCAAATTTAATTTTTGCTGATATTCCGCATTTTGTTATTTTTGTTTCAAGGCACACATTGGTTAACATTTTAAATTTGTAAACATGGTAGAGTTTTGCAGGCTTTTCTTATTTAATTTTCATTTCATTAAACCTTCATTTCAGAAAAATATTATTGAATTGAATAATTCCATTGTAGAGATTTGAAAGAAAATTTCAGAAATTTTGAGTGCTTGGTGATTTTGTTTATTAAAGAAAAGTCTATATTTTTAGTCTGATTTTATAATCTTAATACATAAAAACTTAACTTCTGTCCTTACAGACAATCAGATAAAATGGCAGACTTTCTGGACTCTGAAGCTGAAGAAAGCGATGATGAAGAATTGAGTCCAAGTGAAAAGAAAAAACTCAAAAGGCATAAGGCAATGGACCTGGATGACGATGAAGATGAAGGTTTTTGTTTATAGTCATCAGACAATGATTTAATATTAGAAATTTTGAATGAATCACCAATGCTAATTTAATAATTTTCAGATGATGAGGAAAAATTAAAAGAAGAACTGAAGGATTTGATCGATGATAACCCTATTGAAGATGAAGAAAGTGATGGGGAAGGTTCGGATGGATCGGTGAACTCCAAGAAAAGAAAAAAATCAGATGAAGAGTTTGACGATCGATTGGAAGATGACGACTACGACCTGCTGGAGGAGAACTTGGGTCATAAGATTGAAAGGAAGAAAAAATTCAAAAGGCTGAGAAGACTGGATGATGATGAGTCTGGGGATGACCAAGAGGAGCATGATGAGGGTGAAGACAGGGATGCCATTGCCAATGAACTCTTTGAGGGCTCTGATCATGTGAGTGTCTGACAACTGTTACTGCTTTCAGTGATTGTTGTTGATGTTATTTCATTTGAAATTTTATTTTCATGCCAAGAAGGACAGGGGATTTCACAGGGTATGTTCTCTGTCTTTGTTGTTTGCTCTCATCTTTGGGTAAATTTAAGTAGCAAAGTTTGTGTGAAGCTCTATCAGATTACACAGCCAAATATGTGTTGCATAATTACGAAGCAAAAAACAATCGTTGTCTCTTTTTTAAAAATATTGTTTGTTAAATAATAGGATGATGATGACAGAGCAGACAGAAATCAGGAAGTGGAGCAATATGATATAGAAGAAGAGGAGGGAGAGTACTCAGACGAGGACGACGACGGTTTCATTGTAGACGACGACGGAAGACCCATAACTGAAAAAAGGAAAAAGAGGAAACCGATATTCAACGATGCGTAGGTTTTTCATATTAAAATTAGGGGAAAACAAAGGGAATTGAAAGGTCTAAAAACGAGAGAACTTTCAGGGCTCTACAAGAAGCTCAAGACATTTTCGGTGTGGATTTCGACTTCGACGAGTTCGAGAAGTACGGAGAGGATTACGAAGAGGAAGAAGAAGACGAGTACGACGTGGAGGAGGGAATGGAAGAAGAGCAGAGGAGACGAAAGGAGAAGAAGAAACTTCGAAAAACTACCAAAAAGTCAATTTTCGAGATTTATGAGCCCAGCGAGCTGAAAAGGGGCCACTTCACAGATCTAGATAACGAAATAAGAAACACAGATATTCCCGAACGGATGCAGCTTCGGGACTTCCGGGTCACTCCGGTTCCCGAAGGCTCGGACGAACTGGACGAGGAAGCAGAGTGGATATACCGGCAGGCCTTCTGCAAGCCGACCATATCGCTTCAGGAAGGGGCCGACAGGGACAGACCCCGCAGGGGCCCTCAAACCGTCGGCAAAATCAAGAGAGCCTTAGACTTTATTCGAAATCAAAATTTTGAAGTTCCTTTTATTGCTTTTTATAGAAAAGAATATGTCCTTCCGGAGTTAAATATTAACGATTTATGGAAAGTGTATAAATACGATGAAAAGGTAATTCGGACTTTGATGATGATAAATTTTCTTATTGGATTTTACTGCCGTTCAGTGTCTTTTGTGTACACCGTACACCTTTAAATAATGTGTTAAAACGTAAAATTTTTTTCAGTGGTGTCAATTGAAGACTCGCAAAAACAATCTCATCCGACTTTTCGAAAAAATGAGGGATTTCCAGGCAGAAAAACTGGCCCAAAACATCGACGCCCCCATTCCGGACGACGTTAGAGTCTTAACCGATGATGACATCGACAGACTAAGAAACGTGAAAACAACAGAGGAACTAAAGGATGTCCACATGCACTTCCTTCTCTATTACTCCCACGATATTCCGGAAATGCTCGAAGTCAACAAGGTATGTTGGGAAAACCTTTGAATTGCGTAAAGTGGATGCAAATGGGAAATTGTTTGCTTTCGTGTCGATAGAAAAAGGAAAAGGAGGCCGAAAAGGAAGAAAAGCGAAAGAAACGCTTGGAAGAACGTGCGAACGGCGAAGGAGGAGAGGACGAAGATGAAGTTGAAGAGGAAGAAGAGGAGGAAACTGAGAAACCTTCAGAGGAAACCATTAAACAAGCCGTTCGGAGTGGGCCTTATGCCATGTGTCGCAAAGCTGGACTTGGTGAGTATTTTTCGAAATTTATGGATGAAAACTAACAATTTTTTATTATATATAAATAATTATTAATTTCAGACGGCTTGGCAAAAAAATTTGGTTTAACTCCATCACAGTTCGGAGAGAATCTGCGAGATAATTACCAGAGGCACGAAGTCGATCAGGAAAGCACCGAACCTTTGGAACTAGCCAAACAGTACACAGGTCGTCAGTTCACTCAACCAGAGGACATATTAAAAGCCGTGAAATTCATGGTGGCCACTCAGCTGGCGAGAGAGCCACTAGTGAGGAAATGCGTCCGGGAGACGTTCTTCGAAAAGGCGAAAATCGACGTTAAGCCCACGAAAAAGGGGGTGAAGGAAATAGACGAGAATCATCCCTGCTACACCACCAAGTACCTGAAAGGGAAGCCGGTGCGGAACTTGCAGGGGGATCAGTTCCTCAAGTTGGTCATGGCCGAAGACGACAAGTTGATCACCATAACATTCGACGAACGCGTTCCTGGGTTGACCTCGCCTTCCTACATCGAAGAGGTGAAGCAGTTGTACTACAGGGACGAGTTCAGCAAGAATGTTCAAGACTGGAATGCACTGAGAGTCGAATGCGTGGAAATAGCTCTTAAAAAAATACTTTTGCCTGATCTAAAGAAAGAATTGCGTACTCATTTATTGGCTGAAGCGAGAGAGTGTATTCTGAAATTGTGCTGTCGTAAACTTTATAATTGGATAAAGGTACCTAGAGAATTTTAAGCTTTTCAAATTCTCTTCAGCTTTTATTCAAGTTTTGACCGTTTTATTTTCAGGTGGCGCCTTACACCTCTGAATTCGACAACGACGACGACGACTGGGACACGAGTAAAGGACTCAGGGTGATGGGAATCGCATTCGTACCCGATTTAAGTCAGGCGGCGTTCGCCTGCATCGTCGGACCGGACGGGGAATGCACCGATTATCTGCGCCTTCCGAATCTGCTCCGGCGAAAAATGTCTTTTAACAAAGAAGATAACGCGCTGAAAGAGGCGGATCTCGCCGCTTTGCGGACTCTCATCCAAGCGAAAAAACCTCACGTGATAGTCGTCGGAGGAGAATCACGGGACGCTCTCATGATCAAACAAGACGTCCAGCAGATAGTCACGTCGCTGATAGAAGACGATGAGTTCGCGTCTGTCGCCATCGAAATATTAGATAATGAGTTGGCGAAAACATACGCGAATTCTTTGAAAGGAGAGGTGTGTGGAGGCGCTCGTGATTTTCACTCATTCATACGTTGTATGTCTAAAAATACAAATGGTTTTTATTTTACTCGCAGAGTGAGTTCAGAGATTACCCGCTGCTGCTTCGTCAGGCGATTTCTCTCGCTCGCAGAATGCAAGATCCCTTAATAGAGTTTTCCCAGTTGTGCACATCGGACGAGGAAATCCTCTGCCTGAGGTATCATCCCCTTCAAGATCAGGTTCCCAAGGAGGAGCTTCTTGAGGGTCTCTACCTGGAATTCGTGAACCGAACGAATGAGGTCGGTGTGGACGTGAACAGAGCCGTCGCCCAGGCATATACCAGTAATTTAGTTCAGTTTATCTGCGGGTTCGGACCGAGGAAGGCGGCCGCATTACTCAAAACGCTTAAACAGAACAATCAAAGACTCGAAAACAGGACGCAGCTTGTAACCTCCTGTCACATGGGTCCCAAAGTTTTCATTAATTGCGCTGGATTCATCAAAATAGACACAAATTCTCTGGGCGACAGGTGAGTGCGTTGAGGATCGAATATCAAAAAGTGTTCGATTGAATGACATGGGGGGTGATTTCAGTACGGAAGCGTACGTCGAAGTGCTGGACGGGTCCAGAGTTCATCCAGAAACGTACGAATGGGCGAGGAAGATGGCGGTGGACGCCCTGGAGTACGACGACGAGGAAGCGAATCCAGCGGGAGCCCTGGAGGAAATTCTGGAATCTCCCGAGCGACTCAAAGACTTGGACCTGGACGCTTTCGCGGAGGAATTAGAGCGTCAGGGCTTCGGGAACAAAAGCATCACTCTGTATGACATTCGAGCTGAGCTCAATCACCGCTACAAAGATCTGAGAACTCCCTACAGGTCTCCGAACCCCGAAGAACTCTTCGACATGCTCACCAAAGAAAACCCCGAGACTTTCTTCATTGGGAAATTAGTTCTTGCGACCGTTGTGGGTGCGTACGGAGCATTGAAACCTACCTTGTCGAGTGTTGTCCTTTGCTGAAAGCTTTGCCGTTCGTAGGAATAACCCATAAGCGGCCTAAAGGTGATCAGTTGGATCAGGCGAATCCCGTTCGGAACGACGAGACTGGTTTGTGGCAGTGTCCGTTTTGCTTGAAAAACGATTTCCCAGAGTTGTCGGAGGTGAGTTTAATTCGGGTTTTTCGGTTGCGTCCTGGGGAGATCTCAAATGTATTTGTTATTTTGAAGGTGTGGAATCACTTCGACGCCGGTTCCTGCCCTGGACAAGCCACAGGAGTGCGTCTGCGGCTCGACAACGGGATCAACGGTTACATCCACGTGAAGAACCTTTCGGACAAACGCGTGGCCAACCCCGAGGAAAGAGTCCAGAAGAATCAGATAATCCATTGCAGAATAACAAAAATAGAAGTGGATAGATTTTCCGTTGAGTGCACGTCGAAAAGCTCCGACTTGGCGGATAAAAACCACGAGTGGCGACCGCAGAAGGACCCGTACTACGACCACGAGGCCGAGAACAAGGACATAAAGACGGAGGAGGAAGCCAAGAAAATGAAAGCGAGGCAGCAGTACATAAAGAGAGTCATCGTCCACCCGGCCTTCCACAACGTCGGCTACTCAGAGTCGGAAAAGATAATGTCCACGTTGGAGCAGGGAGAGGCGATCATCCGGCCTTCGAGCAAAGGAGCGAATCACTTGACGGTCACGTGGAAAGTGACAGACGACATACTGCAGCACATCGACGTGAGGGAGGAGGGCAAGGAAAACGCTTTTTCCCTGGGCCAGTCCCTCTGGATTGGCAACGAGGAGTTCGAGGACTTGGACGAAATAATCGCCCGACACATAAACCCGATGGCGTCGCACGCGCGAGATATACTCGCTTTTAAAAACTACAAAGACACCGAAGGCGGACGGAAAGAGAAAGCGGAGGAAATCCTTCGGGAAGAAAAAAAGAAAAATCCTAGTAAAATTCATTACATTTTATCCGCGTCGAAAACCCTGCCGGGGAAATTTTTACTGAGTTATCTCCCGAGGAATAGGTGTCGACACGAATACATAACTGTCACTCCTGAGGGGTTTCGTTTTAGGCAGCAAATGTTCGATTCCATTAATTTATTATTTAGGTGGTTTAAGGAACACTATCGGGACCCCATTCCCGGAACCCCCGGAACACCAAGACTCGCCCGAACTCCCTTCCACGGACAACAGACACCCTCCATCAATCTCTCCTCCCTCAATCCCGAGTCCATCCAGAGAGTCGCCCAGAACCTTCCCACTCACATGCTCCAGAGCCTCACCCAAGTCGCCAGTCAAACCCCCCACTACCCGCCCCACACCCCCGGCCAGTACCACTACGCAAACACCCCCTACACCCCCTCCGGCCAAACCCCCTTCATGACCCCCTACGCGACGCCCCATGTAAATATGACGCAGACTCCCAGGTACGGCGCCGGCGCGCAGACCCCTCCCCATCCCGGAATGGGCGCCTTCGTGCACCCCGGAGGAATCACCCCCGCCATGAACAGGGTCACTCCCGGCTACAGAACTCCGTCCCATCGGCCCTCGGCGACTCCCCAGCACCAGCAGCACTTCAATTCGAGGTAACACCCATCAGTGAGAGTGGGAAGAAGCTCTGTCTCATGCCCGCCTCTTGCAGATCCTACGGGAACCTGTCCAACGACCCGCTCGACTGGCAAAAAGCAGCCGAAGCCTGGGCCCGACGCAAGTCGAAGGAACAACCCCAGAACTCGAGAGCCACCCCGAGAGGAGACGGTAGAAACACACCTCGTGATGCTTTCAACACGCCAAGGTCAGTACAGAATTATAAACTCCGAGCGGGGAACCGAATTCTCAACCTTATGTCCTCAGGGATGACCAAATGTATCACTAACCCAGAGCAGGACCGAACCTTTATTCCTTCCCATTCCTGTGCGCCTTCACCGCTGCGACGTAAGTTCCCCGGTTGATGTTTACTCGGGGGAAGACAAGCAAAATGGCTCATTTTGTGTGAACTGTTTCAGGATGGGGACCACTCCACGATACGACGAATCTCGGAAGAGTTGGCGACACGAAGAACGCAGCAGTTCGCGCAACGGTCACAGGCATCATCGAGGGCATTCCTCTAGCAGAGATAGCGTCAAGTATGTGGCTGAAGAGATAAAGCATGGCCGAACGATAGTGTTCACACTCTGGTGTTCTTTCAGGTCCTTCGGAACTCCGATGACGAACACTAGTCCTCACTCAATGGTCGAGAGCCTGATAGGGGACGGAACTCCTCTTTACGACGAAAATTAGTCTTAGCTTTTGTAACATTGGAAACTTTTGTAACATTCCCCCGTGACGAAAGTTTTCTCCGTTGAATAACCGAGTCAATTCCGATTGTACAACAACGCAAAATGCGTTCGTTGAACCGAACCAAAATTTGGATTCTGATGCGCATCTTTTCTTTCATTGGTCAGCAGTTCGCCTCTTTGAGGTGCTCCAAATTGAAAACTATTGTTTTAAATGATATGAGACGGAATCCGATAACCTACTTATTTGGTCTTGAGTATATTTTTTTAATAATGACTGCCAGAGGGTATTGAACTTTGAAATGGAAAAGGCTGATTTTAAATTTTTTAAAGTGTCTAATACAAGTAAGCCTCGAGGGCGGTATTAGTATTTTAAAAGATGAAGGGGCGGGAAATTTAAGGAAAGTTGGGATTGTTTTGTTGATGAAATGAAACTTGGATCACTTAATCTGGTAGTTGTAAATCACGGCAGAATGATTTTTTTCAACGAAGAGTGGACGCACTCTTTTTAAACAAATTTTCTCTCCAAGGCGATTGTTTCTCAAGAGAGAAGCAATGCACCCCATAGTGAATTGTAATAAATTCCAGAAGGGCCATCACAGGAAGCGCCTCAGCGAATTATTGTGATGCAAACTCTAAAAAATCATTTAAAAAATGTAAATGTACTTTTGAGTTTTTTAATTTTTTAATACCAATTTAGGAAGATAAATACATTTAATTTACTTAGTAATTTTAATATAAAATATATTCAAGAATGATGTCGTTCTTTTACCGCTGAGACAAATTTACTTCATATCTTCATGAGTTTCAATCTTAAATTTCTTTTAGTTAATGGGTGAAACTTTTCTTTTTGGAGATTTAGTTCTGTAGAAAAAAATGGCTGTTTATTGATCCCATAAGAGTAATTGTTGTAATTGTTGGCAAAATTAGTAGTTGGAACGTCCAATGCGAATTCCTTGTTTAGCTTATGGGGGTGAAATCTATGCCCTTTTTGGGAGGAAACTATTAGAGTTAAAAAGAGTTTTGAAGAAAAGAAAAACACACATGATTTTGAGGGAAGTCAGCACAAAGTTTGGAGTAAATTTAGTGTAATTAGATGTTCGATTTCACCGTTCGGTGAGTTAAACATTTAATTAAATTTTTTTTTGCACTACTTTTGAAGGATTTTCCCCGACCGATTAATTACATTTACATTGATTTATATGTCAAAATGTGTCTCGCAATGTGAACCCAAGTTCGGTGACAGATTAAGCTCCAATTTCGGGGCGCCATTGTACTTCCATAATTTATTTCAACAGAATGGCGGAAGTAATTTCCAAGTTGATAATTTCCGTTATTCATTCTGTAATTAATCTGTTAAGCCGCAAATAGGAAAAGATACAAAAACTTATTAAAAACTTTGCAGTGGGAGTATTTTCTTAAAATTCTTTTTCTGAGACGTCACATTGCACCCGAATTTGAGAACAAAACAAAATGTGTTCGGGTTTGAATGAACTCAAAAAGAGGATTTACGAGCGTTGACTCTTATTATTTTGTCTGCGTTTATAAATAAAGTCCTTTGTTGTGGATCCCGTTGACACAGGTCTGCCCGCACTCTGCGAGTCCGCCTCCGGAGGTTTCAGCTGGCGATCTGCAAACAAAAACAAATCAAAGAACATCTGTGGAGCCATATGCGCGTTGGTCCACTGCGCATCCGCGAACGCGCAGCCTTTCGGCTGCTTCTCTAAATTCACTACTTCGAGGCACCGATTAAATTGATTCGCCGAGAAATGGCTTTCGGGCTTTCGTTTCCTTGTTTGTTTCCAACAGTATTTATTTTCATAGTTCGATACGTACACGGGACCAAATCAAATATTAGTCGAACGACGCAGGCGGTTGAACTTCGGCACGATTTAAGTCCTTTTCGAACAATAAAAACAAACATCTCTTGATGGAATGTATGAATTAACAATCATAAAAATAAGCCCAATCTTCGCTTTTCCTTTAAAACTTTATTTTATTGGAAATTAGTTACTCAAAGGAAAAAACAAAAGGAAATTGACAAACAAAGATTTTCATCTTCCTTTGTTTCAGGATAGAAACAATTCAAAACGAATTACGGCTTAGACTTCATTTACAATCAAATTAAGTGAGATGGATAATTGATTCATTTTATTTATCACTCAAAGGAAGAAAATTAAATAAGGCAAGTATGAAATGGAAAAAAACTGGAAAAAGTTTACTAATCCTCAGAGACTGATTTAAACTTAACCAATTAACGCCCTAGCATTGAAATTTTTATCCAAAATCAATTCCATTTATGACAGTTATTATTTGTCCTTCAAAGAAAACATTTTTTTGTGCTTAAGGGCCCTCAGGTATTGGGCGTATTTTTTCTTTTTCGAACCTCATGGTCTGTATCTATCTGAGTCTTTAGATAATCTCTAGGATGAAATCAAATTTTAACCCGCCGAAAATACGGTGTAAAGTTGGCCCAGAATAACAAAACAGAAAGAGCAAAAGCAGAATAGAAAAGCAGAAAAACCCTAAAAACAAAAAAATAAAATTTGCCAAAAAGAACCAAAAAAGAAAAAAGCAAAAAAACCCTCCAAAGCAAAGCCCCAAAAAACCCAAAAAACAAAGGTTTACAATGGCAGAATTTCGGCTTTATTTTTGTATATTTTGCAATGAAAAAACTTATTGAGAAGAAAAAGAGAGATAAAGAGTTTGGAAGGAAACCATAACGATGTGAAAAAGAAACAAAATAAGGAGATAAAGATAAGGAGTTAATGGGAGATTAAGAGTTTGGAAGAAAACTATGAAGGATTAAAGAACAAAATAAGGAAACTGTTCTGGAAGGAGTACACAAAATTTGTAAAAAATTTATTCAACTCAAATATATGTATTTATGATTAATTATTAACTTTTTATATATAAATGACGATTAATGATTGCATTGTCTCGTTTTAAAAATATTGACATCAAGGTCACTTGGAAGAGACCGATGCCCATCTCCCGCTAACGAACTAATACAATTAATTAAATATATCCATTTCGGGGAGGGACAATAGGGAGCCATTATGACTACCTCCTTTATTTTAAAGATCACATGCGTCCAATATGTGAGGAAATGAGCGAAAATAGTTTGGAAAAGTGAGGAAAACGTTTTCGACGAAGAAGCGGTGGTTGAACTTTAACTCGCTTGAGGTCGCCACTGGACAAGCGTGGCAGCCGTTCCTCCGGCTATTCACCAAAACAATTTGTGGTTCGGATTCAGTGAAGTTCGTAAGCGAGCTCACAGCTGAGCTCTTGCAACTCGAAACAAGCAAAAAAAGAAAGAAAAGTCGTTTCTTTGTTGTGTAGCAACGTTATTTTTTCAGTGAAATTGATCGACATTGCAAGTGAAGAACAGATGATTCGAACTCTACCTTCGGAGGACTGAGTTTTGGCATTTGTGTTCACCGATACATAAAAATTCAAAGGATTAATGCGTTTGAGGTAATTGATTTTTTTTGTTGTTGTCAATCGGACTCATTTTCTTTTTTTTTGTTTCCGCACGATTCGATATTTCACCTTTTCATTTCGTTTTCCCTACGTGGAGATTTTTGGGACTCGATCGAGAATCGAAATGGCGAGGTATATCATCCGGGGGTGTATTTTTTCTCCCCCGAAAAGAAACCCTTGTGCCCTGCGAGAGGGAAAAGTGCAGTTACGTTTTAACTATCGCTGAGTGGACGGTTTTCGCCACAGGGAAAAATATTAGTTAAAATAAAAGAAAAGCGAAAAATGAGGAGAAATGGAAACTACGCAATTGAACTAGAAAAATTTCTTTGTTTATTTTATGGCTTTATGACATGAGATCTTTCCGAGTGTTTTCGCTTTGAATTACTCGATTGATATTTCAGTCTGATTTTCTGTTTGTTTTCCGATTATGTTAAAATATTTAATGGTTCGAGTGTCGCTTTACAAAATATCATCATTTAAATTAATTCGATTGATATCATTTTGAAAAGTAAACAAAATGAGAGAACCCTTGGTTTTGATGGAAATCAAAACTTTTTTGAATTTCCCACAACCGGTTTTCAATAGTCACAGTGCTCTTTTCATGGAGTCTGAAATTTTTTGGACACCCATTATAAAATTGGCAGTGACTTGAAAACCAGTTTTTTTGGAGGAGTGTTAGTGGGAAAAGATGAGAGGAATTGATTAGTCAATCATTCTCCACTGAGAAATGTATAAAAAGTCCCAAAGCAAAGGACAGAGAAGCAGACGAAATCATTGTTGCTTGACAGATTCTGGAAGCAAGGTGACTCCAATAATTTACATAACCCACTTAGAATGGCTGAGTCAAATTAAAAAATAACTGTGCTAATCAAAAAGATGAGAATGAGATTTTTCTTTTTTTACTGGTTGTTGTCAGACAGAACACAGAAAAACCAGAAGATGAATGAAATCAGAAAAAAAGATTGGGAAAATGGAATGAAAGAAATTTGTATTGAATTGAGAAGAAAAGGACATTAACATTAACAATAAGGGAAAATAAGAAAAAAGAAGTTAGGATGACTTGTCATTACATCAGTTGCAGTCATTTCAGAGTCTGATTGAATCTTTTTGTTCAGATTTAAAATTCAAAGGACCACTCACCAAAATAAAAAAAAAAGAAATTAAACTTTCAGTAGCAAATATATTTTAATTATTTCTAAATGAACTCTTTCCCCTGTGGGAGGCCCACAAATGTTGGAGGAAACAATTCCTTTTAAACAGTTTTAATCATTTTCAGGAAATGTTTTAAGTGATACAAAATTAACATGGCGATTTGTTATTGTTGAATGATCCGACGTGATTTTGGGGGTGCTGACTCAGTGCGCAGTTTCCAGGCCAAACTTTCAGTCTGCCTTGAAAAGGATTCCAATTGATCTGGGAATGCACAAAATCTGCTCGTACTGATAACAATCTGATAAAGGCGGTGCCAGAGGGAAGGGAAGGACAGAAGACGTGAAAAGGAGGAAAAGAGCCCTTCCCACGTTACCATTTTGGAACAATGCGAGCAGTGCACATTGTGCGCTACAACTCGATGTAATTCCAGCATCGAAACCCGAAAAATAATGAAAACAGGAAACGAGTGAAATATATCATCACGGAACTTAACAGATAAAGTCTGACTTAAAAGTCCTACGTCAGACCAGTTTTACTACTTTCTCACAAATGCGTCAAACCCAGTGTAAAATTATTGTATTGATTAACGTGAACGGGTGAGACAGGGGGGGGGGGGGTGGTGGCGGCGACGGGAGTTACCGGTGATTCTGTCGGAGTCACTCGGGGGGCGACCTCAGGAAACGGTACAATGCCCGGACCCATTCACAGTAACCTTGGGTCGAAGACCCGAGTGGTCATTTTCTCAAGGCGCAATGCTCCCAGCCCAAACGGGAGCGAGCGACCCACTCGTGGGAGATACACCCTCGGATTTTTCCTCTCCAGCTGGAGAGAGAGAGAGAGAGAGAGAGAGAGAGAGAGAGAGAGAGAGAGGTCTCAATGTGGGTCAGACATGGGGCCGTTTTCTGTTTTCATTTCCTTTCCCCAGCTTTGATACGGCGTGAGCCTTGATGAAATTAAACGCAGGCGACGAAAATAGGAGTTGAATTGTTGTTT
The DNA here is from genome assembly GCA_028293925.1 of Brueelia nebulosa. Lineage (NCBI taxonomy): Eukaryota > Metazoa > Arthropoda > Insecta > Psocodea > Philopteridae > Brueelia > Brueelia nebulosa. The sequence goes on from JAQIBA010000020.1 coordinate 142,535, forward strand.
TTTATTAAGCGCCATGTCGTTAAACGTAATTACGAGTTTCGCAACGGGTTTGCGTATTTGACTCGGGAAACCTTGGCCATCCCTCGCCCTTGCCCCGGATGATGAGGGTTGTTTTGATTATTTTCCTCATCTTCCGCTCACCCCCACTCCCCACCCCGCTTTGGCGTCTTTCCACGAGACGCGTTTAGATTTAAAATTAGGATCAAGGTATGAATTAAATGGGCGGACGGGTGAGGGAAGGGGTGAGCAACCCTTTTTTAATTAAAGGGCCAATTTAAATTTGGAAATATATTGGAGGGCCGCTCATAAAGTAACGCTATTTGATTTATAATAAACCTGTAAAAATTATAGTAAGCATTAAATTATAATAAACAAAAAATGAAAAAATATAAAAAATATAAACATTTCATAACAAAGTTTAAGGCGAATTAAAATTAAACAAAATTTAATAAAAAGAACAGATTTTATAAATTATAAGGAAAAATAAAAGTAAACCAGAAAAGAAGAGAAAAACGAATTCACTTGAAATTTTTTCCGAGACAATGGGGCGGATTTGACGTACTGTTGTTTCATTATAATTAATTTGAAAACAATTAATTCGATTGGGGAATGTTCGGGGGGCACATAAACGTGTTAAGGAGAGAAGGGTTCCACAAGAGGGTGATCGATTGGCCCTATCCCATCCGTCCCAAATCGAAATTGGCCCAATCGATTGCCTTAAAAAAATAATGGAGCCAAGGCCAGCACCATTATAAGAACCAAAAGTATATTGCACGTGGTGCGTTGAGAAAATTTCTTGCACAACTTGTCAAAAGTATATAAGAGAAGTCCTTCACTGGCGAACACAAAGAAGTTGCGGTCTCGGTGGGCTGATTGCTGGCGAGCACCGTGAAGGGACTTCGAGTGGCCACCCCTGGGCGCCCCACAAGGCCGCCCCTTTTGCGGACGGGGGCGTCTTCCAATGAACTCGGATGCGTTTGCGAATGTTTTATTGGCGATCGACAACCGACTAATCTCGACAATTAGCTCACCGCCTCCTTTTACCAATTTGAAATTTGATTGCGAAAATTATTTCAAGGATTTCGCTCGTTGTTGCAGCTTCAAGAGGCGAAACGAGAACGGCCAACGTCGGCCATAAATTTTATTAAACCCGTAAAATGCGTAATGTGATGCGATGGGTTTTCTCCGCGAGGGCGGAGTTTTCCAAAGGAAAAGGGGCAAAACGAAAATGGAGTTTTGTCCATCTTTTATTTGCCACTGGAATTTACTCACTGGGCAGGGAATGGCTTTGGCATTAGGTGTTATTTTTATGAGGTTTTTACTGCGGTGACAGCGAAAGGCTGCCGTTATGCAAACGTTTGCAGGTTTTGAAGGAAAGACAGGAAAGACTGTAAATAGCGTTATTTTATTTATTTATTTATTTTTATTGGACGTCCTATGGACTACAATTTATATATTTTATACTTATCTATTTATTTACAAATTATCTGCCCTTTTCGGCCGTTACAACTTTTAATATATACTACAATATAATATACATATTTCTTTCATAATACCACAAGCGCAGCAAGTCATTTTGTGAACTTATAATTTAACAAAACCTTATTTACATATAAAAATTAGAATAAAAGATTGTAATGAACAAAAAGAAAAGACAGAAAGGTGAAAATCCATCCTGTTAATTTCATCCGGGACTTCTGTTTTGTCCGAAGAGATTAAATGCCGTCACTGCTCCCGAAAATAATTATTCCAAGGGAGCGATTTAAACGATTTATTATTTTGACTTTATTTAAGTAACTTTTGTGCGCGTTTGTTCCAACTCGTATTTATTCGCTTTTAATCCCGACAAAGATTTCCAAGAATAATTATTATTATGTTTAAGTAGATTTTAATTTCGTAGCAGGCAGGGATTTGTTAAACGTTTGATAGCGAATTGAATCGGATAAATTGTGTAATACCGGATGATTTAATGGGCATTAAATTAATTTTATCATCATTAATTATTAAGGTCTTTTCAAATGCGAAAAGACTCCATATCCGTTTGCGGTTTTGAGAGAAGAGAAAGTCCCAAAGGCGACCGCACAATGCGAGAAGAGAGAGAGAGAGAGAAGAAAAAGGCACACAGTATGAATTAGTCGAATTTTAATCCTATTAAAATTCTCACTAGAAGGCCGTATCTGTCCTTCATCGTTGTAGCGTGAGTTGCTTTAAAAAGCTCGAAAATAATAAACCCTTATCGATTCCTTTGCCGAAAGGCCTCATGGAATTTCTCCTCACGTCATCGACAGAGACCTTCGTTATTTGCGGGAAAAACATCCATTCAAGGACAGAAACCAATTAACCGCATGCCCAGCTGATGTGGGAGGCTTTTGGGGCCCAGGGGACGTCCCAGGGGGCTCCCCGGGGGGACGTCCCTGCAATGCAATGTCTCACCGATAAGGCGACGGGGTTCAAGCGACGCTGTGAAATTTTCTCAAAATAAATCGGAATTGATCGAATTTAATTAGTACGATAAGATGTGGAATTATCTTTCGAGGGAACTGATAAAAGGGTACTTCTGTGTTGTCTCTTGGTGATAACAGGTCAAGAGCAGTGGGGAAGTGAAATCGATGCTGTCGAGGGGTGTGTGAATGTAAACATTCGAGGGGGGGACGAATCAAATGACCGAAGAGGATTTTATGAGAATGGGAGACTGCAGGAACATCGACATAAAGGGTTGTTATTGACACTAGAGCGGCTGGAAACGGTCAAAATGACCTTGTGCATTATTGCGGATTTTATCTCTTCACGGAAATGTGTTTTCAGATTAGAAATAATGAACACACATTGAAATTAATGTAATTGTAATGTTGTAATTGTTACGACAAATTGTCCCCATTTCCCGAGGGATCATCCTTTCTTTTTATCTTTTTTTCCTTATTTCAATTTTTTTCCTCTCCCTGATTTTTTCCTAATCTTTTATGTGCCTTTTTCTATGTTTTGATTCTTTTTCACTGCTTTCTTCTTTTTTATATATTATTCTTGCTTTTTACTAATTATTTCTTCCTCGCTTTTCTCAAAAAATATCGTTGGAGCTTTTTGACATATTAAACAACCAGTATTTTTGATTTGACGGTCTAGATAAAAGATAATGGTGTTTTATCTGAGAATGGAAGAATTAAATTTCTTTAAATACACGCGTATAAATATTTAGGAATAACTGGGTCAAAATGACCGCTTCGACCGTTCCGGTATTAAAAAAGAGATTTACGTCAGCGCAAAGATTTCTCAACCCTTTCAGGGAGAGGGGTGGCGCCTGGGGACAAAGCAGTGAAAAAGGGCACACGAGTACCTGACCGTGTCTGCGACCGAGGCACGAAATCGTGAGCAAATACCGCGTGAACCGTTAATGGAAATTCGGGACGACCGCAATTCTTCACAGGACGGAAACAAATGAGTTACAGACAATTGAACTCACACGTCAAAATCTGAGACAGCTCAAATACAACGTTGTTCGACCAAACCGCTGAGGTGGCGAAGGGAATCCTCGAAAGGAAGAAAGACAATGCCGAGGAAGAAGCGGGGCGGTTGCAATTCCTCCCCTTTTGCGCTCACAAAGGTTTTTCGGGGGTAAACGCGAACATTGTATCTGTTACGTGACTGGCCGCCATTGACGTTTGTTGTTGGGGGGCCAGGTGGAATTGTGCAGAATTCTTGCGAAGTTTCAACGGGTGGGGAACTTTGTTTACAAATTATTAAGAGTTTTTCTGGGAGCAAATGAAATACGAGACATCTGGTGATGAAGGCACAGTTTCCCACCACAGTTTCCCCTGACCTCGGCCTGAACAATAACTTTTATTGGGAAAAGGGAGAAAATAAATTTTTCTCTGCTGTTTGACCTCTCGGGGGAATGGGCGGCAGTGCAAACGGTGACGGAGAGGTTAAAAATTTCCCACGTGAAGTCCCGGACGTGGATATTCTGAGGGATGACGGATATTCAAAAGTGAATCCGGAACGACATCAAAAGTCGCCTTTGCTTGAAAAAAAACGAACAAAAAATACGCTCTTTAAAAGCGTTAAATCATGGGAGAAGAGCGCAAACGTTGAAAACCTTGGCAAGGAGCACGAAAAAGTGAAGCTTTGGGTCGAGCACGGATTGCTGATGCGGTAATTGAAAAGCCCGACAGAGACAGTGGGTGATTGTAGGTGCAGTCGGGGTGCGATAAATTACTGATCGCCGTCGGGAGTGTCAATTTCGGGATTTCGGGAATCCCTCCATTGAAAATATAAAATCTCAGGCATGTCCTTCCATCCTCTTGTACGTCCGTCTCTCGACTTCGGCTCAACTCGGAATTATTCGGAAGGATTCGTACTGAAGTAATAAATGTGGCTGAGTGTGAAGGATATGGATTTGGGAGCAGAAGGACGGGGTTCGAATCCCAACGGCGGAGAAAGGTTCTTCATTTTTTGTATATTTATTGTTATTTTTAGATATTTTAGACTTCAGAAATATAAAGACTTTTTAGTCAAAGGCAGTCATTTTGACTTTTTTAGGTCAGAAGGTTAGAAAAGAATCTCGAAATGATCAGTTCATTCTGGGCCGAGTAAATTTATTACCAAAACTTCAATAGTAACTCAACTTTAACACCGGTCAGTTTGACCAATGGCCTTTTCCCGTTGAGAATAAAAGTGGGAGAAGAAAGCTGACTGCGAAGGCGGATCGCGATAAGAAACCACAGAGGGCACTGATATTTTGCGCAAACACTGCGCCGCCCCTCATTTCGACACGAAAGCACTCTTTATCAAACTCACTCGAGATATCGAATACTTCGAACTCTGAAGGATCGTATTTACGGAAATGAGGACTTTATACCGGTAAACATCCTCTTTTAGTCTAAACTATAATCTTGTTTTTGAGTCTTCGCCTCTCGAGGGGTAGAGGGTAAAAGAAAAAGTATTTTGGCGGTGCTTCCGTGTTCATACTTTGGCCCACTAATTATGCTCCTAGCTCATGCACAATGAGATGGTTGGCCAAAGGACTGGTTTGGCCGAATGTGTGACGCCGAGTGTGGCTTTATGCAAACTATATCGTCCGTTCTGCGCCGGATCTAACCCTAAACGCGGATCTAATTATTTTAATTATAATTATTAGAATAATTAATGGGGAGGGTCGTCAGCCTCTTAACCTTTTCCCGAGGCTATTTTTCACTTGTTTCAAGTATTTACGAGTAGAAGAAAAGTCAGCGTTCTGCCTTGCTCACCGGAAACGCTTTTGCTTAGCTGTGCATTCGAGATGGGGTCCGATTCCTTCCGATTGTCCGCTTCTCCGAAAGGAAACAATGGGGAGAAGTCGATAGAATCCAAAGGAAAATATCCCTGACTTTGACCTTTCGCTTTTTCCGAGTTGCAACAACCACTGGCCTTATTCTGACACTGACCTTCCGACTTATTAAGCGCGAGGATACATTGCTGCGACCTTATCGGCGACTTCGCTTCGTCGTTTGTTGTTTTCGCTTTCCCATTTCCCCAAAATCCCCCACGTGCTCGCCCCCTTTGCCCGTCACTGCCAAGGTGTCGTAATTAACCGCGGACTCATGCCAAAATCTCCTGGCAAGGATGGGGGAACAGGGAGTGCAGCAAAATGCCCATGGCCGCATTGGACTCTTCGATGGGTTGTCACGATAAGGCGTCCCTCAGCAAAGGGCTCCCAGTTGTGATATTATTTATGTATTGGTAAATTTCATACTGACAACCGTTTTGTGAAACGTATATGTTTATACGCTAAAAGAAAGATAGCTCTTATAATCATTCGAGTATTATTATTAATTTCGTATTATTATTAATAATAAAACGTGTTATTAAATAGATAATGAAGTAATAATGTTCATATCAAAGCAGGAAGAGCGATAAATGTGATTTTAAAAATAACAGTCGCTGGTCTTCAGGTGATCATTATTTTAATTTTATTCTTTTCGACTCCATTAAAGTTTTTCCGTATTTATTTATTTAAGGGGACATGGAACATATTTTGGGGATCCAAACATTGGAGAAGTCACAGAAGAGGAGCAGAAGAACAATCCGTGCATCGAACGGGACCTGCGCTGTGCCCCAATTAATATCCACGCCGGATATTAATTGGATTGAAATGGCCGGTTTTAGCACAGGTTTCACAGGGCTCACAATGTAAATAGAAACGCTTATTTTAATTATCCGAAGGGAAATAATTAATTGGAAAGTTTTAATTAAATGTTTGGGTGAGGCTCGGGTGACCTGAAGTACTTCCGCCGTGTGGCTTCGGACGACACGTCGCATGGGGGCGAGGGAATGGCCCCAAGGGGTGCAAGAGTGGCCCCCAGGGGCGGAGCCCTTCTGAAAGGGGCGCCCGGGCGATAGCGACAGTGCATTATCGACAGTCGTTATCAGTTCGTGCGCCTTTGTTTTTGTTGCTTTTTGGCGACGGATCGCAGTTCAAGTTCGTTATTATGTCAACTTCATGCGTAAAAAAATAAAATAAACAGTTATTCAAATCCGCTTTATGCGAATTTGATTTTCCTCGAGCGAATAATGCGCAAAAAGTGATTAACAACTTCATCTCCATATCCGACACGTGGGTTTTCAAGGTCGCGGCGTCTTAGAAATTTTCTCAAGGTTTCCCACCGAGAGTTGTTTTGGATTTGTTCTCAAGTTCGTGGATGTTTTAGGGCTGCAGAAGTCGGGGGTGGGAAACCCCTTCGGGGGTGCGGTCACTCGAGCACAAATCGCATCGACAGGTTTTTTGCCGGATAAATTACAGCCCATCGGACACGTTTTTCCTCGCCGAAGAAATAACACACTTCGGATCGGTCTCTCAAAAAAAAAATTAATTATTGGCTTGTTCAAATTTTAAATGATAATTTCGAAACGTGCGTGACCCCAAGTCACAGTTCATTGGCCTAAGGCCGTAATTTCGGCTTCGAATGCAGAGCTTTAAATGACGACACAGAGCTTCTTTTATCTACTGTATTCTCGGTTGCTTTCCTCGGGAATGACCACCGGTAGCCAAATGCACAAGAAGGGTTGGTGTTGTGGCGTACAGGTTCAAGTTTTGTTTTGGGAAAGCGATGAGTCCCCTCGGGGGAAAGGAACCCTGGTGGAGTTCGGAAGGAGAAAGGGTTATGTGAGGGGGTGTGGCGTTTAAATTGTGAATGCAGTGGTTGTGTTTTCTTCCGCAGGTGGTATGAGGGCAGGAGAGAAGTAGTTTAGCTCAGGGGAGGCTCTGACTGCCGCCTGCATGGCCGTGTCCTGTGTCCCGGGCCCGGCGTCGGTCCTCTGCGTCTTCGGTGGCTTGGTGAGGTTCCTGCCGCCCGGTTCAACGGTGAAGCCACGATGGTGAAGACTTTCCAAGCGTATTTGCCTAACTGCCATCGTACATACTCGTGCGTCCATTGCCGGGCGCACTTGGCTAATCACGACGAGTTAATTTCCAAAGTAAGTGCCTTTTTAAGTGGTTTCATCTCATTCCTCATCGTCCCTTTCAGTAAAGTGTAAAAGGTTCAATCAATTTTGATTAATTTTCCATTAATTTTTTAATCTACGATTTACAAAACGTTATAATTAGATAAAAGTAAGTTTATACTTTCCGGCTGCTAATTGTCCTTAAGGTGTTATTTTTTAACAAATTAAAACAACTCAAAGCTTTTGCTTCTGCACCGAAGTTAGACAGCACTATCCCCAGTTCGGGGTTTTATGGCAATTCCCCGCCCTTACGAAAATCACGAAGGGTCGAGAAAACGGAACTCCAGGGGGTTGTTAAACCCCGCAGACTATCGCCTGGAGAAGATGGCCCATTTATGGTATGACCGCATCGAAAAAAACTCTTATCTCCTCGTCCATTACGATCTTCTGCCTACGTCTTATTAGGCCCGTCATGCGCACATGCGTTTGACGGCCAATTACGGCTCATTCCGCAAAGGAGCACCACACGACCCCGTATGCGAAACCATGAACAACACACAGGCAAAAGCATCCGGATTTTGTCAAAATGCATTCATCTTTCGGCGAAACAATCAGTTGTTCGTCAGCAGCATAACGAGCTGAAGCGTTCGTCGCCGTGTTGTCTCCCCTTTGAATACAAGAATGTCTTGCCAAACGGACACTGCGTTCAGGAAAGGCTGAAGTTCCCATCCGATTAGATGTTTTGCGTCACAATTTCTTGTATTTCGCATGAAAACCAAAAAACCCACAAGTTTTAATTTACGACAAAACTTTCAGGGAAAATACAAAATCGCTTTTCTGCATTAATTTATCAAAAGCTAAATTTAAATTTTCCAATTTGGGGTGAAAATTCGCTGTTAGGAATTTTACTGTCACAGTCACTCGAGGAACAAAATTATTCACAGTTAATTAACAGTTACTTACAAATTTATTTCGAACTATTTTTCGACCGGACGGTCACCGATTATACTCCTGAGAGTTTTTATCTCATCTTTTCTCATTTTTTCATTTTAAAATGACCGTTTCATCCCGTCCTCACTAATTTCGTGTATTCTGAATGCCGCCTCCGCCTTTGCAAAACCCCCACCCAAAACGAAGCCCTTCGGGGGTGGATTTTACTTTGTCATGAATTGACGCGACGTAGGACGTACACCCGCACTTCTTCCACATGCGGCTCCTATCTCCAACGACCACCACTCGCTTGGTCAGTGTATCTCTCTCGGGCTGTGTCCAGTCACACAAGTGACACACCCCGCGTGGGGTGTGCATTTGGTCATCGAGCACGCGGTTGTCCACGTTGCTTGGATTCGAGCCAAACTCCGTTTGGGAGCTTTGCTAAGGCCAAAGACTCCCGTTTCCAGGGTAACGGTCTCTTAGCGCCTCCTGGGCCTCGGAGGAGGAGGAGATGGCAGTTTCCTGCAGGGCTGGTGTGGGGGTGCGGGGGTGAGTGCAAAGATTGACGTGCGAACGCATTGGGGGGCAGAGCGAAGTCATTTTCCTTGAACCGCAGATGGGAATTGGAATTTGGACCTTTGGCGTTTGTTTTTCTTTTTTATTCCTCTATTTTTCCGCGTTGGATTTCGAAAGAGTTGTTGGTAAAGATCCAAACGTTTCTCGAAAGCTTGACTCTTTCGAAACCACTTCCGGAAAACTAGATTTAGATTTTACGATTGGGATCCGTCGCTCCGTGCAATGCTACATTATTCATGTCGGACGAGATCCGGTCGAATTTATAGAATGCCTGCGCTAATTTCCAATGCACACCCGACGGTAAACACCCGTGCTAATTGTCGAATCGCCCCATTAATGAGACCTTCGTCTCATGGCGTCTGCAAATGGCCAACCTGGACGTGAGCATTGGGGGCTCCCGCGGCCCAACCGCGGAAATTCCCCTCATTTTCGGTGTTGGCCCAACCACCTCTCACGGGGGTCATTACACCAATTACTTTGCGTGTGAATCAGACGGATCGAAAAAGCGAAATGACGGACTCATCGAGTGAAGAGGCTCTTCCCGGGTTGTCACGAGGTTGCCTCGATTCAGCCTTTCCTCGAAGCCCGAAAAGGTGGCAGCACTGGTGTTCCTCTGCGGGCCATCTGTACATTTCGATCGAGCAGAAATGCGGTTGTTATTCTTCGGGAAGAGGGCTTCCGTTTAATCCACTTCCGGAACGCATCCCGTGGATCCTTTGAAGGATTATCCGAAAGGTTTCTTTTGTCCGCCTCCAATGAGAAGCCATAAAGCGAGAGCATTTCCTTTGTTTCCCTTCCGCGCGGACGGTTCGGGGATTTGCCACTTTTACCGGTCATTGCTTTTCGTGAAAATTTATGCGCATATGCGATGAAATGAAATTATGCGAGTTTATTTGGGATACTTGGAAAGTGACATTTTTGTATTAAAAACATTTATTCCTTGGAAAATTATAAATAAAAACCCCCGGCGCCAAATAAAGCGATGCATTTGAAAGGTCTTCCACGTGTCGCTTTTATATATAATATTTAAACCCTTTAGATAACAAGACTTTATATATTTGTGTATGTTCGTAGCTCAAAAATATTTCATGTTTTACTCCAAAGGTAAATATAAACCCCGGATTCAAAATTTTATAGAATTATGTAGTTTTATTTTCAGTATATATATATTATAAAATATTTATTTTTATTCATACTCTATTGTTTTGCTTGTAGTTTATTATCATGGAGAAATGGAAAAAGGGAAAATAGAGAAATAGAGAAAAAAGAGAAAATAGAAAAATATAGAAAAGAGGAAAATGAAAAATAAAGAAAAAATTGGAAAAGGGAAAAAGGAAAAGTGCAGAAAATAGAGAAAATGGAAATAAGGGAAGATGGGGAACAGTTGAAAAAAGGGAATAACGGGAGAATGGCACAGTTTCACGGGAGGTGCGCACAATCTATAACAATTATTACATTGCAGTTACATTAACCGAAAGGGGTCATTTTGACCACTCCCGGCTGTTCTAATGTTGATTTGGCGTACAGTACAACAGAACATGTTCAATTGTAGTGCACAGTCACTAACCTCACCATTTCCCTATCTGACGGCAAACATTCACAGAACCAAGACGTAACGAGTTCAGGAGGAAGTCACCGGGTGATTCACCCGCGGTCTTCCCAGACACAACAAACAGGTGACTGCTCGTTTACTTCTTCCCGAACGCATTGCCGTGTCACGTCTGTTCTCATTAACTTCGCTCGCTTCCGCCTCCCCCGAACAGCAGGAAACCCCCTTCGGGTGGGGCTCCGAAGGAGACTTGCCCCTCCCCCGGGTGGGGGCTGTCAGCTGGGTTGCTGTTGGCCAAGGTCGTGACCCACAGGGATTCTGTTGCCACGTGTCCACGACGCAAGTTCGCACGCGTGCGCTTCTCGACTTCGTCGTCGACGGCGATTTCCTTTCTTATTTTCCGGCACCCCATCGCTTTTTCAAGGTGACTTTTCCGCTTGGGCTGAGTCATTAATTCCCCGCGATTAGCCGAGGGGTGGAAAGGGGAAGAATTTTCCAGATTGGCGGATTCATAGTCGGAGGGGGTCTTCGACCGGGCCGGGCCGTTGAGAAACCTTCGGGACGTCCTTTGTCCCGTGATTAGGCGAATTTATGGATCTCCTTGAGGAGAGGAAACGCAGGACTTAATCAGTCAGCTCGAATTAACCGTTACGCCCAACGAACGGGAAAGGTGTTCTGGCATTCAGAAATAAATTAAAAGCCGAAGTCGGGTAATATTTTGCGCGTTTTCCGGTCTCAGAAAAATTATGGCGTTTAGGAAAACCCCAAAGAACACATATGAAAATACCTAAAAAAAAATACATTATTCTCGCAGCACTTTTAATTAATTGCAATGGCCGACGGTCCCTTCTGGTGCTTTGGTTTAATTATTCCTCGTTTCGATTCAAACGATAATTGAAAAGTTCAACAGGGACTCAAAGGTAAAGGTTCGCGATTATCGCAGCAAAACATTGCCGCGCATTTTCAAACGAGCGAAGCGTCGATGGCGTCAGTGCAGGCAACCTTCGAAAACTGGAAATCCTTGTTGGAAGCAGTAACGGTTTTTGCGTTTTATGCGGAGGTGACATTTTGGGATTTTCGGGAAGTTTATTTTTAAAAGATGGTTTCCAGGATGATTAAGCGGTTGAGGATTTGCAGAAGAGGGACGGATAAGAGCATGACAGGATTGCGAGGGAGGTTTTTTGTTCTCCCCTCCTGAAACTCCGCAGTAATGTCGAAACGAACGTTATTGTCAATCATCCGGTGGGTGAAGGTATTAGTCGGGTTAATGAAAATCGCTCAGGAGCAGAGACCTCAGTCGAGGTCAAAATTCTTGCACAAGGTCGAAGGCAAACTAAGATGATTTTCGGGGCTTGCAATTGCGCGCTATGTTCTTTTGCGTTCAACTAATTTCTCGGAATTATACGACTTCCTTCCCCCGTAGATTTCTCTGGGAGTAAATTCCACTGCACCCGTTTTCAACTAAAATCATTAATCACTGGGGGCGACACACGGGGAATTTTGTTTTGTGTGAGTTTAATTTTGATTTGTTTTGTTTCAGTCGTTTCAAGGCAGCCAGGGAAGGGCTTATCTCTTCAATTCTGTGTAAGTATTCCACGGGATCGGGATGTGAGCGCGGGAGCGTTAAACGAGTGCAGGGCAGCCAACCCGTGCTCTGTTGGCAGCTCTGCCCTCCATTCCAGGCGGTAGAGGGACAAAGTCCCACTCCGAATCGTTGAAAGCTCTGCCATGGGTTGGCCACGGGTCGACGACCTCACCGATAGTTGACCCGATTCCGGTTCAACTCTGCATCATCTCAAACTGTCGCCATTGTTTTCAGTGTGAACGTCGGCTGCGGGCCAGCGGAAGAGCGAGTCCTCCTCACTGGACTTCACGCGGTTGCTGACATTTACTGTGAATGCTGCAAAACCACTTTGGGCTGGAAATATGTAAGTCTTGAAGTGTTTTTGTCCTCAAAAATGGCACAAAAAATCCAATACAGCTATTTGACATTTAAAATAATAGAAAAGAAGACAATGGCGCGTTATTTTAATAAAAAAGCGATACACAAAGAACATAAAAAGTATATTAAAATCCCATTTAAAATTAAAGTCGTTTTATTTAAATTTACTCGCGGGTCAATTCGGTGTTTCTCAACTCCTAATGAGATTTTTTATTTTAATAGAAAGTCACACGGTGCACAGGTGTGTGTGTGTGTGCATCACAATATTCATCCAGCTTCCCTTGTCGCCACCACCCAACCCCCACTTTATTGGTAACCACCGGTTATCACATCGGGTCACTGATCCCTCCTCTCCTGCCACGTGCCCTCCCCCACAGGGGCCGCCACGTGTCCTCCCCGGGGGGCGACTTCTGCTTCCACTCTCACACAACATCTCTCTGTTTCAGGAGCACGCCTTCGAATCCAGTCAGAAGTACAAAGAGGGCAAATACATTATCGAGCTCGCCCACATGATCAAGGAGAATGGCTGGGACTGAGACGCGTCGCCGCCCGGGCTCAGTTCCTGGGCCCCCTCCGCCTTCCCCAGGTGCCTCACTGCTTTGCTCAACTCGGTGCTCCTGCGAGGGCCCCCACGAGCCCGCCCCCCCGGGACGCCGCCCCCCAGCGCCCCCCCGACCGCCCTTCCCCGCCCCGACCGCCCCGCCCTTCCCCGCCCCGACCGCCCCGCACTGCGCCCGCGTCGACCGCCACTTCAAGGCGGACATCCGGCTGGGGAAGGGGCCCCAGAGGCCACTGGGGCCACTGGGGCCACTGGGGGCGCGGGGGGTGTGGGGCGAGGGTTGTGCTTCCATGACGGGGGAGTCATGCGTTTCCAAAGGATCTCATGGGGGGGTGGAGAGTGTGTGTTGGGGGGAAGGACCCGCGATGAGTGTGAATCTCAAACACTATAATCAACCGGTAGCTGTGATCATTCGAAAATTGTGCGATTGTGATACGGACGGAGGAGCGTTCCCTGGTTTTGTTCTTAATTTAGCGAGTGAAAGGTTGTCAAGGTATTCCTGAAGCGGAGAAGATGCGTTTGGAGGGGGTGAGAACAACCCCTTCGAGGGCACCGTCGGTTCGTCGGGGGAATCCGACGGACAGACGAGTGCTTCGGTTATGTAAAGATAGTTAAGAATATTTATTATTACTTTTATTATAAAAAGAAAAAAAATTTATATAATTTGTTGTCTTTTATCATCGCCACGTTTTTTAATTGACATTGTTGAGAGAGAGAGAGAGAGAGAGAGAGCAGGAGAAAAGAGAGAATATGAATGAAAACATAGTCAAATGGTCGTAATTTTTATTAAATTATGTAATGCTATTAATAATAAGCTTACAATATTAACAGAACGTTTCGAAAAGATCTCTATTTTTATTTTTACTTTTTTCTAAACGGTAATCGAAAACTCGTCGAAAATAAATGTAAAAAAAATTGTTTTTAGTTTTTAAGGATTGTAACGCCGTCTTTGCCCGGATCGGACTATGGCGAATGATTGTGTAGTTTTTCAGCGGTTTAAGTAGTGCTTACGTGTTGGATGTGAAAGGAATCGGCGTGGGATGGTCCAAAGACGGCAGTGTTCGAATTGTAATGCCTTATCTGGATCATTGCGCTCCCCCGTCAGCACTTCGCTGAGCTTTCACTCGGACGATCACGTTGTTGCCTGCGCACCCAAAACGCTTTCCTCTTCTCTAGCACAAATCGGTCGACTGCTGACGACAGCACTCGTCCGGATCTCGAAACGAAAGGGACCATATCATTGCGTCGGTCCTTTAATTCCACTTTGCTGTTGTTCAAAGGCGTGGCAACAATCCGTTCGTCTTGAGGAAGGATTGATTCGGCAACGAGTCGAAATCTGTTTCGGAGGCCCAAAGTCGAAACCGTAATCAGTGCAAAGTTTTTATTAACGAAACTGATTGTAATTGTTTGTTTGTATAGCTTTGTAATGTCATCGTTGCAATGTGGGTTTTAAAACATTTTTTCATCAATAAAATCCGTCAGTCGATATACTGACATTTCGTAATCGTCTTTTTGACTCATTTTTTATATTCCTTTACACTGTTTCGGTCCTTTCCGAAAAATTGAGGAGATAAAATATCTGGGTTTACTGTTCCAAGTTAATGATAAAAAAGGCGAATGTTATGAAACAGTGATTTCCGCTTTCTGAGAAGGGAGGGAATTGAAGAATTTCCGCGAATTCCCCAAAACGTCTTACGTAAAACTAATAAATGGAGTCGGAAGCCATTGGAGCGTCGCCGCTGCAGAAAAGGACGCCTTTCAAACGAGGAAATCTCACTTGGGAATGGAAAGAAGTTGATCAGGTGAATTTGGTGTTGTCGTTGAGCATTTATGGGTTGCCATGACAACGAGATTTTGCTATCATTTCCGTTATGTCTTTTACCAACGGTTTTTGTGTTAATCTCAATAGGCAATATTGTATCAGCAGCAGAAAACCAAAATAAATAAATGAAAGGAAGAAGGAACTCACAAGATTTATTGTAGGTCAGGCGTGACCAGTGAGTCAATTCCAATATGTCCACTTATAACCGAGCATGTGGCCGAGTTAATTGCGAGTCAGCGTGACGCATTTTTAAAACAAAACTACATCTTGAGTACACAAAAGCTGCAATTGTTTGCCTCCAGTGACGACGAATATACTTTGGGTTGAATAACCGTTTAGGATAAATGGATCACCGCCACAAGAAGTTCGCCCCAAAACATGGAATTGTATCTTTTATCAGTTCCATGAGGAATCAGTTCTTTCTTGAAAAGTGGAATACTTCTTCCCTTAAAACTTCTACCACTATTATTAGTAGAATTATTATTAACTATTATCTATTTTGGTTTTTTATTATTGTTATATTAATTATTAACTCTCAGTTACTATTGACTACCTGTCGGCACCTCAGCCCGACAAAGGACGCCAATAAGACAGCAATTCAAGTCCGAGAACAAAAAATTTTTTGAAAGGCCCTAAGCTCAAATTTGAACAAGACCACGACGGTCATTACCATTTCAAACACTCCGCCAGCTTAAAGAAACACCATTAAAAGAAACAGAAAATTACTATTTTTGCAAATCAACAACCTCCTTCTAAAAATCTCTTTCCTGCGTGCCCGACACCGAATTTGTATATAAATAAATCAGAGAGATATTTGCCTGCATTGGTGTTCTCTTAGAGAAAAACCGGACTTATTATATGAGGCACTGCACTAGTGGCCCTCACTGCCACTGCTACTGCTACTGCAGCTTTTCATAAGTGGTGGTATCTGTAGTCAAATGGTAGTCAAATGGTAGTGTTTTTCATATTGTAAGTATGAAAAAAGGCGAATGTATAATAGGAAGTGAACTCCAATCGACTAAACAATCAACTAAGTCTTTATTAATATAAACAAAACATCAACACGTGAGAATATTTCAGAGGCGGCGCTAAACGCCCCCTCTTTCCCCCTTTCCCTTGAACCCCGCCTTCAGAATCTGCCCCCTCCCGAACCCACTGATGATGACAAAGTGGTGCTTCCGCCAGTCCGTGAAGGAGTACAGGTGCGAGCCCGGGTACAGAGCCAGTCCAGACGTCTCCTGCACGAAGCCAGAGATTCCCCTGTGCAGGAACACGACGAGGGGCTTGGTGGGGTTGGAGGTGAGGACGTAGAGGGCGAGCTGGCCGGTGGGCAAGATGGCGAAGTGGACGTCCACCGGAGTGCCCAGCTGGATGGACTGCGCGCGGACGAAGACTCTGTGGCGTTTGCTGAACCTGAAAGGGGATGGGGTTAGTGGGGGTGGGGTGAGGGTTGGGGGAGGGTTGGGGTGAGGCCGTACCTGAAGATGCTGATGACGCTGTTGTGGACGGATTCGGGGAGGTGTCCTCCGGCGGAGACCAAATAGTGGTCGTTGTTGTATGAGACGGAGGAGAGGGCGACGGGGTTGATTTCGGCGAGTGTGTGGCTTATGTAAAAGTGTTGGAGTTTGGGGTCGAATCGATATATCGAAAGGGTGTTTTCGATTCTGTCGAAGATGACTTCCTTATTTATGGCCGCAATGAAAGTCTCATCGTCGATGATTAACGTGGCGACCTGAAAAGAATCCGAGAAAATATATTAAACTGAGCTCGATTTCGAGGCAAACGGGATTATATTCTCGCGATAAATATTTGTATTTATATTTAAATATATCCGCGACTAACTAAACTAAATGGAAAAGTTTCATACTCATTTTCGTCTCACCTGAACGGAGCCTTTCGATTCCAACCACTGATACGTCTGCAGGTCGTTCATTAGCAGACTGTTGCACAGAATCCTCGAGCTGTTCCACTTCTGCCCCACGAAGACGCACGACTTGTTGAGCGCCTTCAGCTGGAATGTGGCCACGCAGGAAGTGTCCGCCGCTTCGATTTCCACCAGCAACTTTCGCTCGAATATCTTCGCTGACTTTTCCGTCTCAATGTAAAGGAATGAACTGTTTTGGAGGATTTCCGAAGCGACGAAGGTTACGTTGCCCGTGAGGTCGAGTCCTTCATCTGTATAATGTACAGATACATTACTTTAATCGTTCCTTTAAATAATTTTACAGATTGAAATTTCTTCTCTTTTCCCCTTTTCCCCCTTTTCCCTCTTTTTATTTCACTTCTCTTCCCCTCATTTTCTTATTTCCTCTTTTCCTCTATTTACTTTTGCCTCTCTTTTCCCCCCTTTTTTTATTCAATAGAATTCTTCAACCAAAGTTTCTCTACTTTTGTCTGTCCTGTATAAAAACCAACCTGTGTTGACGAAAGTCTCCGAATATTCATTCCATTCCATGAAGGTCATCACAGTGGGAGTGAACGTCGCCAGCAGATAATTCCCTTTGCTGTCGAGAGTGGGCACCACCGCCCTCACGTTCGCCTTCAGACTCTGAACCACCTCGAAGTAATCGAAGAAGTACGCCCCGTCTGAAATCACATCCCCATCAGCTCCACACCTCCAACCTCCCCCACTCTCTCCGCACTTACCCTTCACTATCCCCTTCAGTGTCCTCGTCCGGTCCACCAAGCACAAGAGCTCCTCCTTCCGGACGGTCGCCTCCACGGGGTTCATCGCCTCCCCGCACATGGCGGACACCTCCACGCCGTACAACAGCCCCTCCACCCCCAAGGACCCCGCCACCAGCCCCTGGCCGAACCTCTTCGGCGCCCCCAGCACCAACCCCCGATCGGAGTATGCCTGGTTCCTCAGGAGGGCGTTCAGGTCCACTCCGCCGATCTGTCCGGACAAGTGGAGGTTCCTCATTCTGAAGGGGGTGCGTGGGCGGTGTGTGCAGTCGAAGTGTTTGGGTCCCAGGACGATTTGGTTGCCGGCTGTCGTGAGGAGATGTTTGGAGTCGAAGTGGATGTCGTTCACTTTTCCGGTGACTCTGTTTGAGAGGAGTGAATGAGAGTTTATTTATTTACATTTAGGACGACTCAATGTTAAAGACTCACTTGAAAGGTCCATTAAAGGCTGCATTATCTAAAGTCAAATCTCCCCTGATGACAACGTTCCCTGCAGTTCTTAGGCGAGACTCTCTCCAAGCGTCCATGTCGACCCCCTGGAGCCTCCTCCCCCTGTCCAGAGTTAAATTAACGACGTTGATTGCGTTGAAGGTCTTCTCCCCCTCCACCACGGGGTTCTCCATGTCCAGTCTGAGCACGTCTTTCCCCAGATCGAACCCGTTCACGCTGCCCTCGCTCCGCAAGTTAATGGCCTCGAGTGCCTGGAACGCGAGCCTCTCCTCGATCTCCTGCTCCTCGTCCTGCAGGAGAACGTTCTTCGCCCACTGACTCAGCTCCATCCCGTTCACCAGTCCTCCCACTCTCGCCTTCCTCATCCTGCACCATTTCTTGACCACGAGCTCCTCCAGCTGGACGTCCTCGGAGACGACCCGCGACTGCGTTCTGCTCAGGTAGAACCTGGACAGGTCCGTGAGGTTGACGCCGTTCAGGAGGCCCAGGAGGGTCGTTGTGCTCTCGAGCACGACGTCGCCCAGTCGCAGGTTGGCTCCCCTGAACACAGCCGCTTCGTTCCTCATCCAGAGCTCCTTCGCTTTCTCCGACAGATCGACTTCGTTCACTTTCGACACGATTATCGGTTCTTGTCGCAGATTAACCGAACCTGAACCATTCGTTGAGAAATTATTTGGCTGAAGCAGACGACATAACACATCTCTGGATACCCACCTCCCACGATGAGATTGACTTTGTCCACTCCTACAGGATCCAAACTGCAGAAATGAGTCAGGTTCAGTCCCGACAGGTAGCCGTCGACCACGAGAGACCCGTTCACGCTGAAGCCTTTGCTGAAGAACCAGTGGCCGGTGAGGGCCTGAGGTTCCTCCGAGGTGGATCGCAGAATGGATTCCTCGAAGTGGGCCCCGTTGAAGGTGCCCTTGATGTCGAGGCGGGAGGCCCTGACTGGGCCCAGGGCGAAGAGGTGTTTGATGTTGGTGTCCTGGTTGATCCTGAGGCTTCTCGCGAAGAGTTTCCTGAGGTCGACGTTGTTGATGGTTTCGTTCATGAGGTTCGATCCGGACTTCATGTGGACGTTTTCGAAGGTTGTGGGCCCCGTGATGATTTGGGTCTCGTCCTGGAGGAGCCACTCTCTCTCGAAAGTGGGACTCAGAGTGAAGTCCAACAACCCTGGAAAATTCATTTAATAAGAATGCGAGAAAATTATCAGAATAGAATAAATTAACAAAATATAAATAAAAGTTAAGGATCACTGTGTAGAGCTCTTAATGCAAATTATAGTATAAATTTATAAAATTAGATTTACAAATCTAAAATTGCAAAAATAGGAGCAGAAGCGTTCTAATATACAATACAATGACATGTTCTAACTGCGAACGTTTTCTTTTCGCTACCTTCAAAGTGCAATTCCTCGACATTCAGCGGCTCTTTCAGAGTCAGGTTCTTATCGAGTAAAATTTTATTAGCGTCAGCCGAAGTGACTGCGATAAACTCATCGAAATGCAGGTCGTTTATTCGTCCGCTTATGTTCAAATTTTCGACTCTCAGTGCGCCCTTGAATGTTTTCCTCCCCGAAACGGTGTCCTTCTCGTACACGAAATCCTCCACCATTTTGTTCCAGGATATGGAGTCTATATCTCCTGTCGAAGAGAATTTCAGTTTGACTTTGAACAGTTATAGATTGCCATGATTCCCACAACTGATTCAGTTACCATTTATGGTTAGATTTTCTGCTTCCAGTCGGTCAGCTATGATCGAACCCCGTAATTCGAGTCGGTTGGTATTGTCGAAGGAGTTCTTTCCAAAATTTGTGAGATTCGCTTTAAGCCTGAAAAAACTCCGATAGTTTAAATTTGAATTGAGAAATCCCAAATAAAATAAATACGCACTGGTGGCATTTGACGGTGCGGAATTTAACGTCCGCGCGGATTATTTGGTCACCCTCCAACCGGAGCACATCTCTCTCAAGTTCTTTCAAATCTATGTCGTTTATCCTGTCAGCGTTCGCCTCTTCCATGACGCTAATGCTGTCCAAAAAGGTTTTCTTGCCGCGAACGTGTTGGACATCTTGGGAGCGCTTTAAAATCCACGAGCTCAAGGGAACATCGTTTATGACTTCGACGTCGAGGTCCTCCGCCTGAAGCCCAGATGAAATTCAAATTAGGATTTTATGGAAAGAGCGTTTTTATGTAAAAAACTGATCTACCATGACATCGGAAAATTGAAAATTCGACTCGATAATCGGGTCGTCGAGCCTCAAACTATTTTGGGTGATGTGCAGTAAAGACGTGGAGTTGCTCTCGTCGGAGAGATCCTTCGCCTTGAGAACGCCTTCCACGATTATGACGTACTCGTCAGCAGTTTTCGATTCATCGGATTCAGAAAGGGATCTGAAGTTCGAGTGGTGGGAGTCTAAAAAGTTGTGCTCTAGGTATGAGTCCGTCTGGCAGTCTCGTTCCTCCAAAGCTTCGAGTATCCTGGAAAGGCTCATGTTTGAGATTTCGTTTGACTCCACTCTGATTTCATTCGCTTCCAGATTTTCAATGGTTATATTTCCTGAAAAAAGTAAATTCTAAAGCTCCGGCACATACGAAACAAAACCCCAGAAAACCCCTCTCACCGTGAATAACCATATTTTCCGACTTCTTCAGCGCCTTTGAAAAGATTTCGGTGAGGTTATAACCACCCACCAAACCTTCGACGACCATATTATTTACATTGAGTTCCTTAAAATCCCTCGGAAGATTCATGTCCGGTTTACGGAATAGTTTATTGATCTGTTCTCCGTTGAGACGTCCGCTAAGCTTCAAATTTTCAACTTTGAGGTTGTCCACGGTTACCATATCTAACAGAAAGACAATAGCTCAACACGGGGCTTGCATTTCGAATTTCGAGTGAAGACGACAGACCTTCGATGTCCTGAAAGCCTCTGCTCAGCAAGTGGTCAGCATCGGGCGTTTTCCCGTCGAAGAGACCGCTCACTTTGAGCTCGTCGTTGACGAACACTGCGCCGTTCACGATGAGATCGGCGTTGATTAGGGTGTTTGAAGACACGTCAATGAGAGTTTCCGCGGGGTGGCCATTGATGAGGGGTGAAGAGAGGTCGGTCTCCAAAACGACGTGTTCGAAATCGAGAACAGGGTTGGATAAGCCCTCGTTCAAATGTACGGTATTCGCGAGGAAGTCCGTGAAATTTTCTCCGTTCACATTCTTAATTTTAACATTATTGAATTGGCAACAATTTTTCGTTTTGCAGATCAACTCCATTGAGGCGAGTTCTTGCGAACCTGAAATATTGGATCTTTAGTCTGCCAGTCAGCTTTGTTGCCAGTCAGCAACAGAAGCCATTCAATCAGTGGAAAATAAAAGAAAATTAAAGTTTATTTATCTACAATAGTTAAACAGCCACCTCCATCTCAAAGAGGTCATATTTTTCGAGCCAAGATTCAAGATTCAACTTTTAAATAAAAAACAAACGGAGCACGGCCTTAGCTCAGTGTGTTAAACGCCTGCTCGCTGGGACGTCGGACGGAGTTCGAATCCCAGTGGCGGTGGTATTTTTCTAAGGCCGTTCTCCCTCGCAGATGATTGGTCAGCACTGCGAGGTACCTAGACCACTGCTGGGAGGACGGAATAACGTGGTGTTGCGCCTGGAAAGTCTGGCAAAACACTGCGAAATTCCGCCTCCTTCACCTGCATTCACCTGCGAACAGCTCGGTGAAGTACTGTCAGTGGACTCGCCACCCGCTACAGTACCTGACATGTTCATTCAGGCGCTATGCAAGCGAACAAAATGTTCGCAAAAACCCCGCGACCCTAACGGAAAAGCGGGTTAAAGAAAAGTATAGTATAGTAAAAGTATAAAAAACAAAAGAAACGCCTCAAATGTTTTTAAGAATCGAAGCGATACAGCTGACCCTATTTTTTAAATAACATAATCATTTAATTAAGTGGAAATTATACTTAATTCAGTTTTTACAAAAGCCAAATTTAAAGCTAATCATCCTACGGTCGAACTTTACCGAGTACAACCGGCAATTCCAAATGGGTTTTGTACTTTTCCACGTGTTCCTCAGCCTCCTTCATCTTAATTTCCAAATTTTCGGTTCTTTGGGTCAAACGTTCGAGTTCATCGCGCGTGTCCTTATTGAAATCCCCCGCCAAATAATTTTCAGCTCTCAGTTTCGGCTCGAGCTGCTCCGGAGTTTCTCCAGAAAAAGGCTCTAATTTTCTCAGCATCTGATTAAAACCATCATTAGTCATATTTTCCATCATTTGATTGCACCAGCTTTCCAGTTCTTTGTAATATCCCTCTAAATAATTTCTATTAGTGAATGATAACTTCCATAAATTGATACGGTTTCCATGACTGCTTTTGTCAGCGATTGCTAAAAAATTAATTAAAAAAACAATTTTTAATAAATTCAATTAAAAGAATGATTTTACTTTAATATTTTATGTGAAATAATATAAAGCCAAAAAACTTCAAATAATATTTGTTACTTCAAATTTAAATAAAGACCACCCAAAATCCGACAATAAATGAAATTTAAAAACAAATCCTCACTTAAAAATAAATCTCCGAAATAGTTAAAAGTCCTCATAAACTGTATATTATTTCCAAAAAAACTCTGCCCAAATTGCAACGAAACGGACGTGAATCTCCATCCATCGTATTGATAACCTTCGACGCCATTTGCATGAGACGCCAAAAGCAGGAATTCGCCGAGAGAACCCTGAAAGAAATAATTAATTAATATTTCACCATTTTTAAAACAATGCGGATAAACTACTTTTTAAAGACAGTTTTGAATCATTAAGTGAAAAAGTGGGCTTTTTAATAAATATATAAACTCCTTACCTTAACTGGAAGCCATTGTTTTATTCCCTGAAGTTTAAAACTTTGAAAAGGAATAAAATAATCGCTGTTAAATTTATAAACGACCGATTCTTTGGAAGAAGACAGGCTTCCATTTGAGTTTTTCCCCAAGGAATTGGCAACAATCAGAAAGTGTTCATTTTCTCTGGACTCGGCATCTTCGAAATTAAAATAAGCAATGTCGCGAGCTCCGTGGGTTTTTATTTTCTGAAATGGCTTAAACTTCATTTCTTGCAGATTAAATTGAAATATTTCAGAATTAATATCGAAGTTTCCTAATAAAAAGAAATCCACATTAGAAAATAAATTGCTTTTTGTGGTGAAAGAAGCAACTGACGATTCTGTGCACAAGACTTATATAATTCCAATTAATTACCAAGTTCGTCTTGATAATTGGCGACTGCCAAATACATAAAACTTCCAATTGTAAAGGGAGTTACACTTTTAACGTTCTTGGTGGGAATAACTTGGAGGCAATCAAAATGATAACCCAGCCATCTATAAATGAACGTTCCAGTTCTCTGGGAATAGTTTCCCATATTAGTTCCCATCACTAAGTACAGCTGAAAAGAGGGGTCAGTCATTTAATAAAAAAAATAATTTTGCTTGGGTTTATTTGAAATTCAAACCTGGTCTTGGTGTTCCCAGAATTTCACGTCGTTCGGTTTTATTACATTTAAAATTTGAATTTTCTCCAAAAAAATCTTCCCGTTGTTTTCCAAAATTCTATAAACGACTGAACCTTGGTATAAATCCGGGTTTTCTTTGGCTTCATGCTCAGCTGCCACAAGATAGGTTGTATTTTGAAACAAATGAACGGTTATTCTGGTGCCCCCCAGGACCGGAACTCTTCCCAGTTCTTTGATTCCTTGGATGGACTAAAACATAAACAGTTATTTAAAAAATGTTCTGCCAAGTAGAAGTAAATGCTTCGACTTACCGAATAGTGATACAAGACCAAATCATTCGCCAATTGGGTCTCAGGATTGGTGCCATTGGCTTCCAGAGTAGCGACGTATAATAAATTATGAGAAGAAAAAATATTGATATCATTTGGAAACTTCGCTGGAATTCTGGTCATATCTTGAATATCGCTCAACATATACACACCTTTGAAAAAATTATCCAAAATCATAGTATCTCTTATACAACAAAAGTCTAATATTTACTTTGTTAAAAGTTACGAATAAAAATATTCACAAATTAAAATTAACCGTTAAAAAAATCTAGCGGAAATTTAGGCGTCTAAATCTAGCGAAATGCGCCATTTTCACCATTTCTATTACAGCTAAAAATAAATGTTTTAAAGTTCAATACTTTAAATATTTCATATACCTCAATAATTTCAGAGCAATTTGATAGTATTTTCTCCATCTTGAGAAATTTGTAAGCAATAAATTAAAAAATATAAAATTAACGGTTTAAACCGCCAATTTCATTCTATTTCAAATTGCCAACTTTTCTTTTTCTGTTTAATTAATTAAAATCATAAGCTAAACATTAAATTGTAGTGCATTCAATGCAGCCAACTTAAAAATTACCCCAGCAAATTTCAAATTTTATTAAGAGACACCGGACATAAGTTAAACATCCGCTAAAAGTTTCAAGGTATTCCGTTTGCAAAATTCATAAAACCATATGTTTCGTTTTTTGATAAGATCATGAGCTGGATGGTGAATTTATCGCAAATTTCATCACCTAAAGCCATTTATTTTATTATGTACGGAAGAAATCACTTCAGCGAAATATGTGGCGTTGACATTTAACATAGACTTCTTTTAAATGATGGATTTTCACTTATAAAATGTCTGTAAGCTGGTCTGATGAAAGCGATATTCTTGACTTGAAGGAGCTCGAAAAGGAGATTGTCCAGCTCGTGGATAAGGACTACTTGGAAGAACTGCTCAAATTACAGATCTCTGAGTATGAAATGCTCCAATCAATGTTTTCCAACCCCGGGGAACTCTCCGTCGACGATTACTCCGTTTTAGCAGATATAGATGACTATTTAAATGGAAAAAGTAATGCGGTGCCTCCTCAGCTGGACTACACGATTACTTTAAATGTCGAGGGACACAAATTCGAGGTATGCGTGAACCTTCCTTCAGAATATCCAAATATAGAGCCTGATATTTTTTTAAGAAGCGAAAGTCTCGGCCGCGCTCAACAAAGGGCTTTGAATAACGATTTGGCGAGTTATGTTTCTGAATTAGAGAGAGGAGACGTTTGCATCTGGTCAGCAGTTTCATGGCTGCAGGAGAATGCAGTGGAATACTTGAGTAAAACAATAAGTGAACCCAAGCAATGGAAATCAGTCAAGGAAGAGGAATCATTTAGTCGTTACTGGATTTATTCTCATCACATTTACAGTAAAGTAAAGCGGAGAGAGATTTTGAATTTGGCTCAGGAGTACAAACTAAGTGGGTTTTGTTTGCCTGGAAGACCTGGAATTTTATGCCTGGAAGGATTTTCCTCAGATTGTGAGGAATGCTGGCAAAAGGTTGTATAGATTTTACATAAAATCATTTTTCACCACCTCAAAGTGGAATTTAATTAATGGATTTTACAGATAAAAGCAATGAATTGGAAGAAAATCATGTGCAGAAAAATTGAGGAATCAAAACTTGAGTCTGAGTCAGTGGATGCTTTTAGGAGATTTCCAAACTTCAAAGAGATTTCATTTGAAAGTGGTGGAAATAAGAAACATGAATTTCATATGGATTTTGGAGAATTTTATAAATATTTAAGCAATCACCAGTGTGAATATATTTTTAGGGATTATTTTGGAATTGATGGAAAGTAATATATTTTTGTACTAAATGAATGTTAGAGATGTTAAATATCCCTTGAAACTTCAGTTGTCTTGAATTAGTGCCTTTTTCCCACTAAATTTCCTGTTATAATCAGGTTTTAGTTAAAGAATAAAAATATTAGTAAATGAATCCCTTACCATGCCTGTCCTGAATCAAATTTTCACTTCCAATCGACCTTTTGGAAATTCTTGGCTTTTCATCCAAATTGTAAGTCCTCTTAAGCATCAGCGTGAGGGCTTCGGAATTAAACTCCGCTCCATCGATCGGATAAAACTCCTCGAAAAACTCATCAGTACTCGACAACAAGTCTTCAAGTTGGAATTGCATCGAAGAAACCCGTAAAATGATGAGGAGGAGGAAAAACTTCCACATGGCAGTGAATTAACTCTTTGACTCGGTTAAAGTTCTAACAGTTTTCAAACTCTGGGGGACAATTGCTTTTACTTTTCTATAATTTCTTTCACTCTGGAAAAAACAGTAACGTTTAATCTTCGGATCCGAATCGTCACTTGCAGACGATTGACTCACACTTGCAGAAAAGTGCACACATTGAAAAAGAGCATCAAAGTGAGGAAAAAGGAGAACTTGCCCTCAGAGAGATTTTTGGTCACATTTTCAGGAAATAAATGTCGTTTGCCTCACTAAAACGAAAGCTTACCATGAAATTTAGTCCAAGTTAAAATGGTGCGAAATTAACGAAGGACTCCGATGAACTGAACAGGATTTCACTCGTGAATTGCCTGAACAAACTCTTCGTTCAGCAGAGATTTCGGCTTTTGAATTTATGAGAACGAATCGTATTTCCTTAACCGCCGTACTTTTCTTATTTTAATAAAAATTTCGTTAAAATTTAACTGAGAAATCTGCCTTTTTAAGAAAAATGTTAAATTGATTGTAAAACTTTGTCTTCGCCGATTTATATATAATTGGCGGAAAACTACAAACGATTATTGTTTTAATAATTTACTTTACTTTACTTTTCTTTAACCCGCTTTTCCGTTAGGGTCGCGGGGTTTTTGCGAAACATTTTGTTCGCTTGCATAGCGCCTGAATGAACATGTCAGGTACTGTAGCGGGTGGCGAGTCCACTGACAGTACTTCACCGAGCTGTTCGCAGGTGAATGCAGGTGAAGGAGGCGGAATTTCGTAGTGTTTTGCCAGACTTTCCAGGCGCAACACTACGCCATTCCGTCCTCCCAGCAGTGGTCTAGGTAATTATAATTTAAAATAAATTAATTAATTATAATTTAAAATAAATTATTATTTAAAATAAATTCTTTTTTGTTAAAATGCAATACTTTTTTAGGGTAAAAACAATGAATGTCTTTTCACACAAAAGAAGAATAAGTCTGAATTAAAACAGATGCGGAGGTGGATTGCGAACACAAAATAAAAAATTTAATATTTCAAATTACTCTTATATTGATAACTGCTCATCATTGGCGTCATTTATCTTTTTACATTTTTATCATTAAACTATTAATTCTTTCGTATCGTTTTGATTCGTTCGAATCGTAATCGACAGCTTTATATCACCTCCTTTTCGACGTCTCCGTTCTTCTGGTCAACATTTCATTAAGGAAATTACCAGTCTCCCACAAAAAACGGCCCTCTTTACTGTTAAACGCTTTATTGAAAATAACTTTTCCCATAAACCGTCCCCGATCCGTGGTCCTTCCGCCGATCCCTCGACTTAAAAGGATATTGATTGTCCCTCGCCTCCCGCTCCCTCTCCGACACCTCCAGAGACCGCGCCCTGTCCCTGTCCGTCGAGTGCGAGGAGGACCGCATCACCCTGTCCCGGGCCCGCTCCGTGTCCCTGTCCTGGTAGGCCGGGCTCAGCTGCTGCTGAAATCACCCACCATCAGTTACTCCCTTCGCCCTCTTCACCTCTTCACCTCTTCACCCCTCCATCCCGCCTTCACCACTTTACCCTGGAATAGTGCCTCTTCTCTCTGTGACTCATCTCTACCGCATCGGAGCCCCCATTTTGGTGACTGCTTGACTTTAGAGAACCTGGAAGGAAAATATTTTTCATATTTGTTTGGGATCAACGAAATAAGGCAATCTCACCTTTGTCGTCGTCTTTTCTCAATTTCGCGCTCTCCGCGAGCAAACCGTCATCGGTCAACCGCTCCTGGGGGAAACAAGCAAAACGAGTGAGGGAAAGTTTTCCTTTGTTGGGGTGGACGGGGGAGCACTCACCCTCTTCCTCCCGACTTTCCTCTCCTTCCTGTCTTTGTCCTTGTCTTTGTCCCGGGAGCCCTTGTCCTTCGTCTTGGAGCTCCTCTCCTTTTTCTCCGGCTTTTCCGAGGGCTCTGCCCACAGCACCGCTTTCCTCCCCTAAAAGACAGAGAAGAACACCAAATTCCGACTTACCGCCTCAACTAATTCCCTGGCTGTTCCTGGACAACGTTTCGTTTCTGGATAACCGACCAGACAACTCACGGACGAGGCCTGGAGTGGACTCTTACAAATTTCCCAGCAACTTTTTTTATAAAAACCAACATTTCTGGTTTGTCGGGTACTCTTCCGAGGAACTTTTTTTTGTTTGGACTTCTTCGTGAGGTGACCAAGTATTGCCCATTGTTTGTTTGCTCATTTTTCGAAACTCTACGAGTCGACCCGAAGCATCGCTTTGATAATCCGCACTTTATTTCAGAGATTTATAAATTGCGTTGGTGGCCGCAACGATGTTCCAGAGATGCCCTCTCTCTTAGTAAGCTGTGCTTAATTCGTGAAATAAACACACAAATTATTTTCGTTAAAACCTGTCATAGTCCGTTGGCACCGACTGCCCATTTGCACCCGTTTGTCTGTCTTTTGTTTTTGTTTCCCAAAAAGATAATTTCAAAAGTCAGTTGAACCAGTTTGTATCAGAATAACAGTTACAGTTTACAGTACGGAATAACAGTTGACGTAAACTGGGAAAGAAGTACTTAATAAAACCATAGAATATAAAAAAATAAAAAGTTTTAAAATGGGGAAACTCACTCTTTGCTGACGTTTATTTTAACTCTAAAATAAAAACAGTAATTCGACTATGAAGTAATTTATGAAGCAGAAGGCGCTGCTGATTAGGGTTTGTTGGCTCACTTTTCTGATTTTCTTTTAAAGTATAACTTCGCTTGGCAAAGTTTAACGAAGGAAAGACAGAAGATGTCAACTTTTGTTGTGGATTTTGGCCGTATTCAGAGGAAAAATGAAGCGGTTGTATTGTTTTCTTCAGCAGGGCGAGGCTCGACAAGCTCGAGACAACCTCCGATCAATTTAAAAAAATAATTTCGAAGTCATTAACAAAATACACTCGGTTTATTTGACAATCGTCGTTTGAGGCGCACTCATGTTGAGCTCATCATTGCATCGGTTATTATTTAGAAAGAGTCAAATGAGCTCAGCACAAACTGCGTTAAAGGAAGAAAAAAAAGCAAGACTTACCTCGGAAGACGCAAACAAAAGTCGAATCGACATAAATCACGGGAAGCGGATACGGAATACTGGGCGGAGGGACATCTACTCTTTCTTCCATCCGGTTAAATCATTTCGAATTAAAAAAAAATAAACACAGTCTTTTCCATGAGCAAACCAGTTGAATATCATTTTGAATAAAACAAAACCAAACGACTGCTTTCCTTCGTGTTCACTCGCACCGCCGCTCGTAAAAACAAGCATTTCCTCTTCCTCTTCCCTGCTCAAGTTACTGTACGTTTCTTCTTTCGTTAAATGACTCAAGCAAAGCTTTCTTCAAAATTTATCGCATTAAATAAAAACATGCTGGAATTTTTCAATGAAGAAGTGCTTCTATGTCCTCAAGGTAAGAACATACTTCATAAGTCGCTAATCTTTCTCTCATTGCACAATTCCTGCACCCTTTCCGTGTCATTCATTAATTAAACCAAAAGCGGATTGGCGGATTGGCGGATGGTCTATTGTATCCGAGCGATCCACGTTTCCTTCTTTCCCTCTCTCTCTCTTCTATCGAGGTCATTTCTCCAGACGAGCGAGACTCGCTCTTCGCTTTCCGGATCAAAAGAGGCATTCTCATTTCGAAAAAGGCAACGTAACTGAGGCAATTTTGAGCAAAAAAAAGTTGAGCGCACGAGAAAACCAGAGTTGTGGTAGTGATCGGCCTCTTCGTGGGCTATCTGGAAGTCACGTGATTCATTACGATACTCGAATACTAACCTTGGAGGAGGAACCGCCGTCCAGTTTCCTTCGTTTCACATCTGCAAGAGACAAACAAAGTCAGCTCGGCGGCAAAGGCCGACATCACCCCCCTCAACCCCTCCTCACCTCGATCGCCTTCAACAAGGTCCACCCCGTGCTTATGCGAGCCAGAACTGCTGTTCGATAAGCTGCTGAGATCTCTAGTTTCTTCCATGTAATGCCCCGTTCCGCTATAATAACCTGGCATGTATCTCTGCTCGTCTTTGCTCAGTGGTATCGATTCCACGTATCTTTCTTCCTGTAAATAACAGCAAACAACTTCGCACTTTTTCCTTTACCAACAGGAAAAAAGGGCCAATTACCCTATAAGATCTGTCTTCTTTTGAATGTTTGTCGTCCTTTCTTTCTTTATTTCTCGGCTTTTCTTCTTTCTGCAATCGTATCTCCTCTTTCATTTCCTCTTTCTCCATTTTCTCTTTATTGTTTATTCTGTAAGGGAAAAGATTGCTGTGGTTAGCCTATGAAATGTACGACATTGGGCGCGGAAGGAGACACTCACGGGTTATGATAAACTGGAGTGCTTTCCCTTTTGGCCTCTGACGCTTCTTTTCTGCTCGACCTCGACTTCCCGTTTTCTTTGCTCTCGGATTTGCAGTTTGATTTGTCCCGTTTCTCCGATTTGTCCGTCCCCTCGTTGGCAGTTTCCTTCTTCTCTTTCCCCGGTTTGTTCGAAGGTTTGCTGATCACCTGCCATGAGAAAACAACAACAATTAACCCCATTCCCAGGCTTTTTCCAGTATAAGGGCTCACCTGATGGAACTCGCTGTCTCTGACCATCATCGGCCCCTTCGCCTTGAGGTGACCCCCGTAGCTCATCGCCAGAATGTACAGATCCTGTCTCTGGTTTTTCTCCTCTTGTTGTACTTTCTCTATCGTTTTTTCTATGATTTGAGCCAATTTTACTAAAACTGGGAAATGCGGCAAAATTTTTATTAAAACTATGAGTGCGTTCCTTATTTGAACGTAATCCTTCGATTCCAGGCAAATGATCATCGCCTTCGTGATCTTGAAATGCCACTTATGGCAGACGTGACGGTAATTCTCGTATGACACCTTCAACAAAAATTACATTTCGAGTTGTCGAATAAAACAGAGGTAAAATCCGCACGGAATATAATTACTTCGTCGTTCGCATCCGAAAACTGATTGCTGACTCGGAATTTCGTCACAAATCCCGGATGATTGGCGCATTCCGTTTTGAATATATTAACGTCGCCGTGCCATCTCATCACCAGCTCCAGCACGGAGCAGAGGAACCGCCCATACCGGTTCGCCTCGTTTTCCGTGCACAAAGTCACCGTATAGGTCAGGTCGCAAAGTAACTGCAACGGGAAACCAAAGTTAATCCCCACGCGTACAGACTTTCTTTTGGATTCGCCCTCCACTCACCCTGTCGAAGCAGAGAAGGGTGGAGAAATTGGCCGTTTTCAGAGTGTGAATTATGTGAATGAATTTTGAGCAGTACAGAGCGTCGATTGCTGAGAAAATGCAACGCGGAAAGACGCACAGTTGCAGGAACTGCATGACGGACTCGTTCTTCGGAGACCTCGTGTATTTCGCGGGGAACCAACTGTCCTTCTCGAGCCTGAGTCGAGCCATCACTTTCTCGACGTGTTCCTGCTGCTTTTTCTTCTCGTCCTGAAGCTTTTCCATAAGCGCGTTGAATCTTTCCTGCTCTTTTTTCCCTTTACTCGTGGTCTGAAAGAAGAATGTGGACGCGAGAACTTTCGAAAGGGGTTCGGAAACGATAATAAAAATTCTCATTACCATTTCCTTAGAGTCCAAGACCTGAAGAGAGGACTGTTTGATTTTGCTTATTTCCTTCTGATAGCTGTCAAAAGGAACTTGCAAGTCGTACATTGTGAGACTCCAGAAAGTCAGAAGGAATTGAGGACTTATGTCTTCCCAAACTTTAATAGGATGCAGAGGTTTAACGGATTCTATTAGAGGCGTCATTACTTCCTGTACTGCTTCGCAATACTTTTGTTGTTTCGCCGGCAAACTCAGTTTCTTATAATTCGGGTCGCTTTTCCTCAACGCGTCGTATTTCATCTGAAAACAAATCATCACGATTTCCAAGATAATTTTTTTTAATAAAAGATAAACTAATTTCCCATTGGAAAAGCCGCAAACAGACTTCGGTGACGTTACGTGACCGTTTGATATCGCAACCGACGAAAGGTTCTCAAAGTCATCTCGTGAATTTCGGTCCTTCCCATCAACCGCCTCCGTGGCGCAATCGGCTAGCGCGTTCGGCTGTTAACCGAAAGGTTGGTGGTTCGAGCCCACCCGGGGGCGGATATTTTTTTTTCTCGTTCCGTCAGTATTTGTCAATTGTGCTATCTCTGATTCTTTAAGTTGTGGTTGCTCGGGAGGTTATTTATGTTTTAATTCTTTCACTGACTTTATTTGTAATACACTCAAAATTGTTGATTTTTTACGTCCTTTTTTAAAGAAAAACATTGTTAATTATATTTCCCTAAAGTTTGTCTCATTCTTCAATCCTTCTCTCATTTTACACGGTTTTAACCTGTTAAGTGGTTATGCCATATATATACGTCTTGATGTGTTGTACAGTGTAGCGCTTATGAAGGATATATTCGCATCTTTGTTATATTCATTTCTTGGTTTAGTAATATTTTCAAAAAATGTTATTAAATGTTGTGAAGATACTAATATTTATTAATTAAAATAAAACAAAATGGAAATGACGTTAAAAAAATTATTGGCCACTAGAGAACCCACTACTCGCAATGCGTCGAGCCGCTTAACGGGTTAATGAAGATACTCCGCCCACTTAAACTCGATTTACACGGTTTTCAGAATGAGGGAACGCATTCGTCTTTTTTTCCATAATTCTCATTTCCACACGGCTACTCCTGGACACCAATCTACCGCGTAAATCGGTTACACTTATCCTATGTACAAATTAGAGGAATTTATTTGCTCGGGAAATACTTACATTAATGGCATGATTAAGGGTAGGCCTCGCCAGGAAAAACGCAACGTCTGCGTTTATGTGATACTCCGACAACATGGCGTGAATGGAAGGAAACCTCGCGTCGTATTCGTCCACAGTTAAAGTTGAGCACAAGAAAGTCCCGAACTGAACGAGCGTGTCCTGACACTTCAACCACAAAAAATCGGCATCATTACAACCGTGCACAACGGAACATCGGTGCCACGCGTTGCGACTCCCTCACCTGATCGTATAATTTCCCGACTAGTTTTAGATGACTTTTATCCGTTTCCCTGTACATGACGCAATATCTTTGCTGGGCCATGAGCAGGCACAAAGAAACGCCCAGGTCTTGTTCGCTCAATGCCTCCTTCAACCTGAGGGAGGATTTCTTTGTGTTTCTCACTTGGCTGAAGTAGCCCGCTTCTCCCTTCAGTAACTCTCCACCCGACATTGCGTTCAACTGGTCAGAGGTCATTTCTTCCGCGGCTTCTATCCCCGCCATTTTCTGCACCACTTCTCTCATGATTAATAACTCGAGGCTGAAATCGGATGTTCGATTAACTCAAAGCAAAGAACCCAAAAAACTCCGATTTCCTTACCTTTTCTCTGCTTTGAGCTGATTGGCCACGTACTGCAGTAATCCCGTCAATTCGATGTTATATTTCTTGAAGGTAGAACCGCAGAACGAGGACAAACTTTGCAGCCACATGGATATGGAGGTCCCGTCGTACTTGAACCTGTCTTTATCCACCGATGTGTTGGCCAGAGTTTCTACCAAACAGTATCCCAACACGTCGTACGATAAATTTGTTAAAAATTTAAGAGAATCGACCACTGGCCCGATTAAATTTTCGTACATTTGAATCTGAATCAAAACCTTCGGAGAAAAAAATATAAAAAATTATGATCTGCATTTTGCATATTTTACTACCAAGATTTTATACTGACGTAATCGAATAAAACTCCCGGGGAAGCATGAGTTAATTTGCCGATTAGTCTCCCGACGGGCTTTATGTTTTCCTTGCTCACTCTTTTCATTATGTTTTTTATGTTCTTCAATGCCTCTCCATTCTTTCTTAACAGCTTAGCATGTTCATTGGGGGTTTCGTTTTTCCATCTACTGTACAAACAATACCTGCAACAAATAATCGTTTGTTCTTTCAATTCCACACCTTCAATATATGGTAGATTTGAAAAAGAAATATTTTAAACAAGTTTTTACCTTATTTGATACGGATAATTTTTAATTACACTCCACACTTCTTCTGCTATGCTGCAGTTGCAATCCATGTATGAAAGTGAAGGCAAAATTACTAAGTCCAACAGAACTATTATATCATGGTAAAGGGAATCATGATCAGGAGGTTGTTTCACTCCTTCTCCTCCCAGCTCGGATAAATTAACCCTACATAATCGAATTATCTGGGAAAAAAAATGTTCACCGATGAAGTATGTCACGGGATTTACACTACTTTTCCTCGGGAGTCACTACTCACTTTACACATAAGAACGGGATCGAAATGCAAAGAAGGGCCTAAGGCAATCAACATGGGAATCACATCCGCCCTCAAATCCAAGAATGAGGATACTGGTTTTGGCGTGAATTTGCCGGAAAATGTGGGCGGAGGATTTCTTTTGACTTTTGCAGAAATGCAGCAATTTCTAAAACAAAAAAAATAAAAATAATTTCAGATTTTTAACGTACACTTTCTTATTATAATTTATCGACTTATACTCACACTGAGTACAATGGTTCAATTAAACTGTGCAATAATTTACACATGGCTTTGGCCACCGGCGGTTGTTC
Organism: Brueelia nebulosa; assembly: GCA_028293925.1. Classification (NCBI taxonomy): domain Eukaryota; kingdom Metazoa; phylum Arthropoda; class Insecta; order Psocodea; family Philopteridae; genus Brueelia; species Brueelia nebulosa. The sequence continues at coordinate 177,155 of JAQIBA010000020.1, forward strand.
CATGATGCAATGTTCAGGTAAATAACGACAAAGTTCCTGACAAACTGACCACGCCCCTATACTAAGCAAAGCCTCACAGAGCCCAAATTTCTGAGTGAGAGCATACTAAAAATGAAACAAAAATTAATGTCAAATAATTCACTCTGGAATACATTCTACCAAAATTTGTAACATTCTATCTACAAAATGATGCTAAATTAGCCAGTGATAATTTACCTTTTCCTGCAAAGATTCTTTTTCAGGCTCAGAATCCTCTGGCTCCCTTTCTTTGGTAGAAATAATGTTCAGTCGTCTGGTGTATTCCTTAGCCTCTTTCATTTCATTCTCCCATTCTTTTTCAATAACACTGTCTAAAGGCATCAACTGAAAATAAATATTAATATTAAAATTCATTCAAAAATTACACTGAAATTACTGTAGAATGGAAAATTAAAAACTGCTTACCCATGAATAAATATCATTTAAATGGATAACTTTGTACTGGAGTAAAAGTGCAGTTACTGTATATAAATTCATTGGAGTTTTTTCCTTGTTTTCATAATAATGAGAAAATTTAAAACCCAAAATCTCACACAGAACTTTTGGTTCATTTGTATATGATTTTAAAAGCTTTATGAATACTTCTGCAAGTTCAGTTCGTAGTTCAAAAGCCTCCAAAATAACATCCAAAACTCTGTTCGGATCCAAATTGAAGCACCCTATCAATGATTTTGTGTCTTGAAGTAAGTTTTCTGCAGTGAAATTTGCTGTAACTTCTTGATTTAACTGTGTTATTAATTTTGCATAACCTTCACTTTCTTCTCTTAATAAATTAAATTTTTTTTGTTTGTAACTGAAAAAAAAACAAAATTAGTTTTAAGCATTAATTTTAACTTAGTCTGTGAATTAATTGGTTAAAAATTAAAACTTACTATAATTTTGTTTTAATTTTAATGAATTTTGTATAAAAATTTCTATTATTGAGTGTCCCAACATCTTGCAATGTGTCTATTTCCAATCTCTCCTTCAACAGTTTTTCAGGAATTATCTTTTCACATTCTTTGACTATTGTGCAAAAATTATTTCTTTCATCTGTCACATTTGAACACAATGTTTCTGAATCTAATATGTTCAAAACATCCAGAACAATGCTAGGAATATCCAAGTGTAATGGTATAATTTCTCCAATTGTGGCCACCACCCATTCTTTTTTCAGTGTGCCATTTACTCCTAATGATAACAGTTCATAAATACATCTTGTGGGCTTGAGTTCTGCATAAGACCCAGATGATTCAGCTAATGAATTCTTCAAAATCTTTAAACTGTAAACATAAAACAAAGTAGTTATGAAACTTTTATCTGAATATTGGTAAATTCTAACAGATTTACTGTAAAAAAATGTTCCATGAAAAGCTAAAATATTACACGCTGGATAAAAAACATGGAATGTCAGTTATAGTTTAAATCACAATCCTAAACTTTGCTTTTTCCGTTAGGAAAATTTGAACACTAGTCTCATATTTGAACATTTTAATAAAATCAAAAGTTGATTTTCCAAGTAGTCATAATTTCAGACAAAAAAGTAAACAAAAAATTGCAGTAAACGTTAAAACAAAAATGTGACGCCTTGAAAACAAACTTGAAAAATATTACAGAGTCAAGAAACCAATTCACAAACTGGATGAATATTTAATTCTCTGCTTTAGACGCAAAAGAAATTACAACTTACAATTCTGTTTTTCCCTGCTTCTCCCAATTTTTCCAAACATCTAGCGACAATCCTAAAGTAGATGAAGCCGCCATTTTAACCACTACCACCGCCTTTCCTTATTTGAGAGTTTGTAGTTTTCCGCCATATTGGTTTCCTATAATTTCTGGTAATACGCGTTTCTGTTGCCACGGTTTTCGGATATTAAATAATTTAATTTGCTCTTATAAGCGATTAAAATTGTAAAGACAATTATTTGATATTTTAGATTTTATAGGATAAATTATGAAATGTAAAAACCTTGAGAAATTACGCCAATAAAAAAATTTTAATTATTAATGCAAAATCCTCGGCCAAATCATAAATAGATAAACTGTAAAATATATTCTAAGAAATAATTAAATGTTTTAGAATGAAAATTTAAAAATTTCTAAAAAAAAAATTTATGATCGGGCATTAAAGCCGACAATTAACATTTTAATTTATTTAAAATAAATTTAAAAAATTTTCAAAATTCACTCGAATCAAATCTAATTTTTAAGTTTAAAAAGCTCTTTTCAGCTTAAGTAGATCAGAATATTATCTTTTATTAATTTGAATATTTGATATGAATATTTTCATAAATAAAGCAAAATCTTTGAATGTGAAGTTTTTTCTATGAGTCGTGGAGGAGATAATCGTCTGTGGTCTAATCGTGGCTTTAGCTTCACGCATCACGATAGATCGATGAAGATCTCAATGATCCAGTATTCGAAACGACATGGAGGGAGTGAGGTAAATTCAAAGTTATTTGAAAACGACGAGCGATAAAGTTCTAATTTTTCTTTACGAAAACGAAATTATCGGGAAAAGTTACCTTGTAAGGTAAAATAAAGTTAATTAAGAAACACCTCCATCATAATAAAACTCCGAAATTAATAAATTCCTCAATTCCCTAACTTTTTCTTCGGACTGTTCTAAAATTAACTCTCCCTTATTTAAGTTATTTTCGGAAGTTCTTTAGTTAACATTCTTTTAGCTGATTTTTAATACAATTATATGCAAAACTGAGTGCACTTACAAATGAAAAAGCTGAATTTTGGATTATTACGTGAACGTTTTACTAAAACAAGTTTTTGGACGTTATCCAAAATTTTTCATTAAATATTTAAGTTATACTAACATAAAAAGCGATGGCTGTTAATATTTTTGGATACTTCCTGCAGACATACTTTTCATTTCAATTAAATTTTATCTTTTCACTGCGAAGAAAACCAAAAGCAATTTCTCATAAAGATTATTTTCTCAGAAGGTGACTTAACCTACGCAACTGCGTTTTCTACACTCGTTGGCCCGCCTTTGCCTGCCTCTTAAATAATAATTGCGTCTAAATCTCCATCAGTTCTCAGTCGTTCGGATGAGGCGAATACAATCAGCTCTCTTTTTGGATATCCCTCCCAGTTTAATTGACGAATTTCTCTCTCTGCGAGACGACCAGTCTCTACTTTTCTACATGACGGCCTGTAATTGAGGATGTGAGTCTAAGGCAGGGCAAATTAAATGCATATTTCAGTTAACACGCCTTGGAATAACTCTTCTCGTTGTTTATGAACGTTAAAACGCTTCCGAAGTTTTTAATAGAGAAAACTCATTTTTATGACGTAAATCAGCTCTCAATAAAAATTATAAAAAGTAAGAAATTATTTCCGATTAACCTGGATTCATGATTTGGGTAAATGATTGCCGATCTTTAAATAATTAAAGAGGATTGCCTGGCGTGCATGTAAAATTTGCAATGAAAATCACCTTCGCTTTGTATTTGAATCGTTCGAATATAGGTAAGGACATTAAAAAGCCTTCAACCGATGAAATGTCGCTCCCTTAACCCCCATTTACCTATTCCGCAATTAATTCCGCGACTGAAAACCGGCGTCTTTGAATCTGTTTTGCTTATATGGAAAAGACATTGCATTCTTCGTTTGAATGAAGAAATTAGCTTCGAATTACATTGCGAATTGTGAGCTCTTCAGGCCGTCTTTGTCCTCTAATTCTGCAATGGCGTTCCTAAATCAGTATCAGACTTCGGTTGTGTGTCATGATTTTCTGCGGGGAATGACTTTATCTTCAGATAGAATCATTCCCCGAAAAACTAAAAAAATTGTTTAAATTAAAAATTTCACTAAGGCGAGGCATATGACGGAACCACAGAACAAATGGAAATCAATAAAAAAATAGCAAAGAATCGACGAGTACCTAAAAATTCCAATAAAAAGTAAAAATCTCTAAACTAAGCTAAAGTCAAAAAAACTAATTTTAAAATTCACAATAAAAAATCCAAACTCTGAAGTGGGTGAAATTAACCCCCGAACACCATTAGAGGGTTGAAGTTATTTTAGAAACTGATTTTGTCAAGAATAGACTACAACGAAGCATCTCCCCCAATAACCAAGCCATAGCTTTTAACAACCTTGGCATAACTGCTAAAACTCAAGCTTCACTCGAAGAATGTGTCATCCGAGCGCGATTAGCATTTTTAACAATATTTTTGTTGTTGTTGTAGAAAAAAAGAATTTAGTTAATGTGGAACGTGTTCATCACCCTCGAGCAGGACAAAGGACACGGGACATTTTACGAATAAACAAACGAAGACGAAACGATACGCAAATGAACCCATGAAACGCATTCCCGGCCAACGGTCGGCAGGAAATCGCCCTGATAGTCGCTTTCTGCCCGTTTGGAAACCCCTCTAAATGGCCGAAGCCCAATTCACGCCGGGCCACATCCAGAAAAGCCAAAAGCAGAACTTCCTCCTGACCCGGGAAAGGAGCTTCGTACGGCCCCAGAGCCAGTACCAGCAGCAGCAGGACCAGTACCTGTACCAGTTGCAGGTAAGGCGATGCGCGGCAGAATGCCCGGACGCCATGCACATGGAAGACGATGGCAAGGAATGCTTTTATTTAAATGGCTTCCACTTCTGCCGCGTGATTCATTGGAAGGTGTTCTTGCCTCGGTTGGACTTGTTTTAGCTCGGTGGGACTGCCTCAATACTCACATTTGTGACTCACGTCCTCTATGGCGGCTCCCATTTTATTTGCATAAGATTCTCGCTGACACCGTTAACCGACATTTTTTCGCCTCTTGTTACTTCTTGCGCAATCGATTTAGAGCGGATAGCTTTTGGGAAACAGTGACGGTTTTCGTCCATTCGTAGCAGAACCCTGAAATTTATTCAGTTATAGAGCGATCGATAGCCTTGTGTTGAGGGATTGACATTCAGGCCTGTTTTTTTCCTCATTCAATGGTCAGATGTAAAATAAACGCGATTAAAACATACCAATGAGCAAATTAAAATGACAGAAGTGTCCAGACAGAAAAACCGTTAACGGTCCTGTTTGTGGAGAGACGATTCATTAATTTCAACGAATGAACTTTTTCAAAAGCTACCTGATTTTGCTGCTTTAAGTTCATAAACAAACAGAGTTAACAAAAAAGTAACATGAAAGACTGAAATTCAAACTATTTCTTATAGGGGAAGAAGAAAGTCTTATAAAATGCCATGGTTAAGTTTTTAGTTCAATTAATCAAAACACAAATTATACTAAATGAAAATGTGTATGTATAAAATCCCAGATTGCGTGTGTACGTCCGTCCACGACTTTGGTTCAACTCAGAATTTTTCGGAAATCCTAAAAAAACAAAAAACTATACGTGAAAGACACAGTTGACAGTTGACATTCCAGGGTTGCCAACTTAAGGGTTCAAAGGGCCCAACGGAATTTTTGTTTTCGGGGTTTTTTAAATTCAGAAATATGAAAGTGTAATTTATGATTATTTATTTATTTTAATTATTTTCAGTAATTGCAGGGATTTTCGGGGTTTCTAGTAAGAAAGCATTTGGGAGAAAAATTTTTTATCATTCCTTTCATTTTTTTGAATGGTGACCCTATTTGTGGTTTCGGGGACTCAGCAAGTACAAATGTTGTAGTTATTTCGCAAAGAACATTCAGCATTAATTTTGAAGACGGTATCACGCACAAATAATGACCTTTGATAAGCAGGCCCTGCCTGACTGAAGAGCTGGTTTTCAGTCCTCGAGGAGATTCTCAGTGTTCTTTTAAATTTTGTAACAAGGTGGTCTTAATAAGGGAGGAAAGGAGAGAATCTCTTCAGCTGAATGTGAAAGTTTTGTGCCAGTCTGCGGGAATAGGAAATAATTAAATAAGCCCGTTTATTGCAATAATTGAGATTTGTTTGCTTTTTGTTATATGCACGCGTTCATTCAAGGTGAGGAGCGTTTTGTCCTCATAAAAAATCTGCATGTTTGAGAAATGCTTTCGAGAGCCGAAGACAATCGTCAATTTTGATTTAGCATTTGCCTCAGAAATTAGGCCGGCACTCCCATCGTGTTTCCTCATGGATAACTAAGAAGTATTTTGCATGAGAAACGGCAATGTTTTGGCATCCACCCCAGAGCATAAGTCAATGTTTAATTAAATTTAAGTTTTATTGAATTAATTGCTGAAATTCACGGGCAAATTTTCCGACATGATAATTTTTTAAGGGAAATTGGCACAAATCCTTCTTGAGTTTTTATTTAAAACGCATTTTGCTCATTTTATTACGCGGTTTTATTTCCTCTGGTTGCGTTCATTTTGAGCTGACCGATTTCCTTCAAATTTTGCATAAATATGTATTTCCACGAGTAAGTGTGCCGTTACATAATTTAATTTGCAGTTGCAGTCAAATGAGTTGACGGAGTGACATATTTAATCAACAGAGCCGTTTCAAAGGGTAGTCACTTTTGTTATTTCATGTTTTAGGTACTCAAGGACAAAAAGAACAAGAATGGTCAAATCCAGATCAATACCAAAGGGAAGCCGACTATGGAAATCTACAGACCGCCCAACGTAAGAACAGACGGACCGGGGGCCGCCGGAAACGGCAATTTCATCCCTCCTAAGCTCAACGTCCACGCGAAAGAATTTACCACAAAGTATAATCAGCTGCAGCCGTCCAGGTGAATACTTTGTAACTGCTCTCGGTCGCCGCCTGCTCTGACAATGGCTGTTGCAGATCGAGTGGCGGCCTCCTCATCGGCATGGAGTACGGCAACTACCTCCAGCAGTCCCTCTCCAGCGGGAATATCCTTCACGAGATCCAGCCGTCTGCTTCCCCCAGAGTCCATTTCAGCCTTCAGTCGACAGGAAATCCTTCCCCGACGGCATCCACCCCGTCGAAATCGACGCTCAAACAGCAGGACGGGAAAATTAAGGGCAGCCATGAGTCCCGACAAGTTCGGTTTCAGAGTGAGTGTTTTGATTGGTGGCCGATCGTTCCCGAAGAATCCCGAGCGATGCCGAACCTTGTCGTGTTTTCATTAGTGCTAACGGTCATTCTCATTCACAATCATAAATGAAAGGTTTTATATTTTGAATGGTAATTTATTTTTTCCTAGTGTTTTTCAGAATCTTCCAACATTTTTGATTGTTATTGCGCTTGTTAGATTGACTAGCTCCTGCTAATTGGATCTGTTTCTCATGTTTTTGCTCCAAATATACGTTAAACCATTGTTCTTTTACATTTCTTCTGTACTCTATTTTTGATTCTATTTTATTTCCAAGGAACTTCAGTAGATTTTCTGTCGTGTGGCCTAATCTATTCTTACTTTCCACAGTGTATGATTTATATTTTACAATTACCTTGTGTTTTCCTCTATCTTTTCTTTTTTCTTCTGTTCTTTTTCCTTAATCGCATTTCCAGTCTGTTTCTATGGGTATTTCGTCTACTTTTATGTTAAGATTGTGGACCCAATAGGATAATTTTTTCTTTTTGGGTATTTTATATTTTAATTATTGATTCTTGAATTCTTTGGAGTTGTTCTAATCTTACTATTTATTTGAACAGATAATTTGTCACCTCCTGCTCTTCAGCGTTCCAAAAGCCTGGGAGCTGCCGATATGAAATCGAGGTTCATTTACAGTACTCAAGACGCGGTCGATTTGGGCACCTTTCCCCCGAATATTCAAGCCATTATTTTCAAAGCAGTGGAAGGTGAGCATTCGGAGTATTTAAAGGGAAGTGTTCTTTAACTTTTGCAAGAATCACTTCGTGTTTCAATCATTGCAGATCCCAATCAAATCTCAGCGAGATCGCTCATGGAATTGGTTCGATGCATTATGGAAAGAGTGCTCGAAAGTCGGAAATTTGCGGAGCCGGCCGCGAAATTGTGCATCAAAATAATCGAAAAGGAGAAGAAGGAAACTTTCCTCGAATCCTTGCTGAATACCTGTCAGCAGTGGTATCAGGAAAGGGAGAAAATATTGAAGGGGCACCCCAGCAAAACCCCAGCTTTTATGGCTTTTTTAAACGAAATGTATTGCCAGGTAAAACTAATTCGTATGAAGAAATTCCCAGGGGACAGGCGGAATGACATTTATTACCTTTCAGCTGAAAAGGAGGCAGTTGCAGTTGAAAACGCATCAGGAAGGCATTCCTCCCGGGCTTTTGCTTCTGACACTTCTGTGCAAGTGTTGCCAAGATTGCTTGGGATCGCCTTCAGTCGCTTCCTTGAGTGAGGTGGGCATTGAGTTCAAGGCTGAAAAAATTCAAAGCTTTTGCCTTTATTATACACTTTCTGAATCATTTATTTCTGCACAGAAGAAATGTATGCAATGAGGAAACGTTATTTCCAGATGGAGAGCTTATTCTTCGTGTTGACGGCCATCGGGAAGGACTTAGAGCAAGAACTCCCCCGACAGCTGGAAACGCTGCTGAGCGGCGTTCGGGACGCTTTCCTCACTGCACAGACCGCCCCCGCCATCAGGAAAACCCTTCTGCAGCTCATCGAACTGAGCGCGGCCAGGTGGCAACTCCCCGCCCCCGCGGTCATGTACTACTACCCTGGCACCTCAAAGTGACACCAATGTGACAGCTTCTTCACGAAAGGGACCACGTCACTCGAGGGAGACATTCTCAAATTCACTAATGACGAGAGCGAATAATTAGTTATGGAATAAACTTGTAAGAAGCGTTGTGGAGTTCCTGGAAAATCCCGAAATTCGGGGGTCTATTTAGTATCTTATCTCGTCTGGCTCAATATTTTCGTTCAGTTAACCAAATAAAATATGCTTTTTTACTGTATTTATAAAAACAAATAGTATGAGAGAGCATTAGTTTTAAATTTAACCAGTTTTTTTAAAATGTCGATATTAAAGTTTTTAGAGATGAAAAGGAAAATTAGTTGAGAGTTCTTCACTGTCCTAAATCCCTGTAGAGCTGTTTTCAGGTGAATATCATTATATTTTAAGCCTCAACGCTAACATTCGGTTGAAATGGCAAAACTGAGGCGAAAATGAGAAATATACTGGGAAATGACATTTCGCACATCAGCCAAATATTTTACAATGGCTTTGAAGCAAAGCACATTTATTAATTAACTGTAAAATGGAATGAAAAGTTCTCTATTAAAGTGGAGTAACTGAACGTCGAGTGCAAAAATTATTTAAATTTATTAATAACGTAAATTTGTTTGATAAGTCTGACTTTGTTTTAATAACTTTTTTTAATTAAACTGTTTAGTAAAAAACATTTTCGGTTTGTCGTCGTCATTTTTTGGATTTTTTTCTCTTTCCCTAAAATCATGCGATAACACGAAAAAGACTTCCAAATCTTTTTAAATAAATATATTTGATATCTTCGACAAAAAACAAATTTTTAAACACATTTTTTAAATTTCAAAAACATTAGCCGAAGTACAAACTACTGCTTTTTAAAAAACATTGCACCCTGTATACTAAAATAAAGTCCTAGTCTAACTTTCCTGTAACAGTCTCACGCAATTCCCGGTATATTCAACAGCTTATTAATTAAATTAATAGTCCGTCATCGTCGCCATAATTACTAGAGTATGAATATAGATTTTTCTACAAAGCCAAGAGAGACAAGAATGCTTTCAACTACCGCGTGAAGTGAGGTGAAATCAGATTTTTGGGTAATCGGTTTTGAAAAAAGCGTCCAATGGGAAAAAATAGATTAGAAAAACAGTCTTTAAGGCAAGATAACTGGAAAACAGAACTGAAGGCAAAAGTTTTCAAAAGAAAAAAACACCACAGGATAAATTTGCTCTGCCTTCTTTACTGGAACAGAAAAGAGAAGGAACAGATTGAGACATGCAGAGGAAGAGGCAAGAGTCACATGAATAAATCGTCAAAGGTAACGCATTTCTAACGCTTATCTCATCAAAAAATGGAAGACCTAAATACAAACGAATTCTTCTTTTGCTGCCTAAAAACTACATTTAAAAATAAAATTACTCTCCGAGGAACTACTTTAATGAGCCAAAGGTATTCCAAAATAATCCTTAAATAATCTCTTATGATTAAGAGAAACATATTACCATCTAAATAATCTATATTAAAATTCATTCTAATTTGGCTAATATTAAAAATAATTAAATCGCACTAAACTTTATCACAACGTAAACATAAATTCTATATAATACAAAACAATCATATAAATAATGTATATAATGAATGAGGAAAAAACCTACATTTTTACGAATCGCCTGCCAGCAAGAGACTCACTATTTTTTTATTTTACTAAAAAATACACTTTTATTAACTTCGCTCCGTCGAAGACTTTAAAAAATCCATTATTATTAAATACTTAACGCTATTATTTTTCATGACCGAACAATATGGCGCTCACATAAAAGTAAATTAATGTAAAACAACTCCCTTTCTGCAAAAAACTCCTCAGAAAGCCGTCGCTCTCGATGTGAGGAAACAGTGCTAAGTAATTTTTGCTGCAGGTACACTATGTTAAAACTAAGTTTAACGCTAAACAGTGAAATTATCTCTTCGACACAAAGTCAATACTAATATTTGTACGTTTACATTCAGTTGAACTTTAGAAACATTCATTCTGCTGTCTGTCCTGAAATGTGCAACAGTGCCTTTCCCCTTTTGAGGACGTTCGATTCTGAGGAATTTTTCCGGTGGGCAATGCTATAATTCGTCATTTTCCGTTGGGGGAGAGTTCGTTTCGAGCCGAAACCTCACCTCAACCGAAACGCGAAACGGAATATTGTTAATAAAATAAAATGACCATGACCTTATACATAATGGAAAATAAACCGATTAATAACGTAATATCGACAACCGAATTCGAACTCCAAAAAGAATTTCCAATTTAACTCGAATAAAATTGCAGTCTTCGTATAAATTCAATACCGATTCAAAAACCCATTCGCGACATTATTTCCTTTCAAACCGTCCAATAAAAAAATATATCGTTTGCCCATAAAATATATATTATATCTGTTCTTATACTCCGCGGAGGAAATACCATCGAGTGGGCTAAAGCGTCTTCTCATTCACATACAGGTACTAAAATAACAATATTAATTGGAAAAAGTGTTCAGGAGTGGCATAATTCCTTTTTTATGGGGTTCAAAATCCCCCACTTTGCTTCATTTGAAAATATTGTGAAAAAAAGATACTGAAAAGGTCTGAAACAGGCCAAAAAGTCTGGTTTTGGCTGCCATTTATCACTCTGAGAGTAAAAAGAGTTACGCCACTACTTTAATTGTACACAAAATAAAATTACAATTAATACTCGGGGCACTCAACATTAGAAATCTCTGATGAATATTATTATATATGTTTTTTTTGAATGAGTCAAGTCGAGAATCCAGAGCGCCGATCCGAATTAAATCCCAATCTTTTCCCGATAAATCAATGAAGAATCGTTAGTATCGTCGTCGTCTGAGACTTCCTCCTGTTGGTCAATCGGTTCGAGCCAATCCGAGACGTTCGCGTCCAGAGTGTTGAAGGGAGATCATCTGGACGGCCACGAACTGCTCCCGGATTTGTTGCTCAGCGACGAGAAAGCGCTCTGCCCCGACTGCAAACTCGACATTGAGCCCCTGAGGAGCAGACGCGAATGAATGGCGGTCCTCCATCGTACAACATAACTCTAAAACTCACTCACCTGTAATCCGATGAACTCAAAGTCTCGTAGAAATACATAACTTGAGCTTTGTGCTGCGTTAGAGAATCCAGAAGATCCAACTGATGCCCGCAATGAAACTTCCATTGCAAAATGTAATTTCCTGCTTTTTTCGTTACGTGGGAACCCTTAAAATAAAAGTTTACATTAAAGCAACCGTTTATGTGTAAATTATGTGGATATTATTAACAGCAAATGAAAATTATTTTGGATTTTCAAATTTTCAATAAAATTTATGGTCATTTTTCTTAACGATATACTCTTAGATATATACACTAGGGGGCTTCGCCCTCGGCTGGGACTTAATATGAGATACAATAAAATAATTTTCCTGAAAAAACTGAATGCACCAAGCATCATCCCATTGTATTTAAATATAAATAACAACTATATAATCAGACGCACATAATCCACTTGTAATTCTGCTCAATTCGCGTTGCCTTTTGCCTTTCCCTCTCCTGTTGGCACTTCTCTTCCATATTCACTACTCTCCCTTACAAATGGTTATGGCCTCTTTGCTCACATTTGATTTCGACCTCTTCTCAAACAGTGGACTTTTGAGTATTTTATTTTTTATTCTAAACTCTAAATATCTAACACTAACTTTACTAATCAAATATACAACAAATTCTCTGAAAATTTTAAAAACCACTAACGCTAAATCCACACTAACTAACAAAAAACGACGCACACACCCACGAACACGCGTCCCTTAACAGATTTATTATATTAACTGCTGAATTACTTTTATTCAATTTAAGCAAATGTTTTATTGGCGGATTAAAATAAAAAGTGTAGATTAATACTGAACACTCACCTGCACACTCTCTCCGTCGTGGCATATGACAGGGTTTTCTACTTTGCTGTACTCTTTTCCCTCCTTCCAGTTCTTGTCCAAAAACGACTTGTGATCCGGGTCCCCCATGAAAGACGAGCTCTCCCGCGTTGGCGAGGCGAAGTTCGTCAACAGAACCGAGAACATTACATCCTGCCGCATCACGTCGAAATCCCACGTGATCACAGTCTGGGGCTCATCTATCCGAATCACCACCTCGTGCAGCTGCCCTCTGCCCAGGCTAATACTGTGGTAAATGCTGTCCTCCGTGAGGGAGCACCCCTCCCTCTCGAGCTCCCCGTTGGTCATGTACAGGGTTTTCGGCACCAACCCCCCCTGCGACATCTTCACCTGCAACAGCCACCACCCCAATTAGGTGCGCCCCCGACTCCGCCTGTCTGACGTCCTGTCACCACCTGGCAGGGCCCTCCGAGGAAATCGGGCAAGGAATCTTTCGAGATGTAGTCGGCAAGACTTCCGGCGGCGAGGTAATCGTTTCCTCCGTAGAAGAGGAATTTGGTTCTTGTGTTCTCATCGATGAAAGTGCCGACGAGAGTCCACAGAATGGGGAACACTCTCGGGGCTCTGATTATGAGCACCCTTCCCATCGTTTCGGGGTAGTTAGCCTCCACTATTTCGATGATTCTCAGCAAGGCCCGAATCCCTGGCCGCCATAAATGTCTCATATTTAAACCTTCGAGATCTACTAATAAAGTCCACGTGGAAACGGGTTTCCCCGACGTCCTTGTCGCTTCTTCCATTAATTTCAAACCTTCTTCGCAAACGGCAAGAGTCTGAAAATTATGATTTCATTTGTGACATTCAAATACAAAATCAGTTAATAACACTGAGCAAAACAATTTAAGTCATGTCCTACCATCAGATTTATAACTTTGACTTTTTAATTTATAAGGATTATAAATATATAGTTCTTCTGAGGAGGTAGAAAATGACTTAAATTCTGTTGGTCAGTTTTAGAAAACAAATGAGAGAGTGAATAAAATCACCAATTTGAGAAGGCCGTCTTCCCCGACTGTTTTTATCAATCCTTTCACGTCCATCTGGCCAAGTCTCAGCAAAAACAGAGGTCTGTTATCTGGAATTGTGAAAGGCTTTTGTTTGAAAACTGCACTCGTGAAAATGACAAGTCAGATAATAATGTTAATAAAGAAACACATTGAAAACAAAAACAAACGCGACAACACTCGAGTCGTTCGCAAGTCACCAACCTTTATCGTGATAATGCCAACAACCTGGGAAGTAATCTTTGATCACTTGAGGGGTCACATATTCCGACAAAATCCTATCGACGGCGTGTTTCTTCCTCCATATCAGAGACTGAGATAAAAGTTCGCGAGCTTTTTCAACGTTGAAATCTCTCGCCCGGAGGAATCTCAATAAAGTCGCATCATTCGGAACCTGTTAATTCGCACTAATTAATAAAAGTGTTAAACTCATTTAAATGAGTTGAACAGTACAAAATGAGCCAACACTCGCCTTCCCCTTTTGCAGGTCGGCCACCCATTTCTTCAGCTGCACCAAACTCGATTCCTGTATGAGTGACAACTCCCCCAAATACCTCCTGATGTAGTCAGTCTCCAACTGAAACTGATCGCTCTTTCTCTTCCCCTCGGAGCCCGATTCCTTCCCGGAGGAGGCCTCCTCCTCGCCTTGTGAGAAGTTGGGCGGCGGGGTCCAGATGGGCACATGAGTGATCCCCTCTTCCTTCAGTTGGCTGACGAAGTATTCCACGATTTCCTTGCCCTTGGCTATGATCGTCGAATATTGTTTCATTGCTAATTTTTCTATTGAGTTCTCGAAGCCTAGGAAGTTCCTTATGTCGAGAGTGGCCGATTGTTCGAAACAAGTCCAATTGTTATTTTCTGGGTGAACGAAGTATCTGCAGTGCTCGAGGACGGTCACCCTCGAGGCGAAACTTTCATTGTACGCTTCGATTTCTAGAATTCTTTTCCTGCGATCGAGTGCGTTTTTTTGGATGAAGTAAATCACTTCAACTCCTATAATCTATAATGAAAATTAAAGGATGCGGTGAAAAGAAATTCAAATAATATTTCAGATAATTTTATGCCGCTTTACCTTTTTCAATAAATAAGGTGCTTCAACACTAAGTTTACATCTTCTTTCTGTGTTTCTTAGAGACCCATCTGGACTTTCCACATCTGATGTTATTTCACAGTCTAAGACTACAGGTATCTGAGGGCATGAAGGGAATCTCCTTTCATAAGCCTATGATCACAAATATCAAATTTAGCTCATCACATTTTAATTACTAATTTTAATCTGACTTTAATTACAAGTTCATTTTTACAGTTTTAATTATTCTACATAAAATTTCAATATTCTAAAAATGATAAACTACTCACTGTTGTTATATAAAATTAAACAATGACCCAATGAAAACTAAATAATTCTGCAATAATAATTGCATATAATAATATGTCATTTTGTTGTCATTTATTCAACTAACACACTAATAAAATTTGGCTTAAACAGGGGACATCAGTACAATCTTGATTTTCAAAGCTTATGTACAGATGGATCTGTCTTTATATATATAAAAGAAATTGTTTCATGTGGAAAATCACAGGATTTTTAGTCAGATTTCATTTGTTTACAGGTGTAAAAAGTCAGTCAAGACTACTGATTGACCTTCAGTAAGTTCAACATGGTGTCATATTTTTTTGAGTTTTTTCTTCCTTTATGCAAATTGGGGTAAGTTTCCCAAAAAAGACTAAGATTTTCTTTAAGTACTAAAAAAAGGAATCCATTAATATTGAAGAATGTACCAGTTTCACCATTCTGTACCAAAAATTTTATATTTGCTTTTATTTTTAATAAAACTGACTTTTATTTTAATAAAAGTAATAAAAATATTATACAAAATGTCTCTTTGTAATCAAATATAAAAAATGCAAATTCTTTTTTAATAATACTTAGTCAAAGGCCTTTATCCTTTGTGACATATATTTTGTTCAGAACTTTCCTCATCACCAAGTATATAATTGCTCTTTAAAAAGGAACAATTAGCATTTAGACATAAAAATGAAGAGAAAAATTATTTGAAGGTGGATAAGTTTATTATTCATGGCTTCTATTTTGTTAGTGACACAACTCAGCACTGATTAATCTGTGTCAAGTAGTTTTTCCCTAATTATAAATTCAGAATGACTAAAATCATTGCAGGATTGTGAAATGAAAGTCTCCGATATTCAATTCAGTTTTTTTAGGCTAAGGCTTGAGTTGCTTTGAGAATTAATGTCATTTGATTGTTACCTAATGGTTATTTCCGTGCCAACCGAAAGTGCACCTTGTGAAGGGCAAAACTATTAGATAATAAATCAATGAGTTTTTAATTAATTATTTTGAGGAAGAAAAAATCAAGGTTTTCCCATATGAACGTAGCAATCAAGAATCTCCATGGCTTATTATAAAATATTGAACTGTCCCCCGGGCATTAAATCTCAGCTCGATTTTAAATAAAATGACAGAATAAAAGACAACTTCTATTTATTGTCCCCATCTGACAAAACTGTACTCACCAACATTACTAATTCAAACGGGTATTTGTACACTCTTACAGGCGACTGATATTTCTGAACCATTGTTTTTTTTAATAACGGAATTAACGGATAATAGAGAAATACGATGCTAAAAAATTAACTTTAACTACCCTCACAAGTCAATTTCGCCAATGAGCAGTAGATAGGAAGTCACAGTGCAGCCAACATAAATTGTGTCGTCACAGTTTCTGGGCCTCCGCTCATGAATTGCGGTGAGGAAATGAAGTTTTTTTAACGGACGCTTTTGCTCGATGGACTGGATTTTTTTAGTAAAACCTCTTGAAATTTTAAAGGAATTTTGAATTAATTAAATGGGTCAAATCTGAGAAAAGTTTTAAAGATCAGGTGGTATTAGTGTAACCGACTTTACATAAGGTCATTTAAAGTTTTTACTTTTAGGGCCTCAACTTTTCCAACGCGCTAAATTTTTACAATTTGCAAATGAAAAATTATTTTAAGATGTGATTTTTGTTCGTTCTCAGAACTAAGCTTTGCAAACATTTAGGAGGAAGCTTATTAAGAACTGAAATTGAAAAGAGTCCGAACAAGAACATAATTATTGTATTAATGTACATTAATAAAACTGTCAATACAATGGCTGCCGTATTAACGTATTACCGTGAAGATTATTTGACATTATTTAGTTTTTGCTGATTTGCCACCGATTCAAATTTTATTTAAATATAAGTAAAATCATACTATGAAATAAAATTCACCAATTTTTTGCAGTCAAATATTATAAATTCAAATGCCCTGTTGGTTTTTTTAAAGATGGAAGTGTAACTTTTTTAAGTTATAGAGTTGAAATTAAAGATTTTTTACGTTAAAAGTTAAGACTAAACTCAAGCGGTTGATCTAAAATAATACAAACTATTTTAAACTAATAAAATGCAAACCTCAATGCAAATTATTGCTTATAATTAATGTCTGGAATAAAAGGATTATTAGGAAAATCAAAATGGCTCCCCAGAGCGGAGTGCTTTATTGTGGAAATAATCTTTGCCCCGGGGTTTAAACGGTTCAACTATAAATATATAGATGTTCTCCCGACAGAATATTGGTTTTCCAATGGCTTTTTGAGATGATCCGAGGAGGAGCCTTTTATGCGGCTCTCGTCATTGGTTTGGTGAATCTTAAGGGGTTCCACAAACTAAAAAGATAATAAAAGTAACGGTTTTTCGTTTAATATCGACACGTGCAGGAAATTGCCCCAGAAACGGGGAAAAGGAAATTTTTTATTTCCGAGGATGAGATTTCGGATGGCTCATGAAAATAATCGTATTTAAATAATTATTTTGGAATTTTTATATTGAAAGACGGTAAAAAACAATCATGATACACAAGTTGCTTTTAATAAGTTGAAATCACGGGCCAACATTTTAAACATCTAAAATTATTTTTATTACAATTTAACTATTACCAACACCTTTTCGCTAGGTTCATACATAAATTGTTTGCTTTATTTTTATTTTTTTCCTCTAAAGTGTAACAATCTAAAAGATGGAATAATTTAAAACGATGAAATTTATTTAATCCTTTGATATTTTTATTTTTTCTGAATTCCGCAATTAAAAATCCAAGATTAACTTCAGACAAGTCATTTTCCGTTCTCACGAGGTTAGGCTAAATGTTGACGACAAGAAAGAAAACAACTGTTATAATTCTTTGGTATAATCAAGGAAACATTTACCTAATCCGTTTTCATTTGTCATACTAACGTAGATATATTTTATATATAATATTATTAATAAATATTTATTTAAACATTGAAAAAGTATAAAAATAAAGTTAGGGTCTACTAAAATCGAAACTAGAATTAGTGCTTTGCTTTAATATAAAAATATAAAAACATGAAAATTTAAGATAATTATATAACCGTGTGTAATATATAAAACACTTAGTCGAGGATTTATTATCTAATATATAAAGCAGATAAAGATTCCGTATTCCACCGAATCCCTACCCACAAAGCAAAGGAATAAGAATATCAATCATCACTGAATTCAGCACTGGCAAAGTCCCAAGGAGGTCGTGTTGGGTGATTAAAGAAGTGGGGTGTTAATTCTTTTCTTTTTCGCTCATGAAAATTAATGAAAACGACGAAGAGAGGAATTCAAAGCGAACCAAATCAAAGCAGTTTCTTTAGATGAGTTTCGGATCTGAATTTATCAGATTTTGGCGGTTATTTTGAGGAGTCTCAAATGGACGCGGCCAAAAATATTTATAGAAGGAAACGAAGGGTTGTACCGTTTATAGAAATCACTTGCAGAGCGGCAATTTAATGAAGGCTGCGTCATTAGTGTTTTAGTGAGGGAGCCATGTTGAAACTGAGGGGTTTCCTCGCTCTGCAGTGTTTTTCATTGTTATTCACCCCGACACCGTTTAAAAATGAGTTTAGGGTTACCGTCAAATTCAGTGATTCGATTAAACAGCCTAAAAGCCCATGATTTTAGGCCCGTTTTAGTTTTCGATTACCTACTTGTATAAACAATTTATATCATCCACTTTACTCGTTTAAACGTTTTACAAATCAACAAATTTTACAATCAGGTACCGTTATTTCTCTATCACTTTTTAAATAGTTCGTTAAGAATAAATTTGCTTTCATTCAAAGATTAATAATTGTTTTTTATTTAAATAGAAATTCTCAGGATTGTTCGCCTGAAGAATTCAACGGGAATGTTTGTAGTTGTGTTGCTAAAATGACTAGATTTTCGAAAATTAAAAAAACAGAGGTGACAGAATAACAAATGGTGACAGAATGGTCGTTTTTGTGTATCCGAAAGGCAAAATAAGGTTTTTCAACGAATGAACGAATGAACGAATGAACGGACAGAATTTTTCCAAAGTTTTCGAAAAAAGGTACGCACTGAGAATTTTCCAATAAAACCGAAGCCAAAGGGTTTTCTTGCAAGCGAACAGGTTTCAAGTGGCCAAGATTGCTCTCAAATAATCTTTCTCATTGAAAATTAGTTTAACACCGATCGGTCGCCCCAATGTTGATTATCGGAAGGAAAAATCCACAACGAAGACGTCACTTTGGGGATCGAAACGATTTGGATGTTTATTATATATAAAGGATTATCTCCGAAAGGAATGGGAGAAATCCAAAGTACACAAAGAGTTGTTTGGGGTTCTTTGCATTTCCCCAAAAGGTTTATTTTCTCTGAATAAATTTTAGTGTTCGACTCCCGCATATCAGGGAGGCAATTTCCGGTACAGAAAGGCTCAAAAGCGGGACATTCGAAAGCTTTTTCGCGAAGCCTTTCATTTAGCCCAAAGTTTGCAGCCCGAGCACACAGTTAAGATATAAGTCGTATACGAATCCCTCCGAAAAGTATTGGGTAACTTTTGAAAAAAAATCACACAACTGGAAAAACTTACAAGTATAAAAGTACAAAATACTAAAGTTATTTACAACTGTTCTCTTTCGTAAATGAAAAAGAAAACGAAAAACAAGAGATGGTAACATAACTGGTAAAAATTATTTCTAAATACAAAAATCAATGTTATAAAGGTAAACAAAACAAATTAAAAAAAAATAAAGAAAAATCACGAAAAACGCAATTTTTATACTTCGTTACACTAAATTTACAAAAATAATTTATTTTGAGCGGATGTCAGTTTCAGATCATAGTTATTTCTTAACGGTTTCTCGCAGTTGGCTTTTATTTAGTTTTTTTTAATAATATAAATATTTTTATAACAAAAATAAATTTAAAAAGTAAACAAATAATGAAAAGAATAAACTCATTTCTTTTCTAGAAAGTGTAGCATTCATAGAACTAGACTGTAAGTGATTTATAAAAAATACAAATTTTTTTTACAAATTTTCATTTAAAATTTTAGCTAAATTTCATAACGTTTCATATAATCGTGTATTCTTTTCATCCGAATTAGTTTTTTTCTTCTGCCTACAAAAAATATCTACGGCAAAGCTACAATGTCTCCTTTAATTATTATTTTATTTATTTTTGTTTCTAAAATATTGTCGACGAACTAAAAAACTCATTTTCCGATTAATTTTAATGTCGATGACGCTGTGATGCAAGCGAGAGGTTTGTGGTACACCAACACCACCACCACACAGTTTATGCTACTGTTTTCCCATTTTGTTATATACTCTTTTGTGGTACGCGAATCGCCATTTTGGTTATTCCTTTAAAAATGGCGATTCTTTGTCGACGAGGGTGAAAATGCGAACCCAAAGATCAGCAGTGCGTTGAGCGATTTCGGGAATTCTGTCGTGAACATTTTGAGCAGAGATTGAGTGCAAAGGTCAGGTCATCTCACACTTTTTTCCTTCTTTGTACACTAAATAAACTTTGAGAGTAATTTCGTGGAAAGAGATACAACGAACGACAGAAAAACAGGCCGAAAGGCAACATCTTCGGGCGAACGTGTGCTGTTGCCTTCTCCGGGTGCGAGACTTGTGAGAAAATACTGGTTTCAAGTAACCTCAGGTACCGTTTGAACGAAGCTGTATTTCAGGTGCACAGGGCAGTTAGTTCGCCACCAGGAGGTGCTGGTACTGACTCGAGTTGTAGGAAGTGCCCAGGCCGAAGTTGTTGAGGCCCTCCAGCAGCTGCTTGCCGCTGTCCTGCGGGGAGCTTCCGTTGGTGGAGTTGGTCGCGGGCAGGTTCTGCTGAGCCTGGGGCGGGGGCGGAATAAAGGGGTGGTTGAGGTGATCCCAGGGTTGGAACTTGTTGTAGACGTCCGGCATGTAGTGGGAGTTGTCGAAGAGGTTCCGATGAGCGAACTGGGGGTGGTACTGGGCCTGGGCGGGGGGGAAGTAGAAGTTGTCGGCGGGGGGGTGGTGTCCCTGGACGTTGGGGGAGAGGGCCCGTCCCGAGGGCGAAGGCTGGGACGGGTGGTGGTGGTGGATTTGCTGCTGGATGGCGCGCTGCTTGATGTAGTTGGAGAATTCAGTGGGCGACATTCTGTAAGCAAAATGAGAGAGAGAGTGCTGAGACTGTTTCGAATGGACTCACACTTTGCAGTTCGTCTGCAGATTAAATGAGGGGAGGTGCAAAAGTCATTTTTCTCCCGAAGCTTTCATGAATATTAAATTCAGTTTAACTTTTAAAAAAATCTCCTTTTATTTTTCCCATCCGAAAAGTGGAAGAGAAAAGATGTCATTTGTAATGAAAATTCGCTGTCAGTGTCTTTTTCCAGAAATGACAATCAACTCCTGCAAATCCGATTTAAAGTATAAATAAATAATAACTAAATTACCAGGATGAAAAAAACTTTCGGATTCCACTGTAATCCAGAGTTACAGGTTGTATTTAGTTAAAACTTCTAAAAGTCGTATGTGTGTGACTAAAATGGGGGAAAACTTTCTCGTTTTTTATTGAACTCTGAGAAAAGTTTGGACGCCTCAGTTCGTAATTTTGGAGGTCAAGAATTATTTTTTCACTCTTTTGCAGTGTTGGGCCTCAACTTTCCTTGGACGGAAAGTTGAGGCCGCTCACCAGCCGCGAACCCACGGAAGTCACACTCACCTGTTGGCCCTTTTGCTGCTGGTCTTTAGCTTAGTGCTGCCGAATTTCGTCTGTGCGAAAGTAGCCGTCGTGAAAGTCAGCGGAGCCGTCGACCTCGGTATAAAAGTCGGCACCGGACTCGGGGAGCTTTTGAAAGGTGTCGAAGTAGGCGAAGAATGTGCCGACACCGTCGACACGGACGCCACCGCGTGGCCGAGCAGCTGCAGATTGCTGAACGGCGACGACGACTTGTTCCCGGGCTCCAGGGACAGGTTCCCCAGGCTCGAGCCTATCGCTTCTATCGGCCTGAAGCACTGCGCCTCCGGGTTGAACGTCTTGGTCACTTCCCTGTCCGCCGAGTTGTCGTCGTGGAGGTCTGCCGACTCGCTGAACAGTATCTTGACGGCCCCCTTCTCCCCGATGCGGTAGCTGACCTCTCCCGGGTCCACCCAGACGGCGAGTTCCTCGGGGAGGTTCTCCAGGATGTCCTGGATGGGGACGCCGCTCTCCCGGGCGGCTCTGTCCAGGACGGCGTCCACGGGGTCCCCCGTTTTGATGCATCTGTAGGCGGACCCCTTGAAGGGGATGTCGGGGTACCAGTGCCCCTGGAATTTGTCTTTGAGCGCTTTTTCCAGCTCCTCCCCGAAAATGTTCACCCTTCGCCTGGGCAGTTTGTTGTAGAGGTAGCTGATGACGAAATTGAGGGCGACCTGGACTTCGATGTGCATGGCTTTGCTTGGGCTTGTGCTTTCGACCAAGTTATCAATTGTGAGAGTACTCCACTTCAGATTCAGCACTCGTGGAAAGAGTTATCATGCATTTTATGGGAATATTCACTGAACTCGAAAGAACGACCGAGGCGAGGAACACAAAACAATTGGAATTTTCGCCCTTTTCGTCTCTTCGCATGAAAGTCTCGTCCGCAAGACTCGAAGAGCTGTCTGAAACAAAAGAAAAACGGCGATTAGTGTTATGTCAATTGATTTCATGGTCGACGAGCTACCACAATTGAGTAAGAACCAGCGGTTAAACGACAAATTTATTAACCAATTAGCAACCGCCATATAACAGCGTTATTGTAACAAATTAATTGAACTGATTACTTTCAACTGTCACTTGGCGGGGCGACGTTAAAAAAACGCGCTTTAAACAAAATTTATTTTCACTTCTTTGCTTTTGCATTTCATTAAAAGGAGGACATTCCATTTTAGCAAAATTCACAATGATTTTACAAATTAAACATACAATTGTCTTCGGAAAATACTTCAGGAAAGCCTTGTAAATCAGATCGATAAAACCCGAATTGTGTGAAGTGACAGGGGCATTTCGCCCGATTTCGCCCGATTTCGGGTCGAAAAGATTAAACTTGTAAATAATGCAAGACTTGAGAGAGCGTCTAAAGATATTTGAACGGTTGAAAAATAGCTGAGTTCAACCGCAATGTCCTATTCCTCAAATAAAACTTAATCAGATTTGATAAGGTTTGAGGTTGTGGTCGAGCGGCGCCCCGGAGGCCAAATTCAAGGACTGTTTCACTTTACTGCCCCAAAATCCAGACTTCAATTTGCGCAGGGCACGGGGGGAACAAAAACAACCAGAGAGCTGGAGGCATTGTCTTGCGCAAATCTCCCCTCCGGCGTCATTTCAAACCGCGGCCTCGCTCACCGCAAATGACAAATCGCCTAAATCGTGTCTGGAGGAAAAACAGGCAGATAATTTTCCATTAACCTCAGATCTTTTTATTTATCTATGTGTATAAAATCTCTGTGTCCGTACATCGTCCGCGACTTCGCTTCGATTCGGGATTTTCCGGAGATGATCGTAAAAAGGCAGTCGTTGATTGGTCAATAAAAAACTGCAGAGGGCGCTGTTGACAGGGTTGCCAACTCCCGGAACCTCGGGCCAACTCTGCACCGGCAGAGGGCGTAGTCTCGAAAATCCTCTGGACTTTGGCCCTTTGATTCGGGA
The DNA here is from genome assembly GCA_028293925.1 of Brueelia nebulosa. Taxonomy (NCBI): domain Eukaryota; kingdom Metazoa; phylum Arthropoda; class Insecta; order Psocodea; family Philopteridae; genus Brueelia; species Brueelia nebulosa. The sequence continues at coordinate 200,696 of JAQIBA010000020.1, forward strand.
GTGGGCAAGCGGCTTAAAGAGCGTGGCCTTAAAGAAGTTTTCACATGCAGAAATTCGCTTCCGAAATTAGAAATGGAGTCACAAAAGGGCAGGAAATGACGGCAGGAAAAATCTTATTATAATCGAGAGAATTTGCATGTATTTGTATTAAAATGGAGAATGGAAAGGAAGACATGAATGAAGCATCGAACCCTTAAGAAAATATGAATGTCAAAAGAGAAAAATTGAAAGAGTTTTTTTAACAAAGACGAGAAGCTCTTTTCCGTGGAATTTCCCGGAAAGCTTTCTTTCATTATTTTCGGATCAATTATGAACAAGACCGTCGTTGGGGGTGACATGAAAAGTCGCGAAATGTCCTCTTACACTGACACACTTTTCACTTCGGCCACCGAAATTGACACTCCTCAATATATTTTTAATTAATCTTATCGCTGTTAATCTTTAGAATATTTCGTAAAAGACGCACGTGGCGCATTCGCCATTGTTTGAAAGGGCGACGCTAAGATGTGTCGGCCCGATTAGAACAGACAAATCCCTTTGTTTAAGAGAAGCATTTGATCCCGAAAGCAGTTCAGTTTGAGGAGGAAGACTGCGCCAAGCACTGGATAAGGGACCGCCGGGATTACAACATAAAATAAAGCAAAATACAAGATGGCAGACCGATGGGAGGAAACCAAAGAAATTTACAATTCGTAAATTAATATAAAATTTTAATGCACATATATAAATAAAGTATGAATAATTATTATTTGTATTATGCCTTTTGCTGTAGCCTAAACTTTTATTTATGTTATGTATTTATTTTAAATATTTACCCTATTTTTACATATATTTATTTTTTACTTTTGTTTGCTTTTTTGTTTTCTGTTATTTACTTTAAATTTTACAAAACTTTTTTAGAATATTTATGGGGGAAAAAATTATCTGTATCGTATTTGTATTGATGTTTAATTTTGAAATGGATTGTCAATAACTTATGAATTATCATTTTGTGAAAATAAGTCAAACATAGGATTAATATATAAAACAAAAGCCATCGTGCGAAGTTTAGGTGATTTTGTATTTTATAAAATTCTATTTATTTTAAATGGAAACATTCCCACCTCTGCCCCTTTCTATAGGCTCGAATGGCTCGGAGATTAAAGCCTTTCATTTTCCCGTGTCTTAATTAACTCATTTGACGGCCATTTCAAATTTTAATTAAAGAATACTCCGCTGGAAAAAAGTTTCTTTCATCGCCACCGCTTGAGGGGAACTTTTCCTCCGTCTCCTTCCAAAAAGGCCAGAAAAAATATATAAAAATGTGAATACAATTGGCAGTTCCCTCCAGGATGCGATACTCAACGGATGGAGCAAAGTGCAAAGTAATAATCCGAATGATTAAAACTAACAAGCCATCGGGTGAATTATGCGTGGAGATTAGGATATTAGCATTTGGGTTATTTTCTCAACGAGTCATTAGCTGAGCTGAATTAGGGGTTAATTTACTGGGGGACGGGGGTCGCTGCAGCCGACCTTCTCGCCCGTAATCGCCCGGGGATTTTCCGGGACATTAAAAATGTTTTTTCGGAAAAAATTCCAAAGGCCAGACAATGATTTTCAATGAAAAAGAGATAATCAACCTGAAAAAACATTAATTTTGTAATCCAATAATCTCATGAATCTCATTTTTTTATATTATTCTTATTTAGGGCTAATTTTCAAATTACTTCGGCAGCAGCTGCTCTAATTTTAATTATTAATCAGACGCTCTAAGTATTACTTTTATTTGACAAGAATTGAATATTTTGGAAAAGGATATAAAATTTATACTTTCACTTCACATCGCCAAAATTTTTCTACTCTAAAGCGGCGGATTCACAATTTTTTCTATTTTATTTTTTTGGCCCAGAAATTATTTTCTTAAATTTTACTGGCCCATAAATTTTTTTTTATTTTATTAGTTCACAATTTTTATTTTAATGTTTTAATAGTCCATTAATTTTTTTTTCAATTTTGTTGATGTACAATTTTTTTATAAATTTTAAATTAGTCGACGAGTTTTTTTGTGAATTTTACTCGTTTACAAATTCTTTTTTAATATTTTACTGATCCATAAATTTATTAAAAAATTTTTTCTGTTTTGAGAGCCAACAGCATTTCCATTTCGAATCAATATTTACACTTTGGAGAAATTGATTTGTTCAAAATCTTCTCCTTTTATTGCCTTCTTCGCTGCATAAAAAAGAAGAAGGAAAAGGGATGAGGAGAATATAAATAACAAATGAGAAAAGATAAATAACAACAACAAAAATAAATAAAAGCATTGCTTTCAGAAATGAAACGAATACGCGTAATTCATAAAAAAATGGGGCGCCACTCCGAAATCGGTGACAGAACAAATAAAAATGAAAAATATCAGAGAATCCCCGAAAAAGGGTCAGCCGAGGCGAAGACGCGGACGGACGGACGGACGGAAAGGGTTTCTATTGGGGAAATCCACAAATCCATCCAAATACTCTCACAATTCTCCCGTCGTACTGAATTAGAGTAAAAGGAATGAATGGCTTTTCTCAATTACAGGAGAGCCAATATTCCCTAAGAGTGATTTCTCCTTTTATTTTTGGGAGTTGTTCAGACAACAGGAAGAGCCTGAACACAGCTCATCATGCATTATATGCATTACATGTTGACACGTTGAGCCACGGCACGTCGACGGTGGCACCGGTCGGCGGTTGGCAGCACTGCAGAGGGGCATTGGAGGTGCCTGCATCTCGCGTGACGACGACGCAGTCAGGTACCGACACTTGGCGAGATGGTGAGGGCGATAGCGCAGCCGAAAACTGTGCTGTCCCTGACACAGTATCCGCCATTGGTGTTTTTCCACTGACAGATTACACTGTTAACCTTCCGAAGAAGAATGAAATGGTGTTTCTCTTGGAAAAGAAGTCTTCCGTCGCAGAAAATGGTGGAGGAGATGTTTTAGTCTCTTTTTGTTTTTGTCTAATTCACAGCTTTTCCATCTTTTTTCTTCTTTCTCTCTATTTCAGTATTTCCTTCTATTTTCATTTCCCTTTCGTGCTTCTAAAACCCATAAATATTTTATTTCATTCTCTGTCTATCAAATTATCTGTGTTATTATCTCTAAATTATTCATCTAAAGAAAGGAGAGGCTTTTGCCATGATTTTAAATCTAATTTCTGGAAAATGGAGAAAAGAACACTGGAAGAAGATGAAGATTATCCAAAATTCGAATTGGATTATCCGAAAAAAAATTTCTTATTTAAAGAATTAAATTAAATGCACATACATAATAATAATAATAATAATTTTTTTATACTATTTATAGAAACTGTTGTATTTTTGAAATATATTCATTCCAAATTCCATTGGGTTAAGTGGTAGAGAAAAAACAAAAAAAAACAGAAGAAAAAGATATAAAAAGAAAAACAAAAATAACCAGCAAAATGGAAAAGAAAAACGGCAGAAAAAGACAAAAAAATATTTTAAAAAAAACTGCAAAAATTATAAAACTAATGAATATAACAAAACAAAAGCAAAGAAAAAAAGAATAAAAAGCACAAAAAATCCCTTTCGCTCATCAAAACTGTGAATAAATATTTAAGAGAATTTATGCTTTGAAAATATATATAACAATTAGAGAGAGCGATTTTAATTTGTATTTCAACGATTTCCTTTTACAGAATAATCGTTTAAACTATGGACGCATTCGTGAGATAAGAACGAATCACCTCCCAAACGTATGATTTTTTCTTCTGATAATTTTCCCTCAAATAATAACGTTGAATGTGTGAAGTTAATTTTAAAAAAGTAAAAATAAAAGGCCGCCATTAAAATGCAAAAGGGCACGTGCGAAGCAAAGGAATCATTTGCCAATAATTTGCCAATCGAAAACTATTCAATCTTTTATACTCTTCGTCGGTCGATGAGCTGACATTTTCTGCTTTTGTGTTCGCCAGCACTTCGCACCCACTGCTGACGACCGCCAAATTCCCACAGGACAACTCTGTCATCAAAGACCCCTCTGCCCAAATACTGAATCATTTTATTGGAGTTTTCCCGTAAATTAAGTATGTGAAGGTCGCGGCTGATTCTGCCACTGAACACTTCACTCCCATTTTTCCAGCGCTCTTCCATAAACGCTTATTCATGTGTTTTTACAACACATTTACTTCATGTGTTTGCTTTTCCGTCTCTCGATCAAATCCTGATTGACGTTATGGCAAAATACTCAACCTCACACTGTCACAGTTTGAAATTTTCCACCAACACTTGGCTCAAATTAGACATTTAAATTTATTTAAGAGTATAATTACAGGTAAACTGTCAAAAGTTGTAAAAAAGAAAGGAATTGAGAGGGAGGGGTCAGAGTTCAGAGAAATTAGTTTTTCGCTATTTCCAGCTAATTCTATTGACCTTTGACCCCGCGCCAATTCTTTTCCCAGCGTAGGAAGAGATGTTATACTTTTATAATTATACTCTGAGCACTTTCACAAAGTTTCAGCTTCGCAAGAATTAATATATTTTTCCATTTGGCTGGACTAATTGTTTAAATCCGAATAAATATAATATAATATAATATTAATATAATAATTTACCCGTTTTTCGCCCAAGAGCATTAAACAATACAATAAACAACAATACAATTTTTAATAAACTTACAATTTTAATTTAAAGAAAAATTATAAGTTACATAAAAATACAAAAATACGAACAGGCGCCAAATCAGTTATAAAATTATAAATTATAAACAATCAGAATCCGAATATATATCATAATACGACTATACCGAAAAAAGTATAAATAGCTCATAAATCACTGTCTTATTTTAAATAAATTGAAAAATGGATGAAAACACATTTCCCGAACTCTAAAAATATGCATTTGCAAATGTAAATACAAAAATAAATACACTTCATTTCGAATAAAACCGCGTGACTTTTTCTCAACTTTCATTGGCTCCTTTTCCAAACACAGCAGAAGTTTCTTTTTAATGGCCACTCTTCACCCCAGGATCCGCCCTTCTTCTCCTCATTTCCACACGTGGAAAATGAAAAATGGAAAATCCCTTCCTTCCCCCTCCCCACCGCCCCCATGAAATGAGACGACCGCGCTTCTCTGCGCTCAGATGGAACCGATCTGTGGCTTTCGCCCTTGGCGCGAAGGCCAATCTCAACCCTTTAACCAGTTTTTAACCGACTGTGGCTGCTTTCAGGTTTATCGCGGGATTGACGGAATAAAGTTGTTGTCAGGGCAGGTACATAGATGGTTATCAATTTTGGTTAATTTAAAGGTCTTTGGCTTTGATTTAATCTAAGAATTTTGTCTGCTTGTCTAAGCCAAAGCTTAGACACACTTATACAACTACAGAATCCCCCTAAAACATGTCCCGCCTGGGCAGACCGAAATTAGGGACCGAATATTTAGGCAGACCTGATCGAGATGACAGGGACAGTGTGAGACAGAACAGGAGTAAGGTGTCTCCGCATTTGGAGGGGTCATAAAACGGGTGAAATGGGTAATAAAAAGGAAATGTGGGTCCGTCGTGGCCCCCATAAGAAAGAAAGGAGGGTCGCTGAAGTAGGACGTTGCCACAGAAACAGTCAACAATACAGAAAATCGATGGCTTCGCATTTAACATTTGCGCTCTAAAATGGCAAAGGGCGTTCTATATTTAATCCACGCAAGCCAACCCGAAATTCACCTGTTTTTCTTCTAATTTATTCACTGTTTCTAAAATTAGACGACCATTACTTCCACCCCTTTCGAAATAAGCCTTGTTTTCCGTTGCAATCGAAAACCGTTCGAAGGAGAACAACTCCAAAGCGAAACAAAACAGTTTTGGGGCGAACACAAAATGGCTGCGGAGCTCAATCGAAAGTGGCACACAGAAAAGGTAAATTCGCAATGGCGGCAGCGAATGGTGGGGCCAAGTGCTCTTGAGATGATTGTTTCTGTCTCGGGCACATGTGCAGCCTGAAATGGCCGCGATCTCGGTCTAATTTGGCAGAGTTTCGTCTTGGGGCAACTCTTTTCTAATAGCAGTCAATTTCTTAAAGGGAAGAACTATTTTCGTTCGCTCTCGCCAGATCAAGCCAAAAATTAAAAAAAAAGGGAAAAATTGCCAGGGAAAAGTGTGAAGAGTGCTTTACTTTTTTGGTGGGCTCACTATAAATAAAAATGTTTTGTTTAGAAAGCACGGCGAGGAAGACTTTTTCATTTTGGGTCTCACTTCAAAGCCTCCTCGTAAATTATTCAATTTTTACATTTATAAAAAGGGAAGATTATTATTTTAACATTAAACGTCGCCGTTCACTGTTTATCTGCCTTTTTATCTATTCCTCGGATGATGTATCCTCGACCCGATTCCGAACTCATTTTGCGCAAATACGTCTTTCTCACGGCTCAATCGTATTTTACGCTTTTACACTAAATTTCAGACTGTATAAAATGTATAAAATGTTTAAAATGGCAGATTACGTTCGTACGTCCGTTCAAGACTTTAACAGTGATGATTTCTTTAGTTTTTATTTTAATGTGTTTTTTTTAATTAATTTCTCAAAATATTTAATTTAGGGGCTCCGCCCTCGCTGCGACTTTAGAATATATACTTCTATCATATATACTTTAATATCAGATACAATAATATATTTCCTAAAAAAACTGAATGCATATCTATAATCCCTTTGCACTTAACTACAGAAATAATGTCAGTATCATAAATTCGACATGTCGACATTTTTTATTCTAAACTCTAAATATCTAACACTAACTTTACTAATCAAATCTACAACAAATTCTCTGAAAATTTGAAAAACCACTAACGCTAAATCCACACTAACCAATTATTAAATAGATGAAAATTGTGGGAAAAATGTTGTGTTAATGAGTGAGACACACACGCACAAATTTCCTTTAAAAGATTTATACAGTATATTACTAAGTATGACTATTTTATTAATAGTTTTTAAATAATTTCTAATTTTACATTCTAAATTTTAATGGTAGGTTTATTTTTTCAGAAGTTAAATTTAATTGTTTTACTTAATTTTCATACTCTTTTTTTGTACTCTTAGAATAAAAATAAGGTATTTATCTGTTAAGCGGCCATAGAATGGGGTCGTAAAGTGCACTCAAAGAGTTAATATTTTTAGAAAATAATATTTTTTACTATTAATAAACTGACGATGAATTCATTATATTCCAAATTAAATATTTATTAACAACCGCAGTGGAAACAAAAAATGAATGTAAGACGTTTTAAATGGAGTTAGCGATTTAAAAAGAAGATGAAAAACAATTTTTTATTTCCTTGAGTTTAAATCTGTGTAATTATTTGCACATTCGTAAGGACGGAATCTCTTTATAAATGGCTGACATTGTAATTCTTTTTCATTGTAATTTGGATTTTTAAAAACCAATCAAAGACTATTTATTGAATGGAATGATCGTTATTATGGATTTTTGGTTTCCGCGCTTATTCAATTTCAAATAAAAGACAATATTTATTCGGTTGTTACACTTCACAACGGCCAACATCGAAAATTGGCCGCGTTTTATTTAGAAAAAGCCGTTAGAAAGAGCGGAAAAGGAAATAATTGGAAGCCGTAAAAGGTCAACTTCTATCGGGACTAATTAAAAAAGTTTTCACGTGAATGAGACCAACTCAAATTGGGAACTTTGACGATTCCGAAGTGTCTTCTGCTCGCCATTTTCACATCTGACCCAATGCGCCATAACATTAACAGCGATTATGGATCCCCACTAAATAAATAAATAAAATTCCTTGTTTGCACGAAATCGGCACAATGCCCGACCGCATTACGCAAATGAAAAAATTTCACGCTCTTTTCATCGGTTGCCAGAACATAAATGAATAATGCCGGTGGGAAAGGGTTTTCGGGGGGCAAATGGGTTAAGGTCCGCTAATCCCGCCATTCCGCCGACCTTTTTCCCATAAATGGGTTAATTTATTTACTGTCATGGTGGAGGACGGTGCTCGGCGAAAAGCATCCGATTGCGAGATTCGGCGTCGTCCAATTGCCTCACTGTTATTAGATAATCCCGTCGACCTCTGCTGACGTGACGCATTTCTGTGCTTTGAGGTTCCTCTGCGGCCTCGCTGCTGTTCAGTGACCAACTGTCCCATTTGCACTTGTTCTCCCGCAGAAGAAGGCCTCGCCATGTTTATTTCCGAGCGGACAAAAACCTCTTAAAATAAACTTTTTCCCCTGCAAATGCTTAATGACGAACTGTACTATACTCATTTATTCTTTTCCAAATTCCTATAATAATTAATAATATTTATTGGACAATTTAAAAAAAGACTTTCCTCAGTGAAACATTCAAGAAAAATGTCCCTTTTAATTTTTATTTTATTATATTAAAAAAAAATTAATTTTTTATTGTATTTATTTTGTTTTTTTATTGTTTTTATTAATAATAAGTAATGAAATTATTTCTCTGAAAAACCAGTATTGGCTGTGGAATTAAATTTAGTATACAAACAAAAATAGTCAAATACAGAGATAAATAATCGCACAAAATAAATATTTATAATTTTTATAATAATAATATACAAAACACAATCAAACCGTTAATAAATTAAGTAAGGGATAACAAAAATGGAGACATAATTGTAAATAAAAGGTTGAAAGTGATCAAGACTTCGTTAGAAAGTCCAAAACTCAGTGAAAAGGAAACTTAGAAACGTCGAGTTTTTCACAAAATTAAACGCCATTTTGAATTTTTTTTGTTCCAATCCCCCACTCATTGACGTTTGGGTCGGTCCGCAGCAAATAAACGACCAATAACAAAAAATAGGGAGGAAAACAAGCAAAAAGTTGGGAAAGCCTTCCCGGAAAGGCAAAAGGAAACAGCAGAAGTAACAAAAAAGCAAATTGGGAAGAGCTTTTATGCGCCCAAGGGCTCTTCACTTTATTAAAAAACTTCAATTAGGCCTCCATTTGGCTGTGATTTGCATTGTCGGGGTATAACGAGGATGAAAGTGAAGCGTTTCGTAACACGCATACGCACACAATGCGTGTGGGTCGGTGTAAATAAATAAAAGTTGAAAGTTCACATTCCCAACGTCGAAATGAAGGACGACATTTTCCGACATTTCAATCGACTGCAAACTCGAATGTATTTGATGAATACAAACAATTATTTTAGAATAGAAACACAACGACAGAAACATCCACACTCATTTAAAATGAAACTTAATTTACAATTTTTATGATTGTATAACAAAATGGCGATCCAAAATGGCGGACTACTTGTAAATAAAAGAATAAAATCGAACAAAAATAATTGAAATTTGAGACACACTGAATAATTCAAAGGCGAATCATTCATATTTAAAAATATCAGAGACACGAAGAAATCTCCATTCTGTCAGTCGGCAGTCAAATATTTGATTGAGCGAAAAGAAGTTTTGCCACCTCTGTTTTTATTCACCCGCCATTCTGTTGAAATGCTGCCAACGTAAATTCCTCGAGAAACGTTAACATAAACGCGTTCTCTGTTAAACCTTTCGGTTTCTTCTTTTTTGGCGGTGTCTGCCGTCCGCGTCACGTGCAAACACGTCATCCAGGATCGCTCTTTATACAGGTTCAGGAATATCCACATTTTTAAGTAAATAAATACAAACGAAAGAAAAATATTTTCCTTACTCGAGGCGTCTGTCGGCGTGATTCGGTGATTTTATTATGAAATTTTTTTCCAGTTTCGGAATTTCAATATCTACAGAACAAATGTCTGAATATAAAATTCCAGACTGCGTACGCACGTCCGTCCGCGATTTCGGTTCAACTCGGAATTTTCCGGATGTCATCATAAAGTAAAATAGAGTCGTTGATTGGACGACAAAAAATTGTAGTTTCCAACGCTCCAGAGTTGCCAACTTCTCACGACAATAACGGAGTCATATTTTGTGTGTTTGAAGGCGGTGGCAGCAACGGGCCTTAAAAGTCAATATATTCGTGGATATGTTAACCGATAGGAAAAGTGTGGATACGAAATTGCATAATGGCTTCGTAACAAGAGAAACGAAATTTCAGGCATTTGAGCAGCACTCGGAATATGTTCCACCTATAATCATGAGTTCTTTGCTTAACCTTGACATCCAAGAAGCAATTCTACTTATCAGCTCATAAATTTCTATCAACTGTTGTAACAAGCCGTGGCTTTTCTTTTGTCTGAGTTAAACCTTAATGAACCCCTTTGTTCTTTCCCAGCGGGAAAAGAAACAAATTATGTCCCCGTTGCCGCTTTCCCGACTTTCCCCGTCCGGAAAACCTTCGCACTCTTTCCCGTTCCCACCGAGATTTCCTTCGTCGCCATTTTCTCTGCAAAACAATCTCCGATGCGATAACAGAAGTCGAACACAGGTTTTTTATTGCTTTCCTGTCAATTTGAATTTATGATAACTTCTTCGCCCACACAAATTCAGGAGCAGTTAATTTATTCACAGCCGAATCCATTTGTTTGGCTTCGCACCGAAAGGATCCAAAATGAACCCCACAAAATCAATTTTCTTATACTGTATACATTCACGTGACTTTATTGAAAAGAAGAAAACACCGAAATTGGTTTGGAGGTGATTTTTTATGAGCACGGAAGCATCATTCTTAAATTTTTATCACCCTATTACAGTTTTCTTTTTTTACTTTTTCATCGTTATTTTAACGGCTTTTTACATCTATTGAAAACTCCGCATTCATTTAATTTTTAATTAAACTCATTATATTTTAATATTAAATTTACTCTTATTTTCATTTGTTAATTAATTAATCTCTTTTTCGTTCGGCGACTCCTTCATTATCTTCCCTCTTCTTTGGTCCACTTTATACATTTTTTTATCGCTTTTTTCAAATTTACGGTCTTTAATATTAACCCTTTCTTCTCCTGCATTTCCAATTTACACAAAGTTTAGTGCGGCCAACGCATTTTTTTGCGTATTAAAAGTCGTATGACGCACTGGTTTTTGTCCGCGACCATAAAACATGTTTTCAATTCTCTGGGGAACGTCAGCGATTTTCCCTGTGGGTTTCATTCATTTGCAACCCTCTCCCGTCAACCCCCGCGCCCAACGACCGATCGATTTTGTTGTTTCAGAGGAAAGTGAGTGCAGACTCATTCTGACGACAGCGAAAAGCCAGAAAAAAAAAACCAATAATGACTTTCAATGGAAAGGCTTTGGATTTTTCTCTTCATTAAATCGATTGTGATGCATTGGGACCGCCCCCGAGTTTTCTCACTTTTCAGACTTTATTTTAGCACTCCCTTAAAAATATCCGATAATAAAGCGCCTCTCTTTCATTTTATAAAATAACACCAACGCAAATATTTTTAGTTTTCAACTATTTATTAAGATAAACTCTAAACTAATTAATAATATTGCTATTATTATCGCGTAATCATTAAGCGATGAAAAATGAGACAAAGGGAATCAAAAACAATTACAAATTGCAAAAAAGTGAAGAAACTCAGAGAAGAAATGTGAAAAAGGAAAAAAGAAGAAATTGTCAAATAAAAAGGAGGAAGCCAAGGGGAAGTTCAAGACGTGGAAGAGACAGAAGGAAAAAAAGGAGGAAAAGATAAAGGAGGCGGAGATGAAAAAGAAGAAGAAGCTAAAGAGAAATTTAAGAAGAAGAAAAAGAAAAAGGAGAAGATTTCTTCCCAATCTTCTAATTTTATTGGAAGATATTCTAAAGAAAAATTTACATGTCTACAATAATGTCGAAAGGGGAAAATACAGTTACACTTACTGTAAATGTACATTTAGAGTAAATATAGGTAAATGTCGACATCGTACTCTTTTCCTGTCAACCCTGCGAGGTTCGCCTCTCCCCAGGGACGCCCCTCCCAGTCAGGAAAGCACAGCTCTGACTTATCAAAGGAGCTTTCGAATACAGTCAACAGTATTCGGTTTCAATGACAACCAGAAAAGCGGCCGCAGAACCCGCGTTATCTCGTTACATCTCGTTACATCTCGTTACATCCCGTTACTCTAGAGATTAGCGCTCATTTAGCTAAAAAGTGGTCCATTCCCACTTTTTCAGAGTCGCACACACCTTTCGTTCTCGCTTTGCTTTGCCCACCGCCCTCCATTAGGGGGCAAAAAGGCTTTCAGCATCTCCGGAGCCGAACGAGAAAGCACAACAATGGGAGCTCGTAAAAGTTAGCGAACCGCTTAGTCTCTTCAGTCATGGAAGAAAATGGCGCCGGAAGGGAGGCTTTTCCCGGAGTGGTTTCCAGCGTTCAGGTCGCCGACACCGTCGAGGACTTCCCTTCTTCACATTTTTCTCACTCATTTCCCCTGTAATGGGGTGGAATTCCAGTTATGTAATTTTTGCCATTGTCCGCTTTATGAAATCTTAAAACCGCTTTATTATTCCTTTTAATCGGTATTCTGTTAATTTTATATGTCCATTTTGTTCTTTGCTTAACATTCCTTCATTCTTTTCATGTGTTATAATATTTTTTTATTTTCTCTCTATCCTTCATTTTGTACTGTTTTGAGCTTTTCCCTTTTCTTTCATTATGGTTTCCTCCATTCCGTCTTTTCGTTCTTTTCGTTCTTTTCGTTCTTTTCGTTTATTCTCATTTTTCATTTTTTTATTTATTTTTTGTGAGCGATTGTTTTAATAAAATATATTTATGTACATTTTTTTGCCTTTTATTCCTTTCTTCATTTGAAGTTGTGAGGAACATCACAATTACATCATACGAAAGCAGTGTTTAAAGGGTAAAATTGGGCTAGAGTGATTGAAACTTTTTTCATTTGATAAATTGAAAAAGTTTTAAAAAGCAATCACCCAAAAATACATAAATTTAGCGGCGGAAAAATAAGCGAAAACAAAAAATTTAAAATAAACAATTTCGCCATGAAACAACCACAACGCCTTTGTATTGTGCTGTCGCTGTTGTTTCAGGAAATTTACCCCCCCGAGTTTCGCTATGAGAATTTTCATATTTTTAGAGCCGCCATTCGAACAGCGAAATTCGCGGGAAGAACCAAAAAAGCTCACCCGACCATCTTCTCCTAATTATGAACTCGCGTGAATCATCCCGCAAAAATGAAAGTGGAATCCTTCGAAATTTCATAATTCATTGCCAATCTTTAAAAAAAGGTGTATTTAACACAGAGAGAAGTATTTTCGGATCGGAGCTCTTCTGCCAGAAATTTCCCATTGTTTACGAGACATTCCGAGGGCGCAGCTTTTTGGGGGATGACGCCCTCTGCGGCGACGGGACGCGGCATGTGAGCCCTGGCAGCGCCGAATTGATTCAATTAAGGCTCCCTCGCGCTTGGGAGGAAATCCTCAGTTGCTGAGCCATTATTAAATAAGCAATTGGGGCATCGCTGTGGAAAGGTGGCCCTGTTGCTGCGAATGCTCGCAAACATCCTGTCAATTTCCGATTTGGCCAAAGTGGAACACGCGCTGCAACGTCTTATCTATTTCCCTTGCAAATAATAATGCTTATCTTATCGATCTCCGTGTCACGCTAATTTTTAATTCAAATTTTTAATCTAAATAACCCGAATGGCGTTATTGCCTCCATTTCGTTTCTCCTCGAGGATAATTAATTCGCCACGAATGACGGTTTCAAATTGTTTCAAATTGGATTCCCTAACCGGATTTTCTGAGGGAAACCTCCCCGAAGAAATGGACCTCTCCGGATTGTAATTTCGCGCAGATGTTCACGTATTTTCGCTTTAAAGAACTGCCAAACAATCTTCAATTAATGCTGACGTAATCGTAAACAAATGTCGTATTACGCGAGAACGCGTTTGATTTGAGGAATTTGGCTTTCTTTTGCCTCTTCGACGGCAGAAGTGTTCTTCTGGCTTTCCACTCACCCGAAGACACCAACCTTGCACTTGAAGGACGTCTTCGGAGGGTCACAATGATGCACACAAAACTCTCCTCTTTTGGCGAAAACTCTTCGGATTTCTCTTTGAAATCAGGTAAATATTTCGAGGCTCAAATTATATAATTCGAATTGGGTGAAAAGTTTATTTTGGCCGGATGCAATAACACTTTTATTTATTTACATTGATTCGTTTTATGTGGTTTGTCAGACGTAATCCTCTTTCAGGACTTTACGATCGCTTCCTTGAAACGGACCTGTTAATCTCTTTTTATATAAAACCAACACTTTTATAATTAGCTTTCTTAAAAATCCCATTAAATTTTTTTTTGGTGCGTACGTTTCCGCGCAAAATGGCGGTTTCGCACTCTATGGCTTTTCAGTCGTTCAAAATGGCGGCCTTTTATTTCTGCCTTTCAATTAATGTTTAAACAAATTACTTATTTCACCCACATAAGCTAAACATGAAATTTGTAAATGATGTATTCCAGAGTAACAGCATAGTTGAATATTTAAAACTAAAATTGTATTTAATTATAAATTAAAATATACATTTTTAATATAAATATTACAGGATCAATAAATATGGATAGGGCTGTTTATTTATTTATCTGAACAATGCCAAATTATCGTTTCAGAACGACAAATGAAATACAAAATAATTTCAAAAGGGTGAAACCTTTGATAAAACCGAAATTTATCCACAGAATGAAGTCTCAAATAAAAAAATAAATTTAACACGTGGCTTTAATAAATAAGGGAGCTTAAAGTGTAAAATTGTGCGCCTCTTGGCTGATTTTATCAGGAAAAGTGTTCCCCTGGCCTCGAAAGGACGAACACTAGTGCAAACGCGAGAGTCAGCTCTCAATATGGCACAATCTCGATGATTCGACCGCACAAAGGCGCCATTAATTCGCGAAATACTAATTAGCAAAGCTCGTTGTCAATTCTTAAGCCCAGACATCAACATGAACGCGATAAAAAATATCCCGAAGGCTGAATTAGTTTGGTAAGATTTTCTCTTATCAAGTGACAAACCTGGCCGAGTCTGTTCCGCAATCTCCCCATTGACTTTCAGATAAATCCTCCCGAGAAGTGTGACGAACGAGAAAAGATTCTGTGGCCACCAACAAGAGAGAAAAGTTTTTAAAAAAAAAAAAAAAAGAAAGAAAGAAAGAAAGAAAGGCAGAATATGGCAAAAATATTGTGACGTCACATTTATTCGTACCCCAGAATTTATCATTTGAAATAAATTATTGTAAAAAGAATTCCAAAATGACTGTTAAAAGATGTTAATTTTATAGGATTATACCTTTGTAATTCAGTGTTCTCTATATAAAATGCAATCAGGACACAACCCCCGTCTTCTTAGGTTGCGAATCAGTGACCAACCCCGCGTCACAATAAAAGTAAGAAATGACGGCTGTCCTTATGGACTGCCCCCTTTTTGATTCTTCTTCTTATGTTTCCCCGGCACAAACTTACACCGCCCGCCCTTTGGAGTTAAATAAAAGATTGTAATAATTAGAATTAGCGCTCCGTAATTAAACAAAAAGAAAAACACGTACGTATGAGCACTTGCGTCAATTCGCACGCATCCACGAAGATAATAATGGCGAAGACGTGATGCCTTCTTCTCATGAAGAAAAACAATACAAACGCATAAATCAACCCATTTGCACTATTTACTTAATCAGTTATGAGTTCTCGCAGTCCCAGTTAGCCTAGACCGCTTAATTACACCGTTTCGGATGCTTCGCAAACATCACGTACTCGCATGGCCGCCTCAGGTTCACGCCGAGGGAACCTGCAGGAAGGCCGTCCGGGGACAAAGTCTGCGCGGGGCCCCACTTAGATATGCTAATTAGCAGCAGATGCAGACGTTTCATTAGGGGATCGATCAAATAGCAATTAAGGCTGGCGGGGAGCCTGTGGCGTTTGTGCAGGGTGAGGTTGTGCAGGTTCGGGGATCTCATTTGGCTCATTTGGGGAGTTAGCAGTGGCTTATGTAAAGTCACGCCTTCACGTTGGCTGCTAATTTTTATTCATTCTTCCAATGCAGAAATCAATCACTGTTGATTATCAATAAAGTGCCAAGGACGTTTGGTTTTTGTCTTTTAATGAGCTTTTCAGATCTGTCATTAGTGTAAATGAGAACCTGGTTCTTGTGAACGCCGGCAGTTTTCCGACAGTTTCAGTGGAAAACCGTCTTTTTAATCACACTCAATAAGCAATGCGCCTAAGTTTTATTTGTCATCAAATTAATTACATTTTACAATTATGATCCATAAGAGTTAATTAAAAAAAAAAAAGTAAAAAAGAAACAGTTTGTTGGAGATTTGTCTCAGAGTGTTATATGCGTAATTTATACAGAGCAAATACAAAGCTATACTCACTTTGCAAATACATTTAATAGTTAATTGTTAACACATATATTTATATAAAATTATATATATAACATATTAAAATATAAAAAGGAATAATCTATTAGAATTTACATACAGTACATTTAGTAGACAATTGTTTTCGTAATTAAAAACCTCTTCTGATTGATTAACTGTATAAAATCATCAAGTGTATAATAACATTGATAGAAGTTTATAAAAAGTGATAAAGTGTGTAAAATATCTGTATGAAATTATAAATAACTGCATAGAGTGAATAAATTGTATAAAAAGTAAATAATAATATAAAAGTATAAATAAAATATATTAAAAAAACTACATTTTAAATGTATTAAAGTAATCATTAAAAACATAAAAAAAACCAGAACAAAGTAAAAAACATGAAAATAAAAGTGATAAAATAAAAAAATTCGGTGAACTTATACTTCATTTGTCTTTGAATTTTTTTATACTTTTCACACTCAAACAATGGCTTTAATAGTGTTAAGCAGATGACATAAAACATTACATAAAAATGATTAGAGAATAAAATGGCAGTTAGTCGTCAAAAGCTTAATGTTTTAGCTCAGGGGTGGGCAAACTTTTCAACTAACGGCCCGCTCAATTTAAATTCAGAAATTTTTCTTCCGAGTTGAAAAAAGGCTCAATGGCGTTGTGGCGTTGTCAAAAGCGTGTGTGGGTTGGCCACCCAATATAATTTTGGAATTAGGACAGGGGAGAACAGGCCTTCCTCGAAAGTACAGCAAACCAACCCCAACACGAGGGAGAATTAAAGTATGAATTTGTCCGGAGAGAGAGAGACAGAGTTAGCGGAGTTAACTGGGTTTTAACATTGCTGATTATGTATTCCTGCTGTTTCGTAATCTTCTCGGG
The DNA here is from genome assembly GCA_028293925.1 of Brueelia nebulosa. Classification (NCBI taxonomy): domain Eukaryota; kingdom Metazoa; phylum Arthropoda; class Insecta; order Psocodea; family Philopteridae; genus Brueelia; species Brueelia nebulosa. The sequence goes on from JAQIBA010000020.1 coordinate 217,852, forward strand.
GAAATCATTACTCTGCGTTGTTCCACGCATAATGTTTGCATAATAATTGAGAAGATCGATGAAACGGTTTCAGGTTTCTTGCGCACGTCCACCGAAAAATGGCCACCTCGGACGATAACGACCGTCCGGGAGCGATGCCTCCGCGAAAAACAATCGCCTGTTGCCGATAACTATTTATTATAATGCCATTGTGAGAATGAGGTTCGCCAAAGGAAAGGGCGACTGCACGCAACCTTGTAAGCGTTCATTGTGTTCATTCGCGAGTGGTCAATTGATGAATTTGGTCGGCGCAGAAAGCCCTCCAAGACGAAACACCTGTCATGGCGGTGATTTGCAAGGGAAACCTCACAAGTCCCGAACTGTGGTGACTCACCTGCTAAGGTAAACATCGAACTGCCGGTCATCCAGGATTGACAACCTGACCTGCGCGTTCGCTTGGCGGGAATCTTTACTATTCAAAAGTCCCGCGCACTTCATCATGCACTTACTTATTGTACTTTATTACTATTATTATTATTACTACAATTATTATTATTACTACTACTATTATTATTATTACTATTATTAACTACCCCTAGGAAAGCTTCCACATCCCCTCCTCCTTTTTCAATTTTAGTGGCTGGACCCGCTCTCGAGCTCCCTGAGTCTCCGGGTGATCACCCTTTGACTGACCATCGTCAACCCCCACGTCCGTCGAATTTCTGAGCCGTTTGGCATGACCCACATGCCTCGTGAGAGTCTGTCCGTCCCCCCGAGATATGTCAATCTCGTTACCCCGGCGCTCCACCACCGTGTATTCGTCGGGGCCAAAGCTTGGTGTCAGTTTGTGGGGCACTGACATGTTTTGTACAACTACCGTATCGCCAGCACGGATGTCATTCTCCCGTGCGCCCCGTCGTTGGTCCTCAGTTATCTTCCCCTTGTGTTTCCGTAGGCGATCGGTGTCGGCGGCTTCTTCATCCTGCGGAGTCGGGAAGAGGTCGTCGATGGACGGAATTTTATCGCGAATTTTCCGCCCCAACAATAGTTCTGCCGGGGACTTCCCGGTCGTCCCATGCGGTGTTCCATTGTACATGAGGGAGAAATTTGCAAGTTCGGTCCGATAGTCCCGCCCAGCCGCATGACTAATTTGCAGTCGCTTGAGCAGTGCTCGATTGAAATTCTCAACTTCGCCATTCGCCTGAGGCCAATAAGGCGGTGTATGTAAGAGTTCGATGTTGTTGTGGGTACAGTAAGTCTGGAACTCCTCACTGCGGAACTGTGGCCCATTATCCGTACGTAGGCTACGGGGCAGACCTAGCCGACCAAAGATTTCTTGGAGGTGTTTGATGATCACAGCAGATGTTGTGCTGCGTAGTACCTTGACCTCATGGTAGCGACTATAGTAATCAATCAGGACCAACAACGTCTCCTGGTTCGGCAGGGGTCCCAAAAGGTCCATTGCCAAACACTGCCACGGGCCCTCTGGGAACGCATGGCGGGACATGGGCGGCGGCCTATTGGGTCGTCCCACAAGTAAGCAGTCCCGGCAGGTTTTTACATAATTCTCCACTTGCCTGTCGATGAGAGGCCACCAAACCTTGGACCGTAAGCGCCGCTTCATAACTGTTTCACCTGGGTGGCCTTCGTGGGCGAGTTGTAAGGTACGGTCCCGCAAGGAGGCGGGAATGACAAGTTTCTGACCCCGCAGCAGAAACGGCCCCGTGAAACTGAGTTCGAACCGAAACGGAAAGAAAGGGTTAGCATTGGAGTGACCCCACGACGAATCTTGAATATGTTGGATGGCTGTCACAATTTCCATGTCTTGTTGACTTTCCCGGAAGACTTCGGAGATCGAGAGTGCCCGGGGAATGTTGCCTTCGACTAGACGACAAACGTGATGATGGCCACCCTTGTCAAACGAGCCAGGTGGAATAGCATCGGTGAGGCGGGATAAGGAATCCGCAATGTTTAACTTCCCAGGCTGATAAACTAAGTGGAACTTGAAGGCCTGTAAACGTAAGGCCCAACGTTCAATCCGAGCGGGAGGCTTGGCGGAGGAAGAGAAAATACGCTCAAGGGGTTTGTGGTCTGTGACGAGCTCGAATTCCAAGCCGGCTAAGTAGTAATAGAACCGTTCCACAGCCCAAACCAGCGCGAGGCTTTCCTTTTCTGTCTGCGAGTACCGTCGCTCCACGACGGACAGGCTTTTGCTGGCGAAAGCTATAACCAACGGGGCGTCGTGGTCGTCAAACTGAAGTAAGACAGCTCCAAGGGCCACGGGGCTGGCGTCGGCAATGAGTCGAGTGCGTCGGGACGGGTCGAAAAATGAAAGCGTTGGAAGATGTGCCAAAGAGCGTTTCAGCTTTTCGAAGTGTGATTGTAGCACACTGTCCCATTTGAAGGGTTGATCCTCCCGGAGCAATTGACGGAAAGGCTCTGTTAGAGTGCCCAAGTCCGGAATGAATTTGCCCAGGTAGGTGACTAAACCGAGGAAACTACGAACTTCTTCCTTAGACGAGGGTGGACGAAATGCTAAGACGGCAGCCACCTTCCGCTCATCGCTATCAATACCCTTGCTGGAAAGCTTATGTCCGAGGAAGTCAAGTTCTTGTACCTTCTTGACACATTTTGCTTCATTCAGCAGCACGTTGTGCCTCTGAAATACTTCTAAAACTCTGGCCAAACATTTGTCGTGCTCTGCTTCGGTGGCTCCATAAACAATGACGTCGTCGATGTAATTGAGACAGTTGTCACAGGGTGCGAGCAGTTCTTCTAGCACCCGTTGGAAAATTTCTGGCGCCGAATTTACCCCAAACATGAGCCGCTTGTATCTAAACATTCCCTTATGGGTGATAAAAGTTGTGATGGGTCGACTCTCCACATCCAATTCTAATTGGTGGTAAGCGTTGGTCAGATCCAGGCGTGAAAAATATTTTGCGCCCCGCAATTTCGTGACCAACGAGTCAAAGGTGGGAAGAGGATAATTCTCCCGTAAGATGGCCTCATTTGCCCGACGCATGTCGACGCAGATTCTGATGTCGTCATTGGGCTTCAGGATCACCACGATGGGGGATACCCACTCGCTAGGTTCGGTCACTCTTTCAATAATGTCGGCCGAGAGAGCTTCCTTGAGCTTGGCTTCTACTTTGGCCTCCAGTGCCACCGGAACCCTTCGCGCCGGTTGCCGCACCGGCTTTACTTTAGGGTTTACGGTCAACTTGACCACGATGTCCTTGATCTTCGGGAATGGAGTGGGTTTGTCTGTCACCACAGCTACCGCCAAACCAAGTTTCAGAACTCCCAGCCGTTTAGCTGTCTCCTTTCCCAAGATGGAGACTTCTCCCGCCGGCACCACATAGAATGGTGCGATAATCTCGCGCCGATTCGCCACTCCCACCGTGGTCTGAAATCTATGTTGGACGTCCAGAGCGTCCCGAGACGCGTAGCCGCGCAGGACGTTGGTTGTCGGCTCGACGTCCCAAATGCTGGCCTTCTCCTTCTGGAGTTTGTCCCAGTCCTCTCCCCGAACAATATTGGCCTTGGAGCCGGAGTCGATGAGGACCGTAATGGGAACGCCGCCGATGACACATTCAATTAATTCGTCCTCCTGGGAACCACCCTCCTGGATCTTAAAGCATTCAAAATTCTTTAGGTTGTCGGTTCCTGGTTGGGACTCCGGGGGGTCATCTTCGTCGATGAGATTGACCGGAGCACCTTTCTTCGGCCGCTTGGAAGGGGGCCCGCCGGCCTTGGACGACGGGGGTGCGGTGAAAGGACGCTTGGCCTTCGGTGTTCTGCACACTCCGGCAAAATGACCCAACTTACCACAATGAAAACACGTCCCTTTCCTTGCGGGGCAAGATTTATCCGAGGCCCGGTGGCCCATTTTCCCACAATTAAAACAGGAGAGACGACTAGCTTCATGAATGCGGTGGATGGTTTCCGTAGAGCCCGAGGGTCCCGGTTGGGGGTCCATCACCTTAGACTGCACGGCGATCTGTTCATATACCTTGCAAAGTTCGATGACCTCGTCTAAGGTGCGCTCCGTCTCCAGCAGCTTCTTCTTCAAATCCCCGGAAGCCCACGTATCGAGGAGTTTATCTTTGATGTTGATGTCCAGGGATTCCTGCGCGGTCGTACCAAAGCAACACTTACCCGCTTGTTGCCGAATCTTGAGCAGGAAAGTGTTGAAATCCTCGTGCGGGTCGACCTGTAGGCTACGGAAAATATGCCTTTCGAATGTGGAATTCCGGGGAGGTGAAAAATGAGCCGTCAATTTGTCTATGAGGATTTTGTACACATCAGTGTCATCCGCCGCGGTGACTATGGCGCCGGGTAAATTATACGCAACTTCCTGAAGCTGCGGCCCACCCAGATGAAGGAGTTTGTTGCGTTTCTTGCAAACGCTCGAAATCTCCTCGGCCGCAAAATATAGTTCGACAGCGCGCAACCATCGTTCCCACTCTGTGCGGAGTCGCGCCTTCTCAATCGACTCACACAGAAAATGTCTGATGCCGACGTCGGACATTGTTTAGAGACAACGACACACACGCAAAAACAACAACAAGAACAAAAAAAAATATTGTCAGGGGTCACCCGGGACTACAAGTCCACAACACCCCAGCCCAGCAGGGGTCCAACCCACGGTAACTGGAGCCCACACTCCCACAATGACTGGAGCCCTAGCTCCTACCCCTACGGGAGCCCACACTCCCACAATGACTGGAGCCCTAGCTCCTACCCCTACGGGAGCCCTCACTCCCACACCGACTGGAGCCCTCGCTCCAACTACTACTACTATGGGAGCCCTCACTCCCTCAGCTACTGGAGCCCTCGCTCCTATTCTACTACTACGGGAGCCCTCACTCCCTCAACTACTGGAGCCCTCGCTCCTATTCTACTACTACGGGAGCCCTCACTCCCTCAACTACTGGAGCCCTCGCTCCAACTACTACTACTATGGGAGCCCTCACTCCCTCAACTACTGGAGCCCTCGCTCCTACTACTACTACTACTGGAGCCCACGCTCCGATAACTTCAGAAAGAGCCCGAAACGTCGGGCACAACCGCACCAAAACCGAAACTAACACACGCGAAACCAAAACTCAGAATTTTTTTTTTTTTTTTTTTTTTTTTTTTTTTTTTTTTTTTTAAACTCAGAAAAAAAACACTCAGAGAAAAGCACTCAGAAAAACTCAGAGAAAATCACTCAGAAAAAAAATTTTCACCTCGTCGCCAATTTGTGGTGACTCACCTGCTAAGGTAAACATCGAACTGCCGGTCACCCAGGATTGACAACCTGACCTGCGCGTTCGCTTGGCGGGAATCTTTACTATTCAAAAGTCCCGCGCACTTCATCATGCACTTACTTATTGTACTTTATTACTATTATTATTATTACTACAATTATTATTATTACTACTACTATTATTGTTATTACTATTATTAACTACTCCTAGTTAAGCTTCCACACGAACGAACGTGAAAAAACGTCAACCTTGACGTTTCTCAATATCTGAATAGTAAAAACAAATTATTATTATGATTACGGTTAAATGGCGTTGTCTTCTGAATCGGTGATAACAAAAAGAGAATTTATTAATAGCAATTTTAGGTGTACGTGCGCCCCTGCGTTTGGAGGTTGCTCGGGGGTGTCCAATCCACATTTGGTTGATCCACGATCCCGCTCCTTAAAAAAGGCCTCCAAGGTCAATACATAATCGTTCCTGTTTCGCATGATCATGTGCATTGCTGACACGCAGTCAGGTTCCTCGCAGATGTCCCACAGTTCGGGGCGGCCGGATGCGGCGGGGAACCCTCCGCCCCCAAGATGGCGGCGCTTCCGGTCCCCGCGCACCTTCCCACGGGAACTCCCGAATGCGTCCATCCAAGGGAAAATGAAAATCTGGCTCTCACTCCCCCAGCGACTTGACCCGGGAGCGAACGCATGCGTGCGTTTTCTCGCGCGTGAAATGGAATTAAAGAAACGAGCTGGCAGTGGTCATGACCTATATAAGAGAATCCCGATAATGGAGGGGGCGCAGGAAGGGGAAAGCGTGCAGGGGTGGGTCGGGTGCGCGGGCCGCGTTTTGGACACCCCCGATTCAACTCCACAATGAGTTTTCCCCGTTTCATTGAATCTTAATTTGAAATCGGTGTAGAAGAACCGTTCCGGTTGATTTTTGTACCACAATCACGATTCAAAGGACATTTTTAAAAACTTTAATTGACATCGGAACGGAAATTAATAAACTAATTAACTAATTAATAAAGTGATTTTAGCCAAGAGTGAGTTGGGTGCTGAATCTTTAGTTTTGTCAAGTGGCGTACAAGAATAAAAGGCTGAATCCGCAGTTGCGGTGGCCGCCATCGCCAGCAACGGCGGAAGTCAGCAAAAGAATACAGAAAAGAGCTTTCCTCGCCGTTGATAAGAAGCTCTAAAAACGTCCCGAGTGGTTTTTATCGTATGGAAAGGCTCTCCAACAGCGATTTTCAAAGCCGCTTGACCTAATTACGAGCCAACGATCGCTTCCTCCTCACCGTGAACCTCCCCCGCTGTCGCTGCAGCACCCCAACACCCCTCCCCGTCGCGCCCTCCGCAGCCCCCGCCTTCATGTGGGCGTCAGCGAATCCGCCCCGCAGCCATCTTTCGCCGCTCCCAGGATTTTCCCACGGAAGGGCTTTCGGGAACGGCTCACCGCAGAAAAAGCCCAAAAGCAGGAAAGCTCCGTGTCGTGGGGGCTTTCTGAAAAAGCTTATCGCCGAGATAAGCGCCACCGAAATTCGGAAACGGCTTTTTATAGAAACAACAAAGGCGCGGCTTTTCAAATATGGGTCAGAAAGTTTTTGTCTCTTACCTATGAGTCGAAGAGTTTCTCTAATTCCTAATCCGCTTCTCCGTGTTGACTTTTTCGATTTTTATTTTTGTATTTTTTACTTAGCAAAAATTAACGTACAAAATAACTTTCGGTATAAAAGTAGAAAAATATAAAAGGCCCTAAAGCTATCCTCTCCTCCTCCTCTCTCCTGCTGCCTCTATCCCGATTACTATCCCGATTCTCTTCACGCCCGTTACACCCAACAGTGCTCGCATTCGCTCTGACCAGGAGCCCCGTGCCGAGTGACTGCGACTTGCGCCACACGCTCATATACAACACCGCCATTTGACGTCATCGCTATCATGTCTGACGTCACCGTCCTCCGCGGTCGCCATGGCAACCGCGTTTATGTAACGCTTCCAGCCTTCTCGGCCGATCACTCCTCTGCAAGCCTTCCTGAGGGGCCCGACCTTGGGGGACGGAAATAGCTGCCCTCTGATTATTTGGGGGAAAGGGGTGGAGGCGAGGAGGTGGGGGCGAGGGCCCTCAAAGTTTTCAGTCTTTCAGAAAGAACCGAAGAAATACTTTTAATGAAATACACTTAACGAGAAAAATTGAAAAAAAAAATACAGGTATTAAGTCAGGGGTGGGCAAAATACGGCCCGTCCGGCTAAAAGCATACACTGATTTTTTCATAATTTTTATATTCAAATATCATTTCAATCAGCTGCATTTTACACCAGATTTGTATTTTACATAATACTCGTGTTATTTTACATAAATTTTAAATGTCCGTCGACCTGTTACAAGTTGAAACTTCTCAAAATGACCAAAAAGCGTTGGCCACCCCTATTCTAAGCGTTCTTACCGCTAAACTAATAAATTATTTAAAAAAATATATAAATAAATTCACATAAATAACTGAATTAAATAACATAAACATAAATGTAAGCTAAAAAAGGCAAAATAAAAATCTAATTTATTAATATAATTAAATTCATTTTATTAAATTAAAGTTTAATAATATTTTTTTATAAATGATGGGACCTGGAATGAGTTTAGCCTTTTAAAAGCTCAAAATGAAATATTAATAAAAAAACAAATACAAGTACGTATAATTTAAAAAATAAGAAAATAAAATACTTTCTAAAAATAAATAAATATTCGTATAAAATAAATATAGAAAAACTATATTTAACACAGATAAATAACACAAAAAAGGTATAAAAAAATAGGCATAGACAAAAAGTCTTCTTTTCTATCATAAACTCAAATTTATATTAATTACATTATATTATAATATTAATTAATTATTTTTATAATTTTTCACTTTTATTAGTTTATTAATAACTTTGATTAATAACTTTAATAATTAAGTTTAATTTTATTAATTTATAATTTATATAAAAAATAAAGGTATTGCTAAAGTTGGGTTCCTAATTCGAGAGTTGAATCTTAATATGTTGCATTTGATTGTATGTTTTGTATTGGCTGGTGTATTCATTGTATCGATTTTGTATACGTTGCATTTTCAATGATTTTTTTCACTATTTGTTATTAAGGGTCGTAACTTTCAACCCCGTTCCACCGAGCAGTCGACATGACCCCACTGCGGTTCGCTCCTAATCACAGTCTTGCATGGCTTAAAGCCTTAATTGTTCGCCGATAAAACTTCAGGCTCTGCCTAACACCGGCAACCTGAACCTTGTCAATTTATTTGCTCTAACAGGCGCTCGAATTGTTTATTTGTGAGCGATTGGATTCTTCGTGCCACCGAGTCCTCGACCTCAGATTCAGCAGTGCTGTGAATCTCCACTCTTCTTCTGCTCGTGCCTGTCGAACGTGTGTTTGTTCTGAATTCTACCGAGCATTGCTGAATGTTTGTGTGGAGTATTTGTGGCCGACTGTTAACGCACTTTTGGCCAAACGGTGTACATTTTCGGCATCACTGTTCTTTGGATTCATTCGAGTGCACTTGAGGTTGGGCAGTGCCAGGCACTCTTCCACCATTCTCATCCACCTGATCTGGATGAACAAAACTTAATCCTGGGAAAACTAAACGCGTTGTCACACATTTGTGTACTTTCGCCGCTTTCAAATTAATAACTAATCAGGACTGCTTTTAAACCTGATTTCGAAAACGTGATGGCGTTTATTGAGGATTACAAAATCAATCATAAATTAAATCTTGAAATTTTTAAGTTAAAAAGACCTAAAAAATTATCTTGGGCCCTTTGGACCCCTAATTTGGGGGGTTAACCGCGAAATTTATAATATTCGTAGGGATTTTTTGTAATTTCACGAGGCGATTTCTTCCCTTCCTCATCCACAATGAATCCATTGGGGGCGGTTTAAATTACTAAGGAACCTGGAAACTTCTTTTAAAACGGGGAGGATTTTCTTAAATGAAAAGATTTTCAAGAGCGGGATAATGAGAAAATACACACTTGGAAAAAGCATTTCTCTCTCTCTCTCTCTCTCCGAGTTTTTTTCGCTTTCTGCCCCTCATTGTGAAAAAGGATCGAGTCCGGATTAAATTAATGAATTTGGCCTTTGGCCTTTTGTGCCTTTCCTTTGCAACGACACCGGCATTTCGCGTTTTCAGTGCCGAAATGGTTGTCATGAGCTGAACCCACTGCTGTTGTATTCGTTGTATTTTTTGCTTTCCGCACTGTAAACAATTCATTCATTTCGGAATTAGCGACTTATGTTCTGATTGAAAACTCTTTCAATTTATCCTTCGGATGAGGTTTGAAAATTCATTTAATTTGGCTGTTTGCTCTGCTCTTCCCATTCCGCACATTATGTACATAATATAATCGCTTTGCATTCATTCCAGTTAACTTAAAATGGCCGTCTTTATTTATTTTAATTTATTCAATCATTAAATGAAACACAGAATTTGTGTAAAACTCGAAGGCACTTAAAAACCGACAAATATTTCTCCGTCAGAGGAAACCGATAAAATCTAAAATTCGGGCAACAAACTCAATTGTAAATGCTTTTTAAATCTCTCCCTGAGTTATTTTCTCGGAATAACACAGGAGTGACGGGACGCTTCCCTCGTCCGTTGAAATCCGTTGCGCCGCCATCTTTGAAAAGATTCCCTCATTGAAAATCCGGGCAAAGCATTTTCATGACATTGAATTAGTGGAAATAATTAACGAGATGACCGAAATTGTGGGACATTGAGGGAAGTCCTTGAACATTGCCATCACCGTTTCCATAATTGTTCTCGAATATTTGAGTTCCCACTGAGCCTCGCGGAGTTTCAATTAAATCCGCCATTGAGTGAAAACGCGAAAAGAAAGAGCGAAAGAAGAATTTTCCGAATGAACAATTTTAATTAAAGCGCAGAAAAGAATCCCCTGATTGGCAAGTTGATTTCTGGGGGCTTTAAATAAATAAAGTAATGGCGTGCTCCCGCGAGAGCTTTCACAAAGAGGCAAAAGGGGAAATTAAGCTGTTTCCAGAGCTTTCTAGGCCGACAGTTTAAATCAATACTGCACAGGTGACCCACTTTCAAAGCCGAATAATTTTTTCCAGCGCTATCGTCAACATTTTCGCTGTTGGACTCCGGCCAAAATTCACCTTTGTTTCAACCCTCTCCCGGGGTTTGCTGCATTTCCCCCAGAAATCCTCCCCGTCTGCTTCTCCCAAAATTCATCCCTTTCATCCCTTCCACCCCCTGACACACCCCATTTGAATTCGCTCCCACACAACTTATGAATTTAGCCCAACCGAACCAAAATATTGTTGTTTTTTTACGTTCTCACACATAACCCTTTTCCTCTGCTGTCTCCCATTAAACAAAGGTGAACTCATGAAATTGAAATTTTCATTTATTTCAAAATAATTTCGGGAGTAATCAGTTTTCATTGATAATGAGGAATTGATGAAATCCTGAGGCGGCACAATCGAACTTTATTTATATGGAAAATATATTTATTTGGAATATAAATTTTTATTAATACTGAAAAATTTTGCTTTCAAAGTTTCCAGTGGTATTTGTTCTCTTTTGGTTCACTTTGGTTTACAAAAATATTTTTATGCTTTTATCGATTTCAATTTATAGATTCAGTTCGGTCAAATTATGCATTCAAAGTTTCATAAATTTCTAAAAAGCTGACACTTATTGTTCAAAGTATAATTATAAAAGTATAACATAATGGGAAATGAATCGGCGTCTAAACCGCCATTCTGTTGATTTTGTCGCTTTTTTTAAATTTAGGAACATTCCTGTTCTCTCCGATTTCACAGCAGACGAATATCAGGTTCCCATTTTGGGAGTTGAGAGGAAATTTCTTTAAGAATTCTTATCACCGCCTTCTGGATTATCTTAATTTCTTGTGGGCAATCGGACAAACTTTGGTGCTCTCTCCACATGTGAACACACAAAAATTCTTGTGAATTCCCCCGCCAATGCGGTTGGAGTAATGACCTCACTTAAATTTCAAATTTTTATCAGATTCTCAAAAATGAATGCAGCTGACGTCGTCAAATCAATTTGTATTCAACCGACCATATTCGCTTTAAAAATTAAGAAAAACATTCTTTTAATGCTTCTCCGAACCGAAAGCGAATCCCTCTCCCCGTTTACCCTTTACCCTCGACAGCATATCGATTTTCCCCCAAAGTCTTCAACTGCAGCAAATTTATCAATTCCAGCAGCTGCCGGGAAACCGACTCTCATACTAATTCAAAACCTTTGCCTTTTTACAATCTCTTCCCCTTTGCCGAGCTTTCTTTCGGTTCTCGTGTCTCTTTTTATCTTTGTCACTGCATAAGTATATGGATTCGCGAAGCCGAGAAATTGGCGGGCATTGCCGCGCGGTAATGCCAACCGTCGACAGTTGGCAATCCTGAGGCTGTAAACGCTCGTTGAGACGCCCATGAGAAATTCGTTGGAAAAGAGAGCAAAAGGTTCATTTTATTTTTATTTGCTTCATCAATCGATTACAATCATTTTGTTGATGTTTGTCTTTGTACAGTTAAGTTGTTTTTTCATTCGTATAAATATACAAGAGTACTTTTTGAGGAAAGTTCCCTTTTCGAGAATGAATTCCCCGGGGACGTCGTTAAAACCACCTAATTGCTATTGAGGACATTAAACAAATCCATTAGACATAAACTGTACTTTTTTCTCTTTGAATTGTTGACTTTTAGTGCGAATCGATTCTCAATATTTTGTCTTTTATTATATAAAACTTTAAACATTTTTTGGTGGTTACACTCCTTGTGTATTTTTACTTCGATTTAGCCAATGTTTTAATTAATGTTTCTCGTTTATTTATTTAATTTATGCTGTTTTATTTATGAACTTGATTCTATTTCTATGTAACAAATTAACTCAACTTTTAATTAAGTTTTTTAATTTATTAATGTATATTTCTTCATTGTTGTTTTCTCTCTGCGGCTCACTTTGAATCCGACTTGAGTTTCCTTTCTTTTATAATCCTTCGTTTTGTCTTTTAGTTGTCTTTTTTGTTGCTTAGGTGTTTTCTAATCTTAAATCATTCCATATCCTTTTCTATTTCCTTTTTATTCATTCATATATTTTCCTTTTTTATTATTTTTACAGAAAATTTTCAGAGGATTTTTTAAAGTTGCCCAACATTTTATATTTTTTTTACTTGTCGACAGTTATAGTGTTAACAAAGCAGTCCTAACAATGAAAGTATAAAAGTGTGACGAATTCCATGAAATAATGATTAGTGTTAAGCAAAGACGGTTTCTAAATATGCACTATTGATAATTAAATCGTGTAAAAATCTAATTTCGTTGTTATATTTTTATTTCGCGAAAGGTCACAGCCGAAAGGGTAAAAGAAGCAAACACTTTAGCTGTAATTGGTAAAAGAAAGAAAACTCGGAAAATGTGAAAAACAATCCCTTTTCGGAGCGTCCATATATAGGTTACAAGTTTAATGGCTTTCGCTAACCTACTAACAGAAAAAAGTGCGTTGAGCAATCGATAGAGCTGACATCCCCAGCAGCACTGCTGGGGCGCTCGCCAGTGCTGACTTTCCCTCCCTTCTTTTCCTTTATTGCTTTCCTCGCACGTAATTCCGACTTTTTAATAACCCCTCAGCTATTTTATGCGGCTTCTTCATGAAAACGCTCTTTGTTCGATTTACGAAAGGGGCTCTCCCTCAATGGAAAACCATTGCTGAGTATAATTATAATAAATTAATTTGCTCAAGGAAAAGAAGCCGTATGAAACGGTTGTGTTGCCTCGAAGCAACAGCAAAACTTCTCAAGAAACCAAAAATGCTGTTGGGTATTGTGTTTTACTCATTTTTAGTGTTATATTCCGTTGTCATATTTATTGTCATTTATTATATATATATACTTAATGTTTACTTATTTATTATATAATTATTGTTTATTAATTTATTATATACTTTCTGTTTATTTATTATTACATACTTGTCTATTTATCCACTACATATTATTATTTATTATTGATTTATTTATTTATTTATTTATTTTCATATATAGTAGCTAGGCTTCTCGGCCCTCTAATCCGGACTGGTAATTTTATTTATTTTATTTACTTTTAATTTTTTGTAAATTTGTTGTATCTGAATCTATTGAAAATCTTATTGTGCTGAATCCGAATTGTATTGAAAAAAGTTTGTAAAAAAAACTCCTAATGCTAACGGGTAAAAAAGGGAAGAAATATATATTATATTTGGTTGTCATAAAAAAGTGAACAGCAGATGCGTGAGAACACAAGAAATGGAAACAGAAAAACATAGAAATTTACCGAAATGAAAAATGGAAATTGGAGAAAAGGATCAAAAATAAAAGCGATTGTTTGTATGGCGACAGATAATGGGAAGAATCGCTGATTTTGAAAAGCAAGCAAATGATGAATTGAAAACTCGGGTAATTGTTTAGTATTGCTACTTCTCGATTTGGAGGTTGTGAGTTATACCATATTGTAGGGGAGTGTATATAGGTAAAAAGTGAAACTGCGTTTCTTGTGCAAATTAGCCGTTTCAGAGATATTAGACTTTAAATTTTACCAAAAAATGTAAACAAAGCAATGATGCGGCCATTGCTATCGCAGGTGTTTTTTCTAAATATTTATGAAAATACTCAAAGAATGTAATTTTTTACAATTTTCTCGCATTTCTGGTAGGTTTTAAGATTTTTAAAAAATATTCCCTCATTAAAAAAATAAAGGTTTTCTTAATTAATTTATACAAATTGAACTACTTCTCGTTGCGGAGCAACAACTTTTGGCGGATGAATATGAAGCAAGAAAAATTCATCCCCTCGCGGACTGATTACGTCAAAAAGAATTCGTCCGCTATGTAAATCAGTACCTCTCATCATGAAATTAATTTTGAATGTATGTGTTTTGCCAATAAAATTTTGCTTTGAAAAACTTTGTCGACCTACTAGGAATATAAAAAAATTGTTATATTAAGATATTATTGAGTGTTTTTATAATTATTTCGAAAAAACACCTCCGATCTTAATGGCCGACATTATGGTTTTGTTTACATTTTTTGGTAAAATTTAAAATTGAATATCTTTGAAACCGTTCATTTGCACAAGAAACGCAGTTTCACTTTTTACCTGCTCATCTTTCTCTATAATATGGTATAACTCACAACCTCCAAATCGAGAAGTAGCAATACTAAACAATTACCAAAACTCGAGCTGAGTCGAATTCAGCAGCGAACCGCTGACGCTGCCGGGAGTGAACCTTGACATTTAGGTTATCCTGGAGGCGGAAACCCGGGAGTCCTGGGAACTCTCCCTAGCTCCACACTCTTTTATTCTTACTGCGGAAGCTTCCCTTTTGCTGACGTGCCTTAAATGTCATCTGCGGTTCATCGCTGTCTGCAGCAGTTTGCTTACATCCCGCAGATTGTTCTCCCTAATCGAAATCTTTAATTAGATCAAATGAATTTTGCAAGTAAAACTCGATTAAAGTTTGTTCAAAGACAAATTTATCTTGGGATTTTGCAAGTGACGATTCGCACGTTGCTGACATGGACGTTATTTTAGGTTTCTTTGCTGTTGTTCACTCCCGGAGCTTTCCTTTGGCTGGCAAAGGAACGCCTTCATGCCAGGCTCATCTTTTAACTCTGCACACTGTGAACTCACGGAAGGAAACCCCCCAAGAACAACCATAATGGACGGGTACGACAGAGAGAGATAAAGCTGCTGCAGCCGTTGCACTTTGAGTTCGCCAAATGAAAAGAAGAAAAAGTGTTCTTTTTCTCCCTTTTTCTTCATTTTCTTCCTTTTCTTCTCGTTTCCTTCGTTTTTGTGCTTTTTTTATAGTTTTCTGCCTTTTTCTCTATTTTCTTCTTTTTCTACATTTTCTTTAACCTTTTTTCTCGTATTTTATTTTTATCTCCGTTTCCTTTTTCTTCTTTTTTTATTTTTTCACCTTTTTATTTTTTTTTCTTTCTCTTTTTTTTCTCCTCTTTCTCCTCTTTCTTTGTTTTATTTTTTATTGTATACCTTTTTGCATTATTATTTAATTAACATTTTCCGGATCTGCCTTTTTTACCTCTTTAGTTTTTCAACCGTTTTTTACAAAGGATTTCAGAGATTTTCTGTCGAAGAAAAGAGATCCTCACAGCAGAAAAACTCTTACTGATTGCAGTGTAATTGAGTTCAAATAAGAGATTCCATTTGCGGGGAACCACTTGAGGACGAAGAAAAAGGCACCGACTGCTGACCTCGCGTCCCAGCGCAGCAGCAGCTGGTCAGCAGGAGCTGTTGTGTTGCCCTGACAACCTTTTCTTTCCGTTCCTCTTCCGGTTCGCGCTTTAACCACAGAAGAAAGACAAAGACGGAAACGTTTCGCTTAATTAATGTCGTTTTTTTAATTCTTTTCAAAAATGATTATCCGCCATTTGAAGTTTTAAATGTTTCAAAATTCATTCGTGTTTTCAAAATGCTGCCATTTCGTGTAGGATTGTCCAAATTAAAGGATTTTTCAGTTATTTTATTCCGAAAATTCTGAACTATCTGATAAATTGTAAAAAATCTAAAAAATTGGTTATATAGAAGCGGAGCTAGGGGTGTCCAAACTTTGTTTAAAATTTCACTTTTTTGCTTTTCCAAAATTTGATCCAATTTTTATTACTCAAAAGTAGACAATGAGAAAATAAAATGCCCACTAAGGTACAGTCTCAAAGAGTTACTGCATCGAATGAATCAGTTGTAAACGCTTTCAAACTCATGGTTTTGCAGATGCAACCAGTTTTTTGGCGACATAACAAAAACTTCCCCGAAAACAGAATTGGCTGTGGTAATTCTACCCATCGAAAGGGATTAAAACAAAAATTCCTTCAGCGGAAAATTGTGGTGTTTAAAGGGTTAAAGCGATGTAATTGGGCGGTCGAAAGGGCACAAACGCATGTGTCTTTCCTCTCGAAAGCTTTAGAAGAAAAGAAGCTCTTCTCTGACGGGTACCAAAAGAACCCGAGCGAATATTCAGCGAATGAAAGGCTTAAAATGAAATAATGTCATCGATTAGGGTACTGAGTTTTGTGTAGGTCGAGGTCGTGCACCAATCGATCCAGCAGCTCTTCCTGCTGGAAGTCTCCACCCTCTTCCCGAAAGCTTCGCCTCCTCGACGTGATTTCCGGTCAGATAACCGCCCAGCAGACCATTATTTATCACAAATCGCTTTATATTAAATAATACACACTTCATTGCACTCTCTTCGTCTTCGTCTCGGTGATGACCACCTCTCCGATCCTGAAAACTGACTCTTTCCCTCCGTAGGCGACCAGGTTTCCCATCACGTCCAGCGACAGAATCGCCTTGTAGGTGGGGAGACTGCCTATCGCCTGGAAAACGTTTCGGGTTTAATTGTTGTCACTTGAGCGGTAAGCAGTCATTTGCTGACTGCGGAGGGCGTAAGCGCTGCAGGCTGCGCGGGGAGAATTCATTTAAGGGCGGAAACTGCGTCAGTTTTCCTGCTGGGCATGACAACGCCACCCACTTCGGTTATTGTCGGAAAACAAAACCGAAAGGGAATCTTAATTCATCTTTATCCGGTTTTCCGGTTGTATTACAACGAATGGATGCGGTCAAAATGGCCGTTGAAATGTATTTTGTTGTTCTGTTAAAATATTTCCCTTTTATTTGTTATTTTAATCATTCGGATAAGCATTTTCAAATACAGGAAATAATTGCTTCTTATAGTAAAGACAGCATTGAATTCGTTACTGTACGAAAACCATAATTATATACAGATCGAACTTTGACTCGCATTTCAAAGACACATTCTGTCTTTATACAGTATTTTATGTCATTCCCTTCTTTCCTGAACCTTTGGCGCCGTCAGAACCCACCCTTATATTTACCTTTTCAGTGTTCGTGTCAATGACCAGCATCGATGAAAACCCGCTGCCCCCAACAGCGATGCAGTTCCCCTGACCCAATCTGCTGTCGCTCGCGCTACCGAAGAACTTCACCGCGTACAGAAACTCCCCCTCGAACACCGTGGACCTCGCCGTGATCGGGATGTGCTTCACCAGCCGCCCAGAATACAGGTTCCACAGGCTCAGGCTGTTCTCCGCTCGCCAGGAAGCCGTCACTATCGTGCTCTCCTGGAAAATTCCTCTGCTGTTGGCTCGCCCTCCACTCCGAACCGCCGACGGCCCCACTTACCAGCACGTCCACCCCGTCACCGTACACCATCGGGCCCCGAATGGACTTGATCGCTCCGGGCACTCGGATGTCCCAAACCTGAACGAGAGGTAAGGGTTAGAGGGGGTTGTGGATGGGATGGCCCCCCAGGGCTCACCTTGGCCGTGCAGTCCCACGAGCCGGTGACGAATATGTTGGGCTCCGTGGGGTGGCACCTGAGGCCGTACACTTTCATTTTGTGGTATTCGTCCTCCACTTTGGGCGCAGTTGCTTCACTCTGTTTGGGGAACTCTCTCAGTGACGTCACCTGCAGACGAATGCACACATGTCCGCCATTTTGATTTTATTTGACTCTCTCCTCCGGGAGGGACAAACCTCGAGGGTCTCCGCGTCATAAATGCAGACTGCGCCTTTTCGTCCTCCGATGACCAGAGCGGAGCCGTCAGCGTTTATGTCCAAAGAGTTTATCTGAGCCCCGACTGAAAAATGAAATATTGTCTTTTGAATTTCGCTCTTTGAAGAAATGACCGTAGACAGGAAGCGAAAAGTTAACTCTTTTAACTTTTATGCCCTCGAACGAGCATAGAGTGAGTGTGAAAATTTAATTCAGTTTTCTGCTACTGAATCCGTTAATGCGCCAAAGGGCTTAATTTTTACACCTCCAAAAATATCATCCCTTACAAACAGCTCGAAAATCTTTATTTTCTCTCTTCATCTAAGGAGAGAGAGAGAGATAATAAATGGTTTTGGTATCGTTTTCGAATGTCAGGGGTGTGACACCATTCTAAAAGTATTGAGTTTCAGATAAAAAATGATCATCTTTCGCTTTCGAAGTGCTGCAACACAAAAATTTTGAAAGATTCATTGAAATCTAAAAAAATATTACAAAAATTATAATATTAAAATTATCTAAAATCCAAAAATGCTTTTCCATTTTAATGAAAGCATTTATATATATATATTAGGGTGTCCCTTATTTTTCAAAGTTTTTATTTTACAACGCACACCCCCTAATTTTGTTCATTTGATTGTAAAACACTAAAAGAAATTTTTTTACGTCATTTGGAGGACTGGAACCCGTGCCTGTAGGAACCTGTAGGAACACCCCTTATGCGCGGTGCAGGCCCATTGTTATTCTCATGCAGTTTCGTTTTGTCCTTTAATTAATGCGAATTCTTTCTTTATTCTAAAATGTCAGGAGAGCTAAGAAGTGAAAAAAAAAATATTTTCTTCGTTGGTGGTGTAAATCATCAAATAACGGGTGCTAAATTACCCTTCGATCGCCAACTTTTCGCGGTTTTATTTTTTAACATTCGCAAAGATAAATAAGCGCGAATATTGTCATTCGGAAGTGCCTTTTATTCTGGTAAAAGGCCAGAATACCAACTAAATGCTCTGTGCTGCTCTGTATAAGAAAGCTTGTGGATTTACATAAGGTCTGGCGAGGCCTCCAAGAAGACCCCGCCATGCTCTTTAAGCTCTTTAATAAGCGCCAACTGAATGGGTTTAAGAAAAATTTAGATAATTTATTTGATACTTTAGAAAAAACCTGAAAAAAGAAAACATTGGTGATTCCGGAAAGAGATACAGTATGTCCCATCGAAAGAAGAGATGTCTGTCACTCTGTATGCTACGTGGTACTTCATTCCTTATATTATTTTATGCTTACTATAATTATATTTTTCTTGCTTTAGGAAAATATTTGAGCAATTTTGTATCCCAAAAAAAGCAATGAGTTATTAAAAATTGTTTTTTAATAAGCAAAGAGTCTTTTAAAAATTGAGGCCAGTTTTCTTGAAGGAGACCTATCTTTATGGGACAGGAATGCAGCATATGTGGAGGCCAAAAGGAAAGTTTATTGTTTAAAAGCAACGAATGACATAACTGAAAGAGCCGTCAAACTGTTTCAGGATTTCCATGGCCTAAAAACGGCAGATGAGGAACAAAAAGAGTTCCCATTAGGCTTTGTAGGGGAACACAGAAAAATTTAGCCATACTGTAAAAAAGGAGACTTTAAAAAGAAAATATTCTAAGTTATGATATACCAATTTTTGATACTAATAAAGTAAATTTTCATTGAAATTAATATTTTCAGCAACATTTACCGATTTTATCAATACTGAAATGATTTTCTTAGAAATTATTATGTGGTCGAAAAACATATGTTTTCTAAAACTTTGAGGCTCTACAGGCACGGGTTAAACTAAACGTATCAAGTTAAAATTTTATATTTGAGGAAAGACTAGTATATAGAACAAAATTAGGGGGTGTGCGTTTTGATAATCGTAAAAAAAATTTTTTCGCCATTATAAGGGACACCCTAATATATACATAATAAAATACAATTAATTATAATTTATAATGTATTTAATATCAAAAAAGACTTAATTTTTTAAATTTGTTTTTTTGAAAATTAATTATTTTTTATTAATTCTATTTTAGTTAATTTTGATGTCATTCTTGATCCGGACCACGATAATTTCATTGGCATTCCGTTACCCCCAACTACTTTTCTTCAAATTTGGTGACTTTTCATTAATTTTTCCGTTAAATACTGTGGTGAAGGAGTTTTTAGGAAATTCCAAAAGGGGCCAAGAAAAATTAGAGTAAACCCAGAAAGGCCGGAGGTGTCGCTTTTGACAATTCCGCAATAACATCCTTATTTCTCAATTAATTTTATCCACAGCCTCATTTGTTGTTCTTAACCCGTTAAGTGGTTATGCCGTACATATACGTGTTGATCTCTTGTAAAGATAGTAATATTTATTCATTAAAATAAAATAAAATGGAAATGACGTTAAAAAAAATTATGCAATTGCTATGACGAATGATTATACGCCACTACTCGCAACACGCCGAGTCGCTTAACGGGTTAACACATAAAAAAACATAAGAAATCATTTTATTCTGGGGAAAAATACATGAAAACTCACCAAATTTGAAGCAAAATAGTTGGGGCTGCGGAATGCCAATGAAATTATCGTTCTCGGTGTCAACAATAACACCGTTCTGGTGATCGTTCTCGTGATAATATACAACAACTCCCGATCAAAAGAAAGAAATGGTCACACTCACTCGAAGAACTGATTTTGATACTCTCCGGTGAATTCACATTGTAAACCTGAACCTGACCATATCCTCCACCGATGTACAGTATCTCCTTGTTCAACGGGTGGTACCTCATCGACCTGATCGGCAACTTCACAGCGCTCTCCTTCGTCGCCAACGTCCCCAACACCTCCCCCGTCACCGGCCGCCGTATCTGCAACAACACCTCCTGTACTCCCCTCCGCCCCGCCACCCCCTCACCCCCCACCCCCACCAACCTGCACTCCCCCGTCCCGGTACGCCGTCGCCATCGTCTCGCCCTCCGGGTCGAACCTGATGCACAGGATGCCGTCGCACAGGGAGGGCAGGCGCACCTCCTTGTGCAGCCTGGCGAAGTTGGGCACGAGGGTCCTGACGTGCCTGGCGGCCAGCAGCCACCTCTCCCTCATCCTCCTGTCGATCTCGTTGGGGCGGCGGTCGCCGAAGTAGACGGCGGTGGCGATGTCCTCGGGGTAGAGCCTCTTGACGGCGGGGATGCTCCTGGGGCGGCGTCCCGTGACGGTGAGCCACTTCTCCCTGAGGAGCTGGTGGAGCCTCTCCTCTTGGGAGTCTTTGTCTAGGGGTGGGGAGTGGCTGAGCGAAGGGCCTCGAGGAGGCGGGCAAGTATAAGGAAGGATGTCAGAGTCTGTAAGCGAAACTTCCGGAGCCACAAAGCTTTCCGGATCGCTTTCCATCGCTTCATTTTCATAATCTTCATAGCTGTCCGCCTCCGACGTCTTTTTAGTTTCTTTAGCCTTCTCATTTTCGTTTTCAGCGACATAATTCATACCATCAATCCGACCATAAATTTAGAGTGTTCTTAACAATTCACCCCTATAAATAATATATATAAAAAACGATGCTACAATATTTATGTAAAATGTAAACGTAAAATGAAAAACAAAAACAAGATGACACGTCTTCTGCTGGAGGTTTCTTCTGCTGACTGCAGAAGACGTTTTTTGAATTTGACCGCAAGAGTGATCAGGGGAAGGTGGGGGTTGATTTTCAATCACCCTTAATATTTATTCGTTCCTTGTTTTTGTTGCACTTTCTCATTAAAGCTTTTTTAAGCATTTTGCTGATCGTTCGCCCTTTCGCCATCTTTTTCGGCATATTTTTCATTAAAATATGGGATTTCTTCGCTTATTCCTCGAAATGTCTCTCTCTCTCTCTTCCTTTTTTGGTTTCGAATGCTTATTTTTTCCATTTTTAGTTCCTCACTTCCTCCGTGTGTGTTTTCCGCTCTTTCTCGTGTCCTCTTTTCGTCGTCAGCTTCTCGGGGACTCCCAAATGAAATTCAGGTTTGTCTTAATAGTTGCACCTGTTTTGATGGAATTAGTGTGTTCATTTGAGGGGGAAACAAGGGTTTGACTTCGGCGAACAAACGAATAGCATCAATTTTGAAATAACTTTTATTTCGATTGTTGTCCTAAATAAAATGGCGTAATCACTTCTGACCAATTTCGCAAATTTTCATTTACATGAAGGTTAAATTAGCATTTATTTGAATTTTTGAAACCTTTTGTCGACCATCAAAACCCCAAAAGAGGAACCGCAAAAGTTTAACAAATCATTTCGGGAGTTTTTCGTTTTCTTTTTGCTTTAATGGAAATTTGTTTTCACAATAAGGTTTGTTTTTTATTTATTTGTTGCTTTCTTTTTTCCATCAAATTGAGGCTCTCAATTAAAAACGATTCCTCAAAAATGAGCCCATCAGTGAGACGCTCAATGCAGAAACTGCTGACTTATATTTTCGATCCCGCGTTGTACCTTTGTCGGGCACATATTTCCCAACTTTTCTCTCAATTACCACCACCCAAACATACAATCAGAATGTCTGTATTTGGGCGCATCTGCACAAATAACGGTCATTTTGTGAGTGAGTCTCACACTAATGTTTTGTTGTATGTTCTGTGAGAATGTGAAGGCGTTTCCTGCGAGTGGTCGTTGAGGTGCCTGCAAAAGTAGCGTGTGAAGGAAATTCTTGGCCTGGTTCCTTCGAATTCAGCGATGTCAGCAGGAATTAACATTTTCGTCAGCAGATGGGAAGAATGGCGGAGCGGCCAACCGTTGTCATTCGGGTCGGGGAAAATGTTTTCGAGGCTGATCTCATTATTATAATTGCCACCGTGATTACAGAAAAGCAGCCGAACAAATAATTTTCAAAAACATAAGCGTTTATTTTCGGGGGAAGTTTTAACGAATGTTATGCGGGACTTTTCAGAAATTCGACATTTATCTGTGCATTGTAATGACGACGCACCTTCGCGAACTATGATTAATTTTTAAACACTTTTTGAAGCTTTAATAACGAGCTAATTCTAAATACGGAGATGAATTTATTTCAATTTTTTTTATTAAATGTGGGGGCCATTTTTGTAAATATTCAGCGTCGTCTACCAGTCAAACTGTCAACTAATTTTGTAAAACTTCCAACTTTCCCCGGAAGGTCCCGCCACCTCCGACTGCAGCAGTCGTTATTTCGAATTTTGCTCGTTGAACAAGTCTAAACATGCTTGAATTAAGTTTAATGGGGTTGCCATGTTTCTGCTGCTCTCAACTTTTAATAAATAGTAATGGCTGAATGCTTTAAAGGGGTTTTCCAGTAATGGTTGTGGAGGGGCCAACGCCCTCACGAGTTGATCAGTCCGCATTTTCACTTTGGCGGATTGTTTATGCTAATTAACACTTTGTGAATGTCATTTTGCATTACGATTTACGCTGATCTCCTCCAAAATTATATGATTTTTTATTTATTGTAAGTCATAAGTCCCCGTTGCTTTTTGCTTTCAGAATTGATTCACAATGGCTTTTAATCACATTCACGGTGATTAGCTCGCTCAGTTGTACCAACAAAGCGTCGTTCCTATTCACCAATTATTAAATGTGGTAAGTGGTAAGCACTGAGGAGTTCTCGAGCTTTCGCTCATCGCTTTCCGCCTTTTCTTCAGGAAGATTTCTCCAAACGAAAACAATTTAACCACGTGTTGTTCTTGTCCGTTTTGCCGAGCCGAAGTAGAAAATTATAGATTGAGGGAAGCCGAGAAAAAGAGAAAATTAGCCGAAATTCGAAGATTCAAGTCGACCGAGCAAGTACATGCAAGTAGGTTAAAGTGAGAGATAATCGGGAAGAGCAATGGCGGATGACTGATGGAAACGGAAATTTCAGATCCGAAGAAGACAGATACGCCCAGAAGAAAGTTTCAACCGGTGGAAGTTCTCTTCGAAAGAAAAGCCCGGGATAACAGTTCTCTTGCAGACGCGCGTTCGGAGCATTCGTTAACTGGTGCCAACAGAGGGAAAAATTTTTATGGAATCTGGCGAAAATGCCACGATTCTAACATTCGCAGGCCCTGGAGTATGGCAGATAGGTCAGTCTCCTCGAAGGGTTGGACGTCCGTCAATCTGTGCCAGCCATAGACGCAGCAGACGAAACCAAATGTTGGTCTATGGCCGCCACAGAGTAATGGAAATCGCTTGTAAACAAATATGATGGATGGCGAGATGAGAATAACATGAGTGCATTAATAGCAATGAAAGCAAAGGAGTCACAGTGGACTCGTGAATTTCGTGAAAATTCTCTGCAGACAAAACTCCAAATCCGCATTTTTGTATTTGAATGTTTATCTTTTATAAATTTACTCTTTTGGCCGATTTCTTTTGCAATTATGATTTATCTTATCTTTAAATGGCTTTGTCAGGAAATTATTCCCATATTAACCCAAATCCATTAAGAATAACTGAGTGGAGTTTGCTTTTGTTTTTTTTAGTAGAAATTATTTAAATTAATTAAAACGTTTTAGAGCGTTCTTTTGTCTGAAAAGTGAAACGAAGCGCAGATTAAAGATAAACAGACACATTTCATCGAAAAAGGAATGAAATGAATAACGGTTATGTTCATTTTAAGGGAATTTTCTCTTTGAGCGAACTTCATTTCCTTTTTCAGTTATCCGAATACTCAAGAAGTCCAATTAGGAAATCAGCAGTATTCTGAAGGTGCAAGTCAGCAGACGATCGACCACAGGATTTTCCCCTTTCAGTCTACCCCGAGTGGAAACTTGAAAGTCGTTCCCCAACAGGTGAGGACAATCAAGAAAACACCGGAAATGAGCGGAAAACAACTCGTTTTCTTCCGTTTCCCTCAAAACCACATGAAAATTAAATGCTTAAAATTTTATTTAATTAATATAGGTTGTTTTCGAATCTAAAAAGGTTAGCGTTTTGGTTGCCGATCCGAGACACACGAGAGTTAATGTAAAAGCTGAATCAGCTAATCAGGAAAATATATCCGCTATCCGTCAGTTGTACTCAGATAAAGAGCCCAAAATGGACACCGAAGAGGCGAGAAACGCCGAGAAACACAAAATCCTCAGCGCTCTGTCCCTCATGGGCGGCGAAGGCAGAGGAGCCACCCTCAACCAGATCCTGGTAGGTTGTCCGCCCCCGTCCCCTTTGCCCCCTTTGCCCCCTTCGCCCCCTTCGCCCCCTCACCCCCCTTCTCTCTCTCTGTCTCTCTGTCTCTCTCTCTTCCAGCCCGGGATGCCCTCCAGCATCTCCATGAACGGACAGAACAAGATGAAGGTGCCCAACCAGATAAACGACATGCTGAGCGCTTTTGTGCTGAGCGAGGGCAACGACGAGAGGGACCACGAGGATGGTCGGTCTGTGGAGTCGGACGAGGTGCCCAAGCCGGAGCTGAACTTGATAAAGTAAGGGAGGGGGATGAATATTTAGTGGGAGCGTGAACCTCGTGACGTGAGCAGCGAGAGGAATTAAATAAATTTGAATAAATTTGATGGGAATTCACTGGGGGTTAATAAATACGTTCGCTTATGAAAACGAATTATAATTTAAAATCGGCGAAGTGAAATGAATTTATTTATTTAATTATCGTCAGCGGTGCAAGTGCGTATTCTATAAAAAAAGTTCAATGGGGTGAAATTGGATGCGGAACACAAAACACATTGACCGAAAATACATAAATGAAATATTCCAAGTTATAATTTCAATATTAAATACGCATTCTGGTGTTTATTGGTTTTTATACGAAATACTATAATTAGAAAACGGCAAAATACGTCCGTACGTACGTCCGCGACTTCGGTTCAATTCGGAATTTTTCGGAAATGACGGCAACAATCATGTTACATTTGTGTAACATAAATAAAAGATTTCCAGAAAGACGTAGTAAACACTTTGTTGGGGAATTTGGTAATAATTGAGACAAACGGTCATCTGCACGGGAAGTGAGGCGTATTTCACGCGTATTTCACGCATATTTTTCGCGTCTTTTTCGCGTTCCAGGTTGGGCTTCAAGAGTTCCGTCCCCATTGACTGGAACAAAATAAAACTGCCCCAGAAGACGAACCTCTACAAGCACATGCACTACAGAATAACCAACTACGTGAACCCCGACTGCCTCGTCCAGATCGAAGACGTCCAGTTCAACTGCCACCTCCTCGTCCTCCAGTGCTACTCCGCCTACTTCAACGAGAAGACCTCCAGGGACGTGGTGAAGCTCCCCTCCGAGAACGTCTCCCCCAAGGCCTTCGAGCTCATCTACGAGTGGATGACCTACGTCCACGGGGACAGCTACACCATCCTCAAGAGGGACAACATCCTCGAGGTGTTCCTCGCGGCCCAGTTCCTGGGGATAAAGGAGCTCGAGGAGCAGTGCTGGGCCTTCGTGGACTGCGAGGAGCTCTTCGTCGAGGACACGGCCTTCATCCTGTACCTGGACGCCAAGCGGTACGGCATCTCGGCCATAATGGAGCTCATGATCCCCCGCATCATGAAGTTCTTCCTCGCCCTCGTCAGCTCGAAGGACTTCCTCGAGCTGCAGCTGGACGAGGTCTACGTGCTGCTCTCCTCCAACTACATCTCCGTCCACAGGTGAGGGGCCCCAGGGGGAGGGCACCTGTAAATGGCAAAATGCCGGGCAGATACTGAGACCCTTCTGAATTTCAGTGAAATAGAAGTGTTTATGTCTGCAGTGAGGTGGCTGTGGCATGACTGGAAGGAGAGGAAGGAATGCCTCGAGCAGGTCATGTCCTGCGTGAGGTTCGGCCTCATCGCGCCGTGGCAGCTGGTCGACATCCGGAGGAACCCGGAGAACCCCGAGTTCCTGGAGATAACCTCGCACCCGGGGGTGCAGCAGATGATCGACAACGGACTCGCGTAAGTGGCTCGCCCCCGCCCCTCCCCCCGGACGTTCTCACGCGCCTTCGTTCCAGGTACGCCATCATCAAGTACTGGTACGGGAACCAGACGGGGGATTACTACCACTGGATAGATCTGCTGGGGTTGTCGGAACCCCCCAGCAGGAACTGGGCGGGAGAGGAGAAGGTGAGGAGGGTTGGGGGGTCGGAGGAGGGAGCGATGCCTGATGATGCCGTCGTTGCAGAACTACGTGACGTACAGGGAGTTCCTCCACGACCTGGAGCACTACAGGAAGGAGCTGTACAACGAGAAGGAGAAGATTCGGTCGAAGAGGGAGAGTCAGTCCGCCAAGTCGAAGCGGAACAGCGAGCAGTCGGGGCTGACGACGAGTCCTCGGGAGGCGTTCCAACCGCAGCAGCAGCAGAGCGAGAGAAGAACCTCTAGAAAGCACACTTCCTCTGTTTCGGGTAAATCAGCAAGAGTTGACAATGTACTGGGAGATGCGATGAGGAGTGAAATTGTGAGTGAAAAACCTCGATGCTAACTTTTAAATTATTTTCCATCGCTCAGTGGAATCCATTCGCGATACAAAATTACACAAATCTATTTTTATTAACTTTTATCCTTTTTCTTATTTATCAATTATATAAGAAGAAATGACTTCGCAGTACGCCTTTATTTCTCAATATCCTTTAGACAGCCAATGGATTTTGATTGTGAAAGGGCCCCGAAAAAGTTCCACTTCTCTAATTAATTAATCCATTTCAATCAGAACATTTACAGATAATTTAGAGTTGCATTTGTATTTATTTAGAATATTTCAAGGAATTATAAAGAGATTCGTCGGGGCCTTTTTCTTTTATCCTTTCAGCCTTTCACCCTTCGAGGCCCTCATTTTCATAAACATTAACATCATTCATTCTTTCAACGAAATCGTTTGTTATTAAAGATTTTTCAATAAATCGGTCATCGAAACGATCGACCACATCGCAAATGCATCATTTCACATTTCCTTTTCTAATTATTTATCCGGATGTGCATAATCCGGTTGAAAACCGTTAGGCTCAACCGTTAAACTCAATCCAAAATGGCTCCTTCCATTCGAAGGAATTTTGAAAAAGGCAAACATGAAGCAGAATTTCATTTTCCTTCTTAACTGGAATTTGGATTTCCCATTTTCAAGGTAAACCGTTTCATTTTCTCCTTTTGCTGCACACTTTGAAAATGGGAGTTCGGTCAGTTAATCACCTTGTTCTTTTGTTATCCAGGGAAGGATTTTCATCAAGTTCTCATTCTAGACATTCGCGTATGCTGATTTATATAAGTCCCGCCATCGGTAAGAACATAGTATGGTAAGTGCATGGTAAGTGTTACTGATTCAGAAGAGCATTCGGTCGATGCCAATCGTCACACTTTTATTAACGCGCAACGCTCTACTCCTCTGTAGTGCACTTACCATGCATGTTTGTTACCCCCTCAACCCCTACAACCCCTCGCTTCTCACGCCCTCCTCCTCCCCCAGATAGCCCAGTACATCGACGACGCCACCATCGGCCCCTTCACCGTCCTCCAGCAACCGCCCCCCACCATCTGGAACGTCAACACCCTCCTCAAAGACCCGGACGCCTGCCCCCCCGCCTGCCCCCCCGCCAGCTTCTCCCGGCTGAGGGCCCCGGCCGAGGGCGGCCCCGGCCTGCCCTCGGGGAAGCCCCTGCCGCCCCTGGGGCCCCCCGCCCCCGAGGACGCCCACGGGGCGCGCACCAGGAGCCAGACCGTCAGCCTCAAGGGCAGCGTCAGGAGCAGGAAGTTCTCCAGCACGGCGACCATGACCAGGAGCGGAGTGCTCACGGAGGAGGGGGCGGCCACGCTCATCCAGACCGCCTACAGGGGCTTCAGGGCGAGGAAGGAGCAGAGCTGCAGGAGAGAGCAGGACGAGCTCAAGAACCGGGCCAACTCCGTCCAGAATTTGAGACAGAGTCGCCCCCAAAGCAAAGACACTTTGCCGTCGTCTCAACCTGTGATTCCACTGTAGGAGTCTTCTTTTTCCTTCTTCGTCTTTACTGTTCCACTTTTCACTTCTGTAAACCCACCCTTTTGATTTGTTTTCCAGAGAGAGCAGCAGAAACCTCACCTTCAAGGATTACCTGAAAGAAGGCAGTTTGTACTTCCCCGAGAGAGAGTCGGTCATAGTCTTCGGGGGAATCGACCCCCATAGCAAATACGGCGACGGCAGAAACACCGGCAGGAACATCTTCCGATACAATTCCGGTCTGTAGCCGAGTGACAACTACTTGGCTTGCCCCCCACTCAACCCCCTCTCTCCCTCCAGAACTGAACCAGTGGGACCTCGTCGGGGAACTCCCCCAGCCCAGGCACCACCACGCCGTCGCCTTCCTCAAGGGAAAGGTCTACCTCGCCGGCGGCACCGACCCCAGGGACGACGAGCAGGGCAAGACCGTCGTCGTCGGCACCGTCTGGAGCTTCGACCCCACCTCCAGGGCCTGGCACAAGGAGAAGGAGATGCTCACGCCCCGGAAGAACTTCGGCCTCGCCGTCATGAACGGGAAGCTCATCGCCATCGGGGGGCAGGACAGGGACGGCAGGATCCTCTCCTCCGCCGAGAGGTACGACCCCGTGGCCGGCGTCTGGGAGTACATCGCCGACCTCAACACCGAGAGGACGGGCGCCGCCGCCGCCAAGTACAACGACACGGTCTGGGTGGCGGGAGGGATGACCAGCTCCAGGAAGACGCCCCTCACCTCCTCGGTCGAGAGCTACGACCCCAGATACAACGTGTGCGTAGCCCTCCTCTCCCCGCCGCTGGGGGCGCTCCAATACAAGGGTTGTGTTGTGCAGGTGGACCGAGCAGGCCTCCCTCCGGTTCCCGCGCTGCTTCGGGTGCCTCTTCGCCATGAACGACGTCCTGTACTTCATCGGGGGCGCGGGGAGGGCCTCGGAGAAGGAGCGGACGACGTCCAGCTGCAACGCCATCGACGTGTGGAACCTGAAGGAGCAGGAGTGGAAGCTGCACTTCGCGATGTCCATCCCGCGGCACGGGCACGCGGTGGCGTACCTGGGTGAGTGAGGGGGGGGGGGGGGTTGAGGGCGGGGGAGAGTTAATGAGAAGGGTGTTTGCAGGGACGCAGATACTGATCATTGGGGGAGTGACGACGGCGTACCTGCGGGCGCTGACGGACGTGGAGTGCTTCTGCTGCGAGAGGAAGACCTGGGTGAAGGGGTTGACGGGGCTGCCGGTGCCGCTGTCGGGGCACGGGGCGGTGACTCTCCCCCCCGCCTCGCTCATGTGATTCATTTATTTGTTTGTGCCTGAAAAACTCCTTTTAGATGTTAACTCAAAAATTAATTTTTATAATAATTTTTAAGATTGCTTCATCATCTTTACTAAAATCACAATTATGAAAAATATACAGGAGTGCCACAATAATAGCAGACATTTATTTTTTTAAGTTAAACCTCTTTTTAACATTGTGCTCATATTATCAGGATATTAAATAAAACCTCCTAAGATGAGTCAAAGCCATTTTGGCTTCTAAATTATGAACTCAAAAACAAAAGTTTGGTCATATTTTTGTACCACAATTAGAATTTCTTGCTTTTTTATGGTTGTCCCATCATGGCACCCATTTTTGCATAAAAATAACCTAATTCAATAAAACCTAACTTCTTTTGGCATCTCCAAACTCTTTGAAAAACTGCCTTTGCTTAACTCCATACGTTATGAAGGTAATTTTCCTAAATAAATTCAGCAATTTGTCTCAGCAGCCATTTTCTGCTTTTAATTTAGTAAAATCATTTTAAATTCATTGGGAGCAATTGATTTTAGCAAAATTCAAACAATTATGTCTGACAATTAAGAAAAAAATTATTTATTTGGAAAATGTGAGCACTTCAGTCTGCAATATTAACAAAAACCTGATATCAAGATAATTAGGCAATTGAACACAAATTCAAGTGGTTTTGTCACACTACAATAACATTTATTTAAAATCACTTTTTACAAAATTTATTTATCATACTAAAAATCTTTGCTGAACATCTTTTTTTGCAAAGAGTTGTACACTTCAGGAACAAAACACTATAACAAAATTTAATTTACACTTTCCAAATTGTTTGAAAATATATTACAGAATTACTATTCAAAATTAATCTTTTCCCTGAATGAACTTAGAAATGAAACTTTGGGTTTGTTTGGGTTCCCATTCTTTCATTAAATACATAACATGACTTTTCTGTTTAAATCTGAGACAAACTTCCTTCAGCTCCATCTGGCCTTTTATGACGAGCATATCTATAACGCGAATATCCTTCAAGTCTTTGTGTTTCATAAACTCGGTTTTGAGCCTCTTTCTGGCATCCCTAGGGGTCACGCCAAGGCTGTAATGAAGTACTGAAAATTAAAAAACAAATCATAACCACACTTGGTAAAAGGCTAATGGGGACCTGTTTCAACTATTTTAAATTACTTGTTCGTGGGATTTCGCGGTACCAAGCCTTGTACAATGCGATAACTCGACTCCTCGCCTCCGACCGGTCAATAGACAGAATCGGTTTAACAGTTTGTACAATTCCTTTTACTCCCTGCGTCGCCATCTTTAATGAAAAGTCAGTACTGTTAAAGTCAATTTAGAACCTAATAATCTTGAAATAAACAATTACTTACCCTCAAAAACAAGATAATTTGCATCAAATTATGGTATTCTTTATAATTTTTTCATTCCAAAAAAATATTTTGGCAGCTTATTATTTGTTTTCTATAAATTTGATTCGTTCAAAATCCAAATGATTAACGTAGTAATTAAAATCCTCAACTCTAACGAGAATTGTCGCAACGGCGCAAATTTACTTTTCGAACACATTTTAAATATATTTTTATAAAATTCCTTTACCTGCATAAATTAAGTATTGTTTCGACTGACGAAATTAATTTCGGTTCTGGGAAAATGAATAAAAATATGTTGTAAGCTTAACTTAATTAGTCAATGAAACATCTGTAATAATAATAGCTTTTCAAGATGAGGAGTTCCAAGCTCAACGAATAATTTGAAAATTTAACGTTTCTTGAGTGTTTTTTATAAATTTAATGTATAATTTAATGTAACAAAAGTTCCAATTTTTCATTCATTCCAATTTCTCTTCAATACATTCTGTGCTTCAATGTTATAATTCACAACTCAGTGTCCCTGTCAACAATTAAAATACAAAGCTAACTACAATCAGTGTCATGAACAGCTGTCATCACTGACAGAATCCTCACTGTCCTCATCCTCTTCACAGTGCTTCAAGTGTGGCTCATCCAATGGAGGCTTCCAAGGGCGGTAAGTGCAGAGCACTTGATAAAATGATTTGCATGTTGAATTTAAGTATTTGGTGAACCTTAAGGTTTTCCTGTCTCTAAATATTAACCCTAAAGAATTCATTTTATATCCAATGTGGAGGAGCTAAAATGAAATCAGAATATCAAATGAGGGAAACAATTAAAACTATAATTAATTTTAAATTTTACTCACACATTCCTCATCTTTGGATGTTGAATCAATATAAATAATATGTCCTGATTCTGGAGCATCCTTTTCATCTTCCTCACAGCCTTCTTCTTCTTCTTCTTCTTCTTCTCTATGAATGGGGATCCTCAAAACAACATCCAATGCCTCACTGTGGAATTCTGCATCTCCATCATGAATCAAAGTGTAGCATGAATTGGTCCACTTTTGTATTTCAAAATGACACTTTGGCAGAATGCCTTTTTGCCAAATTTCCAAATCTGAGTTCACTGATGGAGAGAAATCCAAACCAGTGATTTCCTTCAGATATTGGAACCAACACTTTGACCCAAAAATGTCATTCAATGTTGCAAGTGATGGTGGAAGAGTTGATTTATCTGCTATTTGGTATTTCCTAATATGAAATTAATTTACATTATCAAAATAAATGACAATAATTCATTAGGGAAGTGTTTCATTAATTACTAACCTCATATTAGGAGGTCCTTTATTAATCCATTTTGTTTTCTCACTTTTCAAATCATTTTCTATTTCTTCTAAAAACTTTGAAACTATGAATTCATCCAATTGAATCTCTGATTCAGTTGAAAAAATATTTTTGATATCCATTTTATTCCCAACTTCAAAATAACTGAATAAGAAATACTCTTCTAAATTAAATTCTTTATCATTTGCTGAACTCTCTTCAGTTTCCATTATTTTACAATTGGTTTTATCCAATTTCTTTCCTGAGGAATGAAACCAACCATTGAGAGATAATCTTTTCTTTGTTTTGGATTTAACCTCTGAAACCTTAAATGAAAAAACTTTGTCAATTTCTGTTTTGAGCTTTTGGCTTTTAGTGTAATTACCTGATGGAAGGAGTGTTGAGTGACTTCAAAAAACACCATCATGTTGAATTCTGGGTTTATGCTTGTCACTATTTGAGAAGGAAATCCATTTGAATCTGTGTTAAACAGCCCAAGAGATCCGCCATCGTCTTCGTTCCAATTTTCGACTAAATAGAGAATAAACGCGATGTGTCTGTCCTCGCATTTATCGTCATGACATAATAATCTATCTGAAAATGATTTCTCCATTAGTTCAAAAGGTATTTTATAAAATTAGGCGCTCTCTTAACTTACCCTGATATCCGTAGGACGAAAATGTCGCGGATATGTCTTCGCTTAAACCGCTCCCACCAATGACATTATTTACCCATTTTTTTCCTTTTACTTTTATCAAATCGTACAGCTCAGGAATGAAAGTATAGTTGGTTAAATTCCTAACGTCGTCTGTTTGCTCGAACTCATACAAATCATTGCTCTTTTGATGAAAGGTAACGTTTTTAAGTTCAGCAGCAGCTGAACGCAATAATTCCGGATTATGTACGAAATTTCTCACTGTACATACTGTAAATGGGTGATGTATTATTTCGACTCCGTTGGTCGCAAACTGGCTCGACGAAGATTTCCATTCTGATTTAATAATTTTGAGCAATTCCTCATCACTTAAATCCGGTCTCAAACCGTTTTCAAGCAGTCGACATTTCTTAGCCGGAGAATCCATTGATTAAAAACAAATAAAGCAAATTAATATTGAGTTCTCAGTCGATTTTTGACTTACATTGCTTTTGTTATTAATAAGGAGTGAATCCTGCGACTTAAAACCGGAGAATTGTTAAAATTATACTGTCATAAATGAAACATGTGAAGTTGAAGTGGCAGTTAGACGTGGCAGGAGATTTTTATTTTTCAAAATGGCGAAATGATCCGCCAATCAGCGGCTTCATTTCTCCTCGCTGCTCGTGCTAAGGTAGTTCGGTTAATTTTTAAAAGGGAAAACATGACTAAATCAATAAAACGAATAGGAACTCACGACGGAGTGTTTCATTGTGACGAAGTGCTAGCTTGTTTTCTATTAAAAAGGCTGCCCGAGTATTTATCCTCTGAGATAATCCGGACGAGAGATACCACCTTATTGGATACCTGCGATGTTGTCATTGATGTCGGCGGTGTCTACGATCCTGACAATCACAGGTACGACCACCATCAGCGCGATTTCGAACACACGATGAAGTCGTTGGTTCCCAGCAGGCCGTGGGACGTCAAACTCAGCAGTGCCGGACTCATTTTTCATCACTTTGGGGAAAGGATCTTGGAAACGATCCTTGGGCCGCCCTGCGATCCCGAACTCATTAAAAAGTTATTTAATTTCGTGTACGAGGACTTCGTTCTGGAGGTGGATGGCATCGACAACGGCGTCCCAATGTTCGACGGAGAGCCCAAGTACAGGATAAACACGGGTATTAGTTCCCGCGTGAAAGCGCTCAACAATGCCTGGAACAACGAGGACTACTACGACAGTCAGAAGATGTTCCACGTGGCCATGGATCTCGTTGGCAAGGAATTCATTGACAGAATCCACACGTTCACGAAGACGTGGTGGCCTGCGCGGAATTTAGTGAAGGAAGCCATCCTCAATCGCTCTTCGGTTCACGAAAGCGAGGAAATCATAGAGTTGGGGAAGTTCTGTCCCTGGACTGAGCACCTGATGCAGCTTGAGGAAGAAATGAACATAAGTGGCCTTATTAAGTTTGTGATCTTCCAGGATAAAAGCTGGAGGGTGCAGGGGGTGCCCATAAAGGCAAAAAGTTTTGAGGACAGGGTGTTTCTGCATGAAAAGTGGAGGGGACTGAGGGATGAGGAACTGGAGAAAGTGAGTGGAATCAGTGGGTGCATATTTGTTCACAGCACAGGGTTCATTGGGGGGGCAAAGACAAGGGCAGCTGCTCTGGAAATGGCCATAAAGTCATTGCAGTTGGACAAAGAGGGCCCAAAGGAATGAGTTTGGTCCGTTCAACACTCGAATGCTTTTGTTATTTTTTTATTGAATCATCAAAATGGTGGAATTTTATTATTAAATAATTTGTTATAAAAAATAGAAATATAAACATAAGAATTTAATTTTCCTAATTTTTCTGTTTTTTATATAAAAATTATTTTTTAAAATTAAACTGAATTATAAGGAACAATTGGATAAAAAATGGAGCATAAACTGTAATAATTAATATGTGTTTGTGATCATTTTGTTTTATTTATTTAACTTTTATTATTTAATCTGTATTTTATATATTTTTTATTATTTGTTGATAAACAACATCATTGTTGGATGTCAAAAAAGTAAATAAGTTTTGCTATTTGCTCAATAGTGAACATTTTAGCTTATCAATATAATTGTGGTAAATAATAAATAAAAAATAAAATAAAAGTATTTTTTATTTTATGTTTTTTATATTTGTAATTTTTTTATATTATATAAAAGGCTGAAGAGAATGAAGGGGCACATCAGACACTGAAAAAACCCTCTAATAGTTGCTATATACTTTATAAGATTTTCTGGTTTGATCCTCTTAATTCATGAAGGAATGCTATGGTTATTGTTGCCACTCAAATTGACTGGTGAGGTGATTTTGTTTTGTTTGTTGTTTTTGTTGGACAGTCTATAAAGTATTAGTTCAGTTAGATTATACATTCAAGGTCACATTAAGGTCACATTAATTCCTAAAAAGCTGAGTCACTGTGAAATTGTTGAGTACATTCCAAAACAGTGACTCTTAGGAAAAAAGTATTGATATATTTTATATGGATAATTTATGTAAAATTGAGCTTAAATAACAGGAGAATAATAAGGGGTCATCGTCTAAAGTATTTACTGCATCAGAGAGAAGTATGAAATTGGGGGAAACATGAAAAAGCAAAATAGAGAGGTCAAAATGACCCATCATCTCCCGTTTCCTTTCCCCTTTCACCCCCACAAGTTTGTTAGGAAATTATTTTTTTTCTAAAATTACTTTGAATTTAATACGTGTAAAGAAAATGGTGAAACAGATGAGAATATTCTCAAGGTTTTGGCAAACTCGTTTTATTAGCATAATTAACGTTGAAAGGGGGCGGAAAAGGGAAGAAAATTAAAGAAGAAAACTTTCCTGGGAAAGGGTAAAAATTTAACGGTGAGGGTAATCGTAAAAAGGATAACATCCGAGAGAGGGGAGGATTCACTTTCGTGCAGGCTCGGCTCAAGCGCTTTGCAACCCCCAAATTTTGAGGGGTGAATTTAACAGTTTTACGGAATTTCAAATTCCAAAATGATTCGGAATACGTTCAAATGAGTTGGCCTATCCTTCTTCTCCTTCTTCTCCTTCTTCTCCTTCGTCTCCTCCTTCTTCCTTTTCCCCGTTATTCTTTTTCACTTTTGGCCCGTAAAGTATTTCTTCCCTATTTCAGGGGAGAGTCCAGATCCGATTGAGGGGCTCCAGAAAATCTTCCGAAGGGAGCACTGCTGAAATGAATCTAATTCCACCCCCTCTGCACCCACCTTTTGTCCAAAAGGAAACTACCCCCCGACTTTCACCTGCAGTTTTAATTCCGGATAAAAAGATTTAAAGATAGATAGAGAGAGAGAGAGACAGAGAGGGGGGGGGGGGGAGAGAGACGTGCAGACCTCAAGATAAGCTCCTGAAAAAAACTCGAAAACGAGAGAATAACGAAAAATTTTATGAGAAATTCAGATTCTATGATTTTTCTGCGGAAATGTGCGATTACATCAAAATAAAACAGAGAAACAATATGACTCCCTTTATCAACTGGAAAAACCTGTGTATAATATTTTTATTATAATAATAGCGCAGTTTTTGTTCTTCACTGTGAGCTTTTCTGACTTTATGCGAAAGGGTTTATCGTAAAATGAGAAAAAGTATATCAGACTGAAATTGTTATGATTTAAGATCTGCCAAAGGGTCAGAATGACCCTTAATCGGCGACAAAAGCTCAAAAGTTTGGCAACGAAAGCTCTCGCTTTTTGGGGTGATGGCTTGGTGCAAATACGGGGGTGGCGGTCGGGCCTTCTCAAAGCATTTTCACCCCCCGCCACCCCCGGCTTCTGCTTTCCAATTCTGCGCAACCCTCTCCCTTCTTTTATCCATTTTAATTGCATTTTCTTATGAAAAACTTTTCTTTTCACCTGTTATTTAAGCTCCGCAACTCAAACTAACTTTTTCTCTTCGCTCTGCCCCTTTCATACAGATTGGGGAACTCTCCGCGTGCAGGCTTTCTTTATTTTCTGCTTTTGAACCCCTTTGATTCCTCCCCCGAGGGAAACTTGAACCAAGTCTTTGTCTTCGCCCGGGCTAAATTTTTTTACTTTTGACAAAAAAATCACAAACGGAGAGGAAAATCTTTTATTTTCCTTCATCGAGCTTTACTTTCCGAACTCAAACTTGATTTGAATAATTTAAAATCGATTCCTGTATTTTCCATCCGCCATTTTCAACAATTAAACTCAATTGAGGCTTTTAAACAAGTTTCGCCCCCTGTTGGAGGGCTTATTTCATTAACGACAGCGACAGGAAAACCCTGTTGCCCGTCACCACTTCCCCGGTGACCGCCTAATTGCGGAGTTGCTGCAGAGTGAGCCACCGCAGGGGGGGGTCCCCACGGGGGAGGTCCCCGCGGGGGAGGAGATGTAATTAAAAGGAAAAGCTCATCGAAGGATTTCCCCAAGAAAAATTAACTTAATGAATTTTTAATTCCCATTAAATTAGACCGGGTTGGGATTAAAGGCGAAACCTTAAAAGGGTGTTGGGAGGACAAAATGGAGGGCGAAGTCACTTTGTGATTGCCATTGTTGTTTGCGAGTGCCAAACGGTCGCTGAAATCGCTGACTTAACAAGAAACTTAATAAGAAAAATTGATTTACGACAGATGAAACAACGAAAGAGCATAAATTGAGCGAACCGCATAAAATTCAATCTCGGGAACCTTTGCATTCAAAGAGAAATTCTGTTTATACAGTACGTACGTACGTCCGTCCGGAATTTTTTGTTCATTTGTTCCGCATTCATAGAATGCATTTCCAAATGCGGTATGGATTTCTAAAAATTAGATTTCCAAAAATAGATATTCTAAAATAGATTTCCAATAGTTTGTAAAAATGAAAAAAAAGTTGGGGAAAAATGTGAATAAAAAATGGGATTGCGATGAAAGCGAAAGTGAACGCGCTGCGGTCAGGGAGACTGATGACCTGCTCCGGGAGATCCCACAGGAATGAGATTGAAAAACAATTTTACAACCTTTGTCATTCCTTTGACGGGGAAGAGGGGATGACTCGCCGTCCGTTTTCCCTTCCTGACCCCGGCAGGAAGTTTTTATTTGGCTGTTTCGGCGTCGCTGTGAGGCTTCTTCCTCAAATTGAAACGGTTTCGGGAAAATGGAAACATGTCGCTTCGGAACTTGACGTTTTCTCCCTCTTTCGTCCCCCATAAAGTTTTCCGTGTCATTTTCTCCAGGGAGAAAAACGGAAGTAATTCGATGAATTCAATTTTTTGAGCTTTTCAATTTTGAATTAGCTATTGAGTTTTTAGTCCCTCGATACGGTGACAGTTGCCGGGGAAGTACCGCAGGAGGGGGAGGCTCCGATAGGGGAGGAATTGGTCGGGGGTGGGAGATTCTAATGAAAGGCGGCGGTGCGAAGGAAAACCCACTCAACCGTGACATTAGTGCGACTTTAGCGAGTAAATAAAAATTTTCCTTATACAGAAAGTTTTCTTATTGTTTCATTGTTGTCTGAATTACGGGAGGGCTTTGAAAGGATGTTTATTGCTTCGGTTTGGTTTTTCTAACTTTCTCTTTGGCATATAAACCCCCGAAAATTGAGTTCGAAAGAAAATATTTGAAGTAAAAGTTTATTTAGAAGCGTTCCCGCGTTTTCTTTTTTTTTTCGTCGAATTCTTTTTAAGGGTACCATTTTAATAGTAAAAATGTGAAGCCTAAAGCCTTTGAGAAACCAATATATTTTGCACAGCTCAAATCACTGCGAGCCTGATTCAGGTTTCTCAAATGTAAAAATATATCACCTTCAATACCTAGAATTGTTCCCGAGAGCGATTCCCCAC
Organism: Brueelia nebulosa; assembly: GCA_028293925.1. Classification (NCBI taxonomy): domain Eukaryota; kingdom Metazoa; phylum Arthropoda; class Insecta; order Psocodea; family Philopteridae; genus Brueelia; species Brueelia nebulosa. Next base: position 256,985 of record JAQIBA010000020.1, read on the forward strand.
TGATTAATTTCATTAGTTTTTGCAACACCTTCGATAATGGCGTCTAACGTCTTTTCGCGACTTCGTTTTTGTGAAATTCCTACACTGATTTCACTTCTGATCTTTTATTTAATTCAACGCACGACAAAATCCACTCGTTTTAACTTCTCTTACCTGTAATGAAGACACTTGTTCCAACTCTGAAAAGATTTATTTCTCGACTTCCATTTTGATTTCCGTTACGTTCTCTTTGAGCGAACGAATAACGGTCGACTCACAGTTAATTGTTAAAAAAAATTTATCTCCTTATATTTGTTCCTCGTTGAACTAATTGACCGATCAACGTGTCCTAAAACCGAAGACGTTTTCTTTTATTTGTTAACATATTCTCAGCCACCTTTTATTTATCAAATGAAACAGAATTATTTTTCAATGGGGCGTAATTCAGGATAAAAACAAACCACTCCCCCTAAGTGGCTCAGAGGGAGTTCTGTCCCTCACTGAGGGTCATTCACCAACGGTCGGTTCGCCAGGAGGCAGCGCTGCCTCCGCGATCCGCCATTTCCGGTGCCTCCTTCGTTTTTAATGAGTAAATTTATGTAAACAAATCAGCGAAGAAAGTGATATGAAAGTAAGTGACTTTCTTAATTTTAAAAGGTTTTATTTCTTGAATTAATAAATGGATCGCCATCATAATTACCACTACCGACCTGTTTATTCAATTAAAGGTGTATCTGGGAACGGAAATGAAGTAAACATGGGTGTTCCGTCTGCAGTGAAAGCTCGAATTCGATAAAATCCTTGCATGATAGCGAAATTTTGACAAGTTGCAAAGGATTGCATTCATCCATTTTCCCTCCCCTGTTGCCCGGACCCCCGTTGATATTTTTATAGAGTTTTGATAGTTTGTCGTTTGCCTGAAAGCCGTTAAGATCTTCCGCGAATTGATCAATCACGTCCCTGCGACGTTGCCAAATCTGCCGCTTTATTTCAAATGTTATAAGAAGAAAGTTAAATGCGTCCGCACGGGTATCAGGCAGTGATAAATCCTCTGGGATAAAAACGGTTTTTGGCGTCCGTTCGAACGTTTATTGCGGGTGCTGAGCCCCCAAAATGGCGGCCGTATAATTGAACATTTTTTATTTGAATCTGCTCGGGGGAAATATAAATAGGTTTCGTGATGGGAAGAGAAATTTGTCCGACGAAAGTGAAAAATAACTCTTTTTTCTTCGACTCGTTCGGAGGAATCCCATTTTCCCAGTGGGCACTGATTTACGGGACCCGTCTGACTTATAATAAGAAGTGAGGGGATGATATTGTCGAAGGGTGGCCAAGAGGTTGGGCTGGTTGATCAGAAGAAGCGAACGTTTAAATTCACCGCACTGGAATGCCCGGGAGTGGTCTAAATTACTGTAATCGTAATTTAATGATTACGGATTGTAATGTAATTGTAGTGTAACAATTACACTGATTAGCGGCTTTTGTGTGGAGAAGTTTTATTTTCTCTGTTTTCCTTATTCATCTTTTTCTCTTTTCTTCCTTTTCTTCCTTTCCTTCCTTTCCCTTATTTTCACCTTATATTTTATCATTTTCCCCTTTCTCTCTTTTCCATTTTTTTCTTTTTTCACGCGTTTTCCTCATTCACTCTGTCTAAAAACTGTATAAGTCCATTATCTTTCACTCCAATTCTCTTCTTTATTTTTAATATTCTAAAGTGTTCGGACATCTCATCGCGGTTTCGTTTTAAACGAAAATGACAATGGAGAAGGAAAAGCCAGGAAAATAAAATTAATTTGGAAGAGAAGTAAAGAACTAATTTGATTTTATTCAAATATAAAAATTAAAATATTACCAAATTAAATGGCTCATTTAAAACAAGAGTTTTATAATTAAACTTCGGTCCCATCTTCGCCCTCGTCCTCGTAGAAAGTCTTCCCCGGACGCTTCTTCGGCTTCGGCGGCGGGTTCGGGGGCACCTTCCTGCCCCCCACGATCCGCGCACCCCCACCACCCCCACCGATCAGACTCTCCGTCTCCTCCGCCCCCGAGTGCACCTGCGCCCCCTCGGGCGTTATCCGCGCCCAGCTCTGCCTCTTCCCCTCGGGGCTGCACCCCTCCCTCAGGGGCAGCTCCACCGCCGGCGTCCTCGACTTCTTCACCACGGGGGAGTACGCCCCGTTCTCGCTGATGGGCTCGTAGTACGCCTTGCCGTCGGAGGGCGTCTGCGGCAGGGGCCTGCCCTTGTAGGCCCCCGCCAGGGGCTCGCACTTGTTCAGGCTGAGGACGGAGCTGCCGTCGGCCGTCGTCCTGGGGCCGAGATTGTCGTAGATGGGCTCGGCCTTGGGGCGCTCCCCGGGGTCGGGGAAGACCGGGGAGAGGGGCGAGGTCCAGCTGGGGACGCGGGGGCGCCTGGGGATGGTGACGTAGCCCGAGGAGCGGGGGACGATGGTGAGGGGCGGGGAGAAGGGGCTGTGGCTTCTGGAGTAGGGGAGGGTGCCGAACTGGGAGGCGTACTGGGGGCTGTTGAGGAGTTTCTGGGGCCTGGGGCAGGGGGAGCCATCGGAGGGGAGGTAGGGGATGTCGGTGGGGGAGGCGGGGTTGTTGTTGGAGGGGAAGGTGAGGAGGTCGGGCGGGCAGCGATCGGATTTGGCGTCTCCGTTGAGTTCTGTCCGGGTTCTTGGAAGAGTGGCGATTGATCCGAAGGACTGTTCTTTACTTTCCAGAATGGCCGAACCTGAAAGGAAAAATAACACTCAACTTTTTCAAACTTATTGAAGATAAATACGGGTCTGTCCTCTCAATAAGGACAATATTGGAGCTTTTTAAGCCTTTCAACTTCCATTCAATCGAGACAATTGTGTCACTGCTGCTCTTTTGCATGCCACTCATCCTCTATATACAATATATAGAATCCAAAACTACGTCCGTACGTCCGTCCGCGAATTCGGTTCAACTTGGAATTTTTCCCAAGTATTCGTACTGTAATGATAAATTTCTGATAACGGCGGTGGACGACGAGTTGGGAGCAGAAAGGACAGGGTTTTGAGATTTTCTCGCAGTTTTAGGTATTTTAGATTTTATATAAAAAGATAGGAAATAAAGTCTAAACTCTGTCGAGCAAAAGACTTTTATTTGGGCTTTTTCGATTACGAAAATAAAAAAAAAGAAATGAATAAATTTAAAGTCAGAGTTAAGAGAGAATCCGCCGCCATAATATAATTTTCCTCGTATTAATACCTTCAAACTTCACAAACATCACCAAACTCAATCAACCTCACAAACTCATGTGATGCCTTCAAAGGCCGTTGTCACGTAAAAGCAACCGAATTCCCTCTTCCGAAGAACAAAAGCAAACTTTTCCCGGGACGGAAAACCTTTGAAAGCTGCTAACGTTTCTTCGGGAGAGAGCGACAACGACCCGAAGAGCTCATTTACCAAAAGACAAATTGGGAACCCATCTTAGAAGGGCTTAGCGAAAGGTGAGCAAATTTCAAAATCTTTATTAATTCATTTAATATGGAAGGCCTTGGCAATCTTGTCGGTTGCCCCCAAATCCTCCCCGAGGTGGCCCCCTTTTCTATTCGCTCCCAACCTTTCCAGAGTTCTTTGTTCTGCGAAAACTTTCGAAAAAGCTTTCGGCCCTCTTTTTCTGTTGTACGTAATTATATGTTTGCAAAGAGAAAAGGGGAAATAAAGAGAGCGGGGGAGGGCGAAGGGGTCGAGGGGTCATTGGGTCATCGGGGTCGTCCCAAAGGACCTAAAGCCTCCCCTCGCTGAATTAAAACCGCATAATTACGAGGTTTCGACACCTGCAGTTAATTCTGCCACCGGAGAAAAATGTCCGCCAAATAAATCAGTCCAAATTATTGTTTTATGCTAATTCGTTCTTTGTTTCCAACCGAAAACTTTCTTCTTTCAAATTTCTTTTTTTTACGTCGTTCTAATTACATTCGGAGCTTTTTAATTAATCAAAAAAAATCTTTTTTTTCGGGAAAGACACGCGATGCTTCGATTAGTTTTCGTCAGCCCTTCGCCAAAGGACTCGTCACAATTCAACCCCTTCGCCGATCGCCTCCCCTTTGGGCCGCAATCGAAACTCTGCGGATTCTCAATCAACCCCATCGGGATTCGAGTGGGGGAGGGAGGAATCACCCCCGTGCGTGCTGGTGTTTACACTCGCACGTGGACGGGACAGTTCTTAATGGAAGACGTGAAACTTGAGATGGGATCCCAAACACTCGAGAAATTGAAAGTTTCCCCCGAGTTGCGTCGGTCGGACCTCTGAAAAATGGCAAAAATAAATTGGTTTTCGAGGAGTGGGGGTGGGAAGGGGTGGGAGAGAAGAAAGGTCGAAGGTCGAAACGCGAGGGAGAAATTGAAAAGTTACGCAACGATGGGGATGTATTGGAGCGCCACTTCATTCGGCGATTGACAAAACAAAAATAGAACCACCCTCGAATGGCGAAAGGGGATGAAAAAGACTCGACACCACCATAAAAAGAGCAAAAAACCTACACAGAAAAATCCAAAAACGAACTAACCACAAAAAAATGAAAGAAACAATTACCTGAGCACATCCTCGTTTACTGAAAACAATTATCAACAACTTAGTTAATTATTCGAGAAAAAGTGGTGCGAAAAGAAATATGGGGTTGCAACAACAGCTAAACTTTAATAATAACATCGAAAGAAGTCATTACTTTAATGGGAGAGCGTAGTAAATACGCGTAACGCAAAACGTTTTATTATTTTCATTACGTGGGGGGTTGAAAAGAGCTCTTTCGCACCCCCTCGAGGGGTGGTTTGGAGGGCTTCGACAGAATCAAGCCTTTCTTCTTCCGACCGGAGACAGAAGCAGTCAGAGGCTGCGACTGACCGGAAACGGAAGATAACTTTGTTAGTTTTCACACTGAAAAAAGAAAACGGGAAAATGGCGCTTTTTAATACAGCAGAAGAAACAGGAAAAGGATTATTTTTTTTAACTCCCACTTCACCGTTTAAATATAAAACTTATTCAACGTTTTATAGAGAAGAAGAGAAAAATTGAGGCGACCACATGTGCGGTTTCCCATCATGGCGCTCATACATAAAACACCGAGTTTAAACTGGTCCCTCTCCTCCCCATGAAAAGCGGGATTTGACCCCCTGAGGGGTGTCGCCAGGAGGAGGGGTGTGAAAGGGGTGGCAAGTTGGAGGGGGGACAACGCGAGCGGTGTTAAAGACCGAATTAGAGTTCGGGTGAATTCCGCGGAGGAAAATTCCTCCGGAAAATGAAAAGAGATTGAAACGGAGGAAAATTATTAATTAATGAAGTTATTAAGAGATGTGTCAAGTTTTGTTTCGCTCATAACGCGATAAATATTTCGTGACGCGGAAGAATCTGTTTAACATATTCGCGCCAAACGGAGAAACGTTTCCTAATTAACGCATTCCGCGTAAATCCCGTCGAAGGCGGTTCATCAAAGGAGATTCCTCGACGAACTTAAAGCAGAAGATGACTTTTTACGCAGACGTTTTCATTCGCGGGTGGCGAGGGGGAGGAAGCGACCCCCACGCGGTGACGGGGTTGACGAACCCTCTCTCGGGAACCCTTTTAGCAGAAGGAAGTCACTGACTCTCTTTCCTCGCAGAAACGGAAAAGGAGGGAAATTGGAAAAGAACGAAGAAGTTCATGAGGCAGAAGAAGATAGAGTGGAAGATAGACAAAATGGGCAAAGACAGAATCTTTGTTTTGGGGATAAAGAAGGAGTGAAAGACAATTCAGGAGAAAAATGATAAAGAGAATAAAGACGGAAGTAACAGGAGGAAAGTGGTAGAGGCTATAAACAAAGAGTTGCACGAAGAAAGTGATGCAGTAGTTTCCAGTGAAAGACATGAGAGGAGAGGAGTGGTACAGCGGGAAATACGCTGCTGCACAACAATGTCAGGCGGCGTTTGCTGCAGTTCACCCCTCCGTCGCCACCCCCGGGGAGAGGGTGGTTTAAGGGAAGTCATCGTCCAGAGGGGCGGACTAATGGCGAAAGCAGTGGAGAAAGCGGCCAAAATAAAATGGAAAAGCTGAATGAAATTTATTGAAGTTTTAAATCCGGAAAACGGAGGCTTTATCTCATTTCAGGAGTTAATTATTACATTAAGGGATGAATTATGCAGACTTTTAAAAACTTTTAAAACTGCATTTTGTTTAAATTAAGTTTTAATCGCAGAAAAGAGTTAAAAGCAAAACAGAAAGAAACGGATACAATCGATCGGATGACTAATTTCTTCTTTTAAGAGTTCAATTGAAGAAGCAGAAGACGACAGCCTCAATCCCACCCCTTCGAATGCATCCCCTCAACACTAACCGATCAGCCGAGTGAGGCTGAACAAAAGGAAATTGAATTCTCAAAGGAAAATTATTCAAAAATCCATTTTGTCCCAAAAAGTGGACAACACAAAAAATACGAGTCTTTTCAAAGGGGGACAACAACAACCGACTGTCGACAGATAATCCCTTTCAGTCTGAACAAGTGGGGTGGTTGTGGGGGTGGAAAGTCACCCATTTGTTACTTCGGGTTCGATCTGCAACGGCGTGACCGAAATACAGCGTCGAGACCATAAATCCCCGACTTGGAAATATTCGAAGCGGATCAGAGTCTATTTTTTAAAATGATAGCGGCATTTATTGTCCATTTTGATGGGGGAGGATTGACGCGGTTCACTTGGGCTTATCGGTCGGGGTGGAGTGCGGGGATGAAGGCAGATATTGGAGGGCAGGGGGGGACGTGGCCCAGTCCAGAAAAAATCATGCCAAGACAGCGGATTAAGGGAATTCGGCCTCGAAGCTTTTGCAACGAACTTGACAAGTTTATGTAATTAACGATTCAATGAAAATGAAAACGTCCGCGTGTCGGTCAGTCAGTCAGTCAGTCAGTCAGTCAGTCAGTCACTATCGTCAATGTTAAGTTTTCATCCGGAAAACTGCGTCATTTATAAATAAATGCATAAAACACTTTAAAATTTAAATGTTTCGTTAAACAGATGAATATTTTCCATAACATTTATAATTCAGTATAGTTTATAATTTTAAGCTTATTTTGAAGGATCGTCTCTCAATTGATCGACCCCCGAATTCCTAAACACCCCCTCGCACCCCTTTGCATGAGAAACGACATGAAAACGTCAGTGCAATTCCAAAATGGTTCAGCACACAACAATTATCATTATTTATGCTTTTTATTACTCCATTAATTGTTTAAAAGGGGTCGATCATTGGGCGATTGCGGGGGATGAATTCACCCCTCCCCCAATTGTATTGTGAATTCCCCCGCTGCGATACCGTTCCTTAAATTCATTTCCTGGCGATGTCCGAAGCACTGATGACGTGCGTCGGAAGTATTTTCATCCCCTTTCATCCCCCACCCTTCACCTTTCTTCCAAAGTGGTGATTAACTCGTTTAGCTGTTGGAGGTCCACTTCGCTCTGATATCTGTCGATCGACGACCGTCGATCATTTCCGGTGAAAGGTTTTAGAAAGTTTTAGAATCGCACGGGGATTAAAGAAAGAAGAAAAAATCAATGGTGCGTGCGTGAAGCAAACAATAATATCGAAGGGGAGAGGAGAGAGGCGACAGAAAGGGTTTTAATAACACCTTTCTTCTGCTTTCTTTTCTCCTCAAAGTGTTATCGATCACCAACAAAATCGGCTCACCTTTCACAGATCCGTTCTCGTTGCACTGAGACAGATTCGACTCGTGAAATTCGGTCTCTGAGCTGTTGGCGGAAGCGTCAGCCCTCCGGGGCGGTTTCTGCAGGGGGTTTATTACATTTATCAAGTTCTTCTCCTCCGAATCGATCACGTGGGTCACCGTCCCGTTCGCGGTCTCCTTGTCCTTCTTGACCGCGTTCCCCGAGCTCCGCACTCTGCACACGTAGTACTTGACCAAGAACACAACCACGACCAACAACAAAGCACCGATTATGCCCCCCGCCAGCAGCAGCCAGTTGTCGTACGTCCCCTCCGAGGACCCGTAGTACGCGTCCCCGTCCACGTACTGGTCCATCCTCACCTCCTTCCCCAGCTCCTCCACCCCCCCGAAGCTCCGGGCGATGCACTTGTACTCCCCGCTGTCCCTCCCCCTCCCCCGCACCGTCAGGTTGCTCCACCGCCTCCCCCCCGTCGAGGACTCCTGCACCAGGAACTCCGAGCTGAGGAAGGAGTGGTTGGTGATGAGCTTGCTGTTGAAGGTCCAGGTGACGGTGGGCAGGGGGTCGCCCTCGACCAGGCAGGCGAGCACCCCGTGGGGCTCCCGGGTGAGGGAGACTATGTTGGGCCTGCAGGAGAACTCCTCGGGGTCGGCCACCTCGCTCCAGAGGGCCCCCTTCAGGTGGGGGGGCTCGTCGCAGCTCGTTGGCACGGCGTACAGGTTCCGACGGACGACCCAGTTCCGCAGGGGGCGCAGCTTGCAGTTGCAGTTCCAGGGGTTGTCCGTCAGCCCGAAGTTCTTGAGCTTGTGGAGGTGCTCCACGGAACTCAGTGGAAGATAACTGAACTTGTTCCCTTTGAGTTCCAGCGTCGTCAGCGCCGGAACGTTCCAGAACACGTGGGCGCCGATCTCGTGCAGTCTGCACCCGCTGAAGTCGACCGTCTGGAGGAACTCCAGGTTGGAGAACAGGCCGTCCTCCAGCTTCTGTATGGGGTTGTTGGCCACCCTCACCTCCCTGATCTTCTCGCACTCCTTGAACAGGTCCCTGTGCAGGGTGCGGATGTTGTTGTTGGAGAGATCGATCTCTATGAGGACGACCATCCCCGAGAGGGCGTCCCTGTCGACGAGCTCTATGGAGCAGTTCCTGAGGAAGATCTTGTGGAGGTGGAATATGTTGACGCTCCTGAAGGCCTGCCCCGGGAGGGCGTGGAGGGTGTTGTGGTTGAGGTTAATGATCTGGAGCTCGGGGCTGAGGGTGGCGGGGATGGCGGTGAAGCCGGCGTCCTGGCACTCGGCCGTCTTCTTGCCGTCCGACCATATGCACTTGCAGGAGGGGGGGCAGTTGGCGGTCCAGTCACCGCCGACGAGGACGAGTGTCAGCGCTAATGTCCAGGCGATGATGTTCGTTTGAAGGCCCATGGCGGTCTGCTCTTATTATCATTGATCTGGAAAACACCCAAACAAATACTCAGTAATAATGTCAATTTGGAAGTGGGCTAAAAATGAGTCTGGACTCAGCAAAGGCCAGGAATACAGTAAATAAAACTGTTCAACCCCCGTAGGAAGCCCTGTTTCAGCCGAAGATGGATAATGGCGAAACAAAACTTCCTCCGGAAGTCGTGGAAGAGTTTCTGCTGCAGTTTCGGTTGGAAAAGTTAAAAGTGGCCTTCAGCATTTCCGGGGGGAGGAAATTCCCCTGTCTTTTTTGTTATTTATGCCGAGGGAGGACGGGGATGGAAAGGAGTAAATTTCGCTGCAGAAGTAACTGTAATTAAAGTTTAAACTCCTCGAAACATTTGAATTGTACACATCAACTGCAAACTTCGCCAAACTTTTTCAAGTCGACGACGAGGGGGGGTTAATTGAAAATGGGAGAAATTTATTAACCCCCAAAGGGGTGCACTGGCCGGGGGCGGTCCACCGTTGGGTGGTTCCCGCCCTGAGTGCCGGAGCGAATGTCCCCGCTCGAAGACGAGAATCTAATTAATTTTCATAATTCACTCGTCTTTGTTTCTTTCTTTTATCTCCCTCGCGTGATGTCAGTGCATGCCTTTTTGTTTTAATTTCCCTTTGTTCATCTTCGCGGAAAAATCCTTTTGTCCCTGGCTTTTCACCCCTCGTTCGCAAAAAGCACCGTCTGCTCTTTCTCCCGCTTCTCTAATCGAATCAGAAAATTATTTCTCGAAAGAGTCCGACTGCAGAAAGGAGAAAACACAAAAAGGAATGTCCTGCGAGCCGGAAAAGGAAACAGGGTGAAGAGTAAACCGCCATCGCCGACATGTCATCCCCCATAAATAACCCCTCGAACAAAGAGAGGAGACAGTGGGAAATGGAAGCAGGATTTAGGGGGTGTCCGGAAGGGGATGCGAAGGAATGCCAACCTTGTACGAGTTTCGGGATGGAAAACCCAACAGCAACAAATTCACCCCCGAGCGGCGCTAAGTCGGTCATCCCCGAAGAATTAATCCGGGGGTGGCGTCGAATAAGGGCGTTTCACACTGAAATATTACGCGAATCGACCCTTAACGAACCAAAGGCATAAAAGTCATTTTTTTGAATTTAAATCTTAACCCGCCCACCGCCATATTTTAACATTCAAATGTTGAAATACAATTTCCCAACGGCGGAAAAATTAATCTCCTAAGAACGATTAAAGGGTGAAATTACCTTTTTTCCCTTAACTTCTCCCGATGAAATCGCAAAGACACAACACCACAGTAAACTCCAACACTAAATGAGTGGAGCACTTGAGTGGCAAAGTATCGGTTTCTGGGTTGATTTGAGGACGGTCGGTTTCCTTTGTTGTGAGGTCGGGGCGAGCTCAAAGGGAGGGGGTGAGACCACCCCTTCTCATTCACGGCCCTGTCCGCCGGCGAAGACAATGAAAACAGGTTGATTCCATCAATGGGCTTTCATTTTATTGCTCCCTTTCGATTGGTTTCTCTCTGACTAATCGACCTGAATTCGGCCTTGAGACGATTCTTTCAAAATACCCGCGCCAAACAGAACTTTGAAAAAACTACCCCTCCAATAGAATATCTTTTTGTCAACATTGATAGCAGCAGATTTGCAAAATGAAACTGCTCAAAGATGAAAAAATGAGCAGTAGCGGTCACCGGGTCAGTCTCTCCCCTAACTCAGTCAACCCCCTGGAGAAACACAAGCCATGGAAATGAAAAAAGCTGAAAATGGAAAGCCGAAGTCGAGGTAATAATAAAAAAATTAAAAAGCGGGCGAAGATCAAAGAGGGTGGCAATCGAAGACTCGGATATCAAATATAAATTTGCGATTAAGTTGCGTAAGCAAACGTGCCGGAAGGAAAATTCGATAAATCGAAAGCTTATTGTTTGCTCACCCTCGAAATTATCTCTCCGACACACCCCCGAAATTAAACTTCCGCTGTTTGATGACAACCCCCACGGGGAGGGGGAGGGGCGACCGTTAATTTTTAAACTCTTAATGAATAATGTTTGGGAGAGCGAACCGTTCCAAAGGCGGAAGAATTCTTGTGATTCTCTGTCGGAAGACGTGATGAGAAACCGAATCCATTTTCCTCCCCCGAGGGATAAACACTCACCCCCGGCATTTTTTGAGCTTGCTAGTTTCTAATAAAACTTGAATTTTCCCGCTCGAAGTCTGCATACACGGGCCGAGCCTTGATGGCGGGGTGGCGAGGGTGGCCACCCCCGAGAGGTGTTCCAACAGGTTTCCATTTGGAAACATCAGCTGGGGCGAGATTTCCCTCAGACGGTGGAAGATTATAATTACAGGAGCATAAGAAGTGAATTTTCCCTGCATTTTCAAGGGTTCTCCCAACCCCCATTTATAAATTCATCGCAATCTTAATGGCAAACCACCCCGATTGTAATAAAAACGGCTTTTAACTATTCGGGGTCGTTTTTCTCCTTAAAGCCACTTTACGAGGGTCAATCCGCTACATTTCCAAATTAAGGGTGGAAAATCTTTCCCGCGTCAACCGGCAAATTTATTTGGAAATGAAATTATCCTCTGATTACAGCTCACGTTGCCCTCGACCTTCCTCCCTCCCCCTCCCTCCCCCTCCCTCCCCAACCCTTCACCTGATTTATGGGGATGCGACTCTCCCCACTTCTAATGCCCGATTAATGTCCCGCTCTGATGCATTGCGCCGCCGAAGAGTCACCCCTGCGTTGCCAGGAAAGCCCGCCGCTCCCTTCAAGGGGTGTTCCGAGGGCACAACCACCCGTGTGAGTGTTCACACGAGATTTTATGTGAGAAAGAGCGGCTCTCGTTCCATTCCATTTGATATTTTTTTCATTAAAAAGCAAATTGCATAAAGAAACAACGTTCGAAACGGGGTTTTTTATTTCTTTTGGAATTACTCAGCTTGAATTTCTCATTACATTTTCCTAGTTTCTAGCAAAATTGTTCTTTCCTCCCTTTCCTCCCTCCCTGCGCGCACAACCCTTAGTTTGCATCCCCCATCTCGAGGAGATAATGAAAACTTGTTGGAGAACATTTGGATTCTTGGGGAGTCTAATCAATTTGGAATTTAATGAGGAGGGGGTGAAGGTGAATAGGTTCTGACCTCTCACCCCTAGGGGTGGACTGACTTTTATCCAGGAGACCCCGCGAAACTATTCACAAGGGTGAACAAGGGTGTCTTAAGACATTCCGTCTAAAGTTTCCCCCAACTGTGGAGGGAGACGATTCGACAGGGTGGTTTCGTAGGGCGGCTTTTACAACCCCTCAGCGAATTCGCAGTGTAATTATTATTTTTAATGCGGTGCCGGAAGGCAGAGGAACAAAGAAATATTTAGGTTTTATTAGATCCGGGTAGAACAAAGGTTCCTCGGCCTTTTCCCGACGACGGCGCCCTTAAAATGTCCTCCCAGGAAAATCCGCGACGCGTTTCCCGGAATTTGAAAATGGCTTCCTCTTCCCAATGACGAGTCCCCTCGAGCCATCGCGGGTGCGCTAATGAAATTTTTACCCTTTACCAAGAATATCGTTCGCACAACCCTTCCTTTAAACTTTACAAGAATGAAAACTATTATATCTCTGCCCTTAGCATTGCACCCGCCATTCTGTATTGTATTGCATGTTCTCCCTCTATTTCATTCTCTTCTTTCTTCCTCTTTTTGGTTTTTCCCCTTCCCTTTTCACCTCTTTTTTCTCTTTCTTTTTCCTCACTCTCTCTCCCTCCAAAATAAAAGCAAAACTGTCAAAAGAAGAGGACACGACTCTCATTTTACGCCCTCCAACCCCTCATCATCAACTCGAAAATGAGAAGAAAAACGCAATTTGGGTAATTGGCCGCAGCCAACGAGCCCACCCCTTCATCCCCTTCGTCCCCTTCACCCCCTTTCTCGCTCGTGCTTCTCATTCGGTGCACATGTCGCGGACCGCGGAAGAGCACATCTTCCCTCTCTCTCCCCTCCCACCCCCGAACGGGGGTGCGCGTGGCCTTGCCGTGTGGAAACCCATTGGAACTTTTCACCAAAAATTAACGTTTCTGGGGGCAATAAATAGAGCGGAACGTTAAATTCTGGCTTGTCAGGGCTTAGATTTAATGCGTTTGCTCTCGTTAAATCCGCCCCTTGTTAATTCCCGTTGCCTTCGGGGGTGCCCTTCGAGGGTGAGTGATAAGTGCACGAGAAGAAAGAGAAAAAGTGAGGAATGCGGGGATTTGTGATTCGGGGTAAGGGTCGTGAATCCTGGCCAGAGACGTTTCTCCCCCGGGGGTGAATTTATGGGGGAGAGAGCGGCGTCCGGACAGCGGTGTAACATTCCGGAACGCATCCACGTAGAAGGGCGACTTCCGCTTCGAGATGAACATTTTTAGCCGAGATTTTTCCATTTCGTTCCTTTAGTTCGGGTTTCCTTTGAGAGCGTCATTTGACTTCTTCTGCCCTGCGACTCCCGCCCGGGGTTTCAGTAGCTGCCAAAGGGGAAGTTTCTGGTGGGGAGAGTGAATAACTTCCGCCGTGGGAGTTCTCAAGATTTAATTACCCCCTAACAAACACAAAAATACAAAAAAGCAAACAAAAAATGTAAGAAAAAAAGGAATAAAAGAGAAAAAAGCATAAAAAGAAGATAAAGAAGGGAAACAAAAAAAAGAGAGAAAAGAAGAGAACGCGAAGTTCTCCAAAAGTGTTCGTCCGCTCCCTCATTTTCGAACCTGACGGCGTTAATATTCAAAAAGTGGCTCCCCAATCAATCAGGGGAGAGGGGTGAGCACAGAAAACAACCCCAACCTTAGTCCTGAGCTGAAAAAAATGACTAAAAGCCTTTTTTTGTTTGAATTATCGCAGGGAAGTGCGGGCAGGCGACCAGCATAATAAATTAAGAACATAGAGAGAGAGAGAAAGAGAGAAAGAGAGAAAGAGAGAGAGTGACTGACACCGAAACGAACTGAATTAAAGCCTTCCCATGACATTTGATCACGCCAAATCAGCAAATGACCACCCGAACACCGAAAGCGTTCCTTTGGATACACAAAACGCCACAAAAAATGTTAACACTAACATTAATGAGGAGAAAGAGGCAAAGAATGAATGTTGGTTTTCAATCCTTTGAAGAGGTAAGGGAGGTTTCGTATTTTTTAACGCCTTTGACCTTCCTTCTCCACCCCCCGCTTTATCGCACCCCCAAAAGCGGAGAAAAATGTATTTTCCAGTGAGAAACTCACTTTCGCATGTTTCGCTTTGTTTAATCAATATTGCGGCACAATTCATCATCCCTTATTTGCCTTCGCATTTTGCGGAAGAGATAACCGAGGGGATGATCGGTGGCGAGAGCCGTTTCACCCTCTCGAGGATCTTTTTTCATTACCGAAGTCATCTGCGGGGTTGTCAGCCCACCCCCGTTTGGGGGATCGCTTACACTAATCGGGGATTGTGCTCACCCTAAAGACATTCAAGGATTTCCCATTTATTTGCGGAACTAAGGGATGATGATTGGGGCAAATTGCTTTCGAGGGCGCTTCCTCAAAACCCCGTGCGAGCGCCGCCTCCCCTTCGCCCTCTCCCCCCCAATTAAGCAAATTTTCAAAAGCCCCCTCGAGAGAAAATAACCGAAATTGCTTATAAAACATCTTCAATATTAATTAACCTTTGAGCCATAATGACTCGGTGGTATTAAGGGTGAAAGGCTGGGGGTAGTTTCCGCTATGTCCTCCGAAGATAAATATAAACGGCCGATATCCCGCTTTTCACCCCCCAACCCCATCGTTCTCACCCCTTTCGACTTTTTTCCACAAAAACTTTACAATTTTCGATTAAAGAGAGTGGTCGAAGGTTTTTCCGATATTCGGAATTTATTTTATGAAGTTGGGAAGTCGGGTTTGATTTAGTTTTGTTCCCTCTGGGGTTGGGGTCACGTGGGAGCCACCCTCTGCTACCCTCTGCGTTGGGGGTGGCGACAGCAAATATTTTTCCAACCCTCTCGTGCTTGAAAGGGTTCGGAAAATTACTGCAACGAATACTTTTCCGCAGATTAAATTAAATCCACATCGGTTTTATTAATTACATTGAGATATACACTAATAAATAAAATACATACATAACTATTTATTTTTCAAGAGAAGTGTTATATGTTAGAACATTTTGTTTCTTTATTTAATGTTTCACAAAACACAAACATAATGGATACCTTTTGAGTGAAAGAAGAGAACTAACAAAAGAAATCAAAGCAGAAGAGACAAAGTTCACCGGAGGGAGGGAAAATGTGCACAAAGGGAAGGGCGTTAACAGGGGCTGTGGCAGGTGCTAAGTCAAGGAAACAGTGCTCCATAATTTATACGAGACAAATTCTAACTCATATTCTGGTCGAAAGGGAGAACGTGCTCGTATGTCATCATGTCTGCCTTCTTTTCTGCTCTTCCATCGACTAATTAAATAAATTTTTCCATCCGCGAGTAAACAGGCTCGTAAATCTCGGCTGTGGAAAGAGCAACCCCTGCGCCGAGGGGAGGGGGTGCAGTCGCCCTCCGCGACGGGCCGTCATCTTCGTCGTTTGTCTCATGCTAACGAGTGGCATCCAAATATGAATAAAACATTGGACGTTGTTAGGGTAACGTATTTTGGAGGAATTGAAATCTCTCACGACTCCATATTTGCTTGACTGGGGAGACACACAATTTCCAAATTTGAATTTCCTCAAATAAATATTGAAAAACAAATTTAGTTTAATGATTTAAGATGGCGGCTAAATTCCTCGTGAAATCCGCTCAGATATTTCTTGAGAAAGCATCAAACACTTTGAAATCCATTTCATAAAACCAAAATGGAGGCATTTCCGGTCGCCCACTCGATTGTCGCACATTTCCAATTGGGTATTTTACGAACACATTGTCGGGGCAAAATCGGTTGGTCCGGGACTTCCGATTGCCGGATTTATTTATTAAAATACTTTTGCTTTGGATAAATAATTTATGTTCTTAACTTATTCATTTATATTTTTGTGCGAATGTTGATTTATTTACACTTTCACCTCTCTGAATTATTCATTCCCCACTGTTTGATAACATACGCATTTCGGTCTGTTTAATATTTCTTTTCCTTCTTCTGATTGTGTTTAATATATGACAGTAGCGCTCAAAAGTATTTTCACAAAAAATTATGCCTATAAATAAAATACAGTAACAAATGCATTTGAAAAATTAACTTTTTAATTTAAGAATTTGATCTTGTAAAGATTCCAAGTCAGAGAGCATCTCTTCCCTTAGTCAGTGCTGCCAATTCCAGAAGGTATGCTGACTCAGTCTTTCAGTTTTTTCCGTATGTATTGGTATTTTATTCGTTGGTGTTGCGTTATCGTGTACAATATCATTGCGATTGGATGTTATCAACGAAGATTTTTCTGTTGGGGAACCCGAAACGGAAAGATTTTCATCGTTCGGTTGGCAACGCCCTCGACAGCGATGAGAGCACGTACGCCCCTTCACTCTTCAAAGGCCTCGCAGTTTGTCACAAGTGTTGCCAACCTCCAATTATTAACAAAGTTTTATCGGGGCGGGAGAGGGAGGATTAAAATTTTTCATCCCCCGATGTCCGACGTTGCCGGCACAACCCCCGAGAATGAATAAAAAACAATAAAGAAGGAGGGAAGATAAAGAAGAAGTTATGTAGTTGTTGCTTGAGCATGAATTTTGAAAAACGAGGAGCAATTTATTTGACTATTTGAGTGGAGCCATAATTAAAAAAAGAAGGGAGGATTTATGGGGCTCGGGAACCCCCCGCCGAGGGACTCCTTTCCCTGAGGTCAGCTCTTTTCGCCCTAATGCGGCAGAATTTCGACTTGCGCACTCGCCCTGCTCACCAGCTAATTTATTAATTAGGCCTTCCGGGACCGAACGGAATCCCACTTTTCAATGGATTCTCTCTCGTCTCCGACATTTTTCATTCAAGCTTTGCCCATGTGAGTGTTCACACAGACACACGCACTCCCTTTATTTCCTCTCCCGCCGGGCGTTTCATCCCCAAAGAGGGGTTATCATAATTCAATAATTTTCAATCCACACAAAGTGCATAAAGTCCAGGCAATGGTGCAAATTGGGGACTCGTTCCTGTTTGCACCATTGGGCGCCACGAAGGGTTGCCACCCTCGGGAAACCCCAATTTACAGCAATTTAAGTTTCAAAATAAATTACATAACGTTTAAAATCTCCAAAATACACAATTATGAGTTTCACAAAAGGCAGATACGAACTTTATGTTTAGCTTATGCGGTTGAAATGTACGCCATTTTGTTTGAGCATCGTTAGAGGGCTAATGAAAATATTGAAAAGGCAACAGAAAGTTTCCGTAAGAAAATAAATAAATAAATAAACAGATATGATTACTTATGAATGTGGTTAAATTATTTATTTTGAGTAATGCATAGTTAATTAAATTAAATAGAAACATTAATTAATTAGAAAAAAGTTTAACGCCTCAAAGTTCCGTTTCCTGAATTGGCAACACTGCTTTCTCTCTTCGGGGGCGCTGCCATCGAATTCCCGCCAAAACGAAACCCGTTGGCGCCAAATTCGAAAACAAAACTAAAACCCGAATGTTTCCACCCCCGGGGGAGGGAGGGGGAGGGAAGCGGGCCGCGGGGGGATGAAAACATCTTAAATTGTAATTCTCCATCTGATCAGACACACCGAGAGAAAAACTTTTGATTTAAATTTCAACGTGAAAACCTCTAATGTCGCCAGAGTTGAATTTCCTGCGGGGAAATTTAATCTCGGGTCGGGCGGGGGGTGAAAGGGGGTGCAAGGGGGTGGCAGAGGGAAGCAGCGCCATAAGCTTTTAGATTAACCTGTTATTTAGGAATTAAAACTAAAATCCGATAAAAGAGGTTTTTTTTTAAATTTCTTAAAATCACGTAAAAATGAGGCGATTAAACATTCTTTCGTTTGAGGGATATAAAAACTTAATTAGTTATTAATTAAAGTAATCTGTTACTCATTTCCCCCTCTATTTTCATTTTTCGCGGAAATAATTTAATTTTGAGCTTTAGGAACTGAAAAACTCTCTGTTCTGAGCTTTTAGGTAATGCCAGACGTTTGGCTTGGAAATCATTCAGAAATGATGATAAAGGAGAAAAATAAGAAGGGAAGAAAAAACAGAAAAAAGGTAAAAATAGAAAAGTGAAAAAAAGAAAATGGGGAAAAGAGAAATAATGAAAAAGGAATAAAAATCAAAATTAAAATGGGAAAAGGGTAAGAGGGGAATAAAAGAGAAAAAGGGAAAAATATAAATCAGAAAAAAGTAAAAAAGGAAAAAGGAAAACGATAAGAACAGAGAGAAGATGAAAAATTTGGAAAAATGAAAAAGTAGGAACAGTTTATTTTAACAATCATTACAGTAATATAATAAGACAGTGGTCATTTTGACCCTCTAACTCCACTCCGTCTCCCATCTCCTGGAAATGCCTTTCGCTGCGGCAACAGGCGAACAGGCATAAATCCGAAGAGGGGTGCGGTCCCAAAGGGTGATTCCGCCCCGAACACACACAACGCGCACCGAGGGATGAAAGGGGAGCGCAATAAATCATATTCCTTTGCCTTTGACATGTCGCAAACAAATTCAATTACCGGGATAAAGAAATTTCACTTGTCTGGTAAACAAAGGCGGAGGGTCCCGAAGGAAGAAACATTATTTGGCCGCGGAAGAAGAAAATGGCCGTCGGGGGTTCATAATCCACCAGGTTGTTAACAGGGGATCCGCGAGCTTAAAAAATAGGTGACGTCAGATGCAGGGATGATGAATGAGGGCCGGACACGTCATTTTTCTTTCCCTCTCCCGAAGTTAAAAAACTTTCTAATGAGTCGGGGATTTGTCTCTCGAATTCTTCACCCCGAAAGGCTTTAGGCGTTGAGGGAAAAAAATTATGACTCCGATGAACTTTTGCTTTCGTTCGCAGATAAGTCAGCATTGGATTTTTTCTTTAATTTTCAGTCAGAATGACTGTTTAAATGAGGAAAGACTTTTCGTCCGGTCTTCTCAATATTTTTCCTTTGGTAGAATGACAAAAAAGGGGAAGAAAGAGAAAAGCCAAAGAAGAGAGAAGCAGAAAAAAGCAGAGAAAATTCAGTGAAAAGAGAAAAGCAAAGTATGAATCAGCGGTCATTTTGACCCCTGCCGGCGATTCGACAATTAAATTGGAAACCCCCGCCACTGCTGACGACGAATAGGTTTCTTCTACGAACACCAATCCACAGAATTAAAATATTTTCCCGAGTAAACACCTCTATAATTTGTATTTTCATGGAAAACATTTTGTCAATTTGAAAGCGGAAAATGTTTCCGATCTGCGGCGGTTTAACACCGCATTTAACTTTCAACACTTTTTAATTAACTCCCTTTCCCGCAGACAACTGCAGCATCGTATGAACGCACTTCTGTCGGAAATCATTTTGACGAGAAAAAGCTCATAAAAGCGAAAAGGAAAGATAAACAGAGCGGTCGCGATCAAAACAACCCCACAATGAGTTTTCGGGGCGAAGTCTTTTTTCTGTCACAAATGAAAATTCCCTCGCTAATGCGAAAATAATCAAACACTGAAAGCATTAGCGGATCGCCCCCCGCAATTAATACACCCCCGGCCGTGGGGTGGAAAGACTCCGCCACCCCCGTCATCATTTTCACTGTAGCAAACGCGTAATTAGGATTTTATCACATGTTCCCTCGGTTCCTGCGTGGGGTGCGGACGAAATGACAAGGGATGAAAGACACCCCTTCGTTGACGGGCGGAGGCGTCCGAGCAAAAACCAGCCCATATCCGTTCCCGTGGGAATCGACCTTTCCTCCTCCCCCGCCCTCGACAGCAAAGTGAAAACCGAAAACCTCCCTCAACACCTGAGCCTTAATCCCACAAACCGATAAGAGCCGAGAGGGGAGGCTTTTCCGGGGCTCGGCACAAATCTCGTGCGGACGGCCAGAAAGACGGAATTAGGGGAGTCGGTCAAGAGGAAAAAGTTTCGGGGAGGGAATGAATCCGCGAGAGGAAGGGAAGAGTAAACAAAGAAAAGTGAACGGAAGCAGAAGAGAAAGAAGACAGAATGGAAGTCGGTTGTTGAGAAAAGAAATTCGAATTTGGTTTTCCCGCGAAGGAAAAAAGCGAACTTTCGGATTTCCAATCAAAAGTTCTTTGGGGGGCGTTTTTAAATAAAAAAGGTGATTCTGAGAGAGAGAGAGAGAGAGAGAGGGGAGGGGGATATTTTCTTTATTCTGAAAAACTCGCGACATGTTTTTGTGACAACTTTCAATTAATCCCTGAAATTCAAATACGAAATTAATAAAAATTTTCAATAAATTTTTGATTGAAATCCTCCCCCTCGTAAATCATTTGCCACCCCTAGCAAATCCCCCAAATCCCCCAATGGCCATTCAGACAAATCTCAAGACATTGATGACACGTTATGTCCCCGTTTGTGTTCCGTGTCCTCAACTGCTCTCTCATCCAACGGCTCAGCTCTGAGTTATCAAGTCAATTTGAAAGACTCCCCTTTTGCTCCCCCACTTTTTACTGAACCCCACCTCGGAACCCTTGGGAAACAACCCAAAGGAAGTAAAAATGCACCAGAAGATACAAAAAAAAGAAAATAAGATGCAAAAAAGGGCAAAGGAAAATGCAGAAGATAAAGGAGGTACATAAGAATCGAAGAATTAAAATACATAAAATAAAGGAGGTTTAAAATAAATACAGGAGGTACACAACAAAGAAGGCTGTGACGGCATATTTGTGTGATCGGGGGTTAATTGTAAAAGTTCCACCCTCGTGCGCAGATGAACCGCAGGAGGTAAAAGATTTAAAAAAAGAAAAGAAAAGCCAAGAAGAGATAAAGGAAAAGAAGAGGAATAAGAGCGCTAAGAGGTTTCGGGTTTATCCGGAGCTCTGCGACATTCTTAAGACCCCTCATCATGAGAACCACCCTCCGCCGACCCGAGAAAATCCTACTTTTTCTTGAGGCGACAATAATGGAGGCGTCCTCGGAGAGTTTCCACCATTTCGAGTCGCTCATTCAAATTCGGAATTGTGAGAGAGTGCTGACATTTTCCACGTTCGAAGAATAGACGAAAAATCAAATTATAAAGTGAAAAGCATTCGTCATTTGAATATCAAACAATTTTAATCTTCCGCGCATTTCACAGTGAAACACTTCGCACCGCTTACGGCGAGCTTTTAAAAAATCTCACTTCTTGGGGGAGATCTGCGTCACGTTCCTCCCCTCCATTTTCCACCCCCATAATTCGCCCCAAAACGACAAAGTCGAAGGAAAAGATTCGGCAGCCTCGGGGATTCGAACCGCGGACCCTTCAAAGGTCGACCGCCCCAGAACCGCCCCCGCCCTCCCAGTCTTGGATCCTCCCCCGCAGAGCCACCCCTAAAAGCTATAATTTCGGGGAACATCTGTTCCATCCGTCCTCAGTGACGATTTGAAAAAGTCGCAATAAGAAATGAAAGAGAGCGGAAAAATTGATATCCGGGGATGTTGGGGGATGTTGGGGGTGTTGGGGGACCGAACAAGGGGAGGTTTATCGGGACTGTAATGTTATGCAAATGAAACAAAAGGGGAGGACCAATTCATTACGGTTGACATCCTCCAATAACAATCTTCGGTTAAATCGCTCCCCCGCTTTTTCTTCATCGGGGGGTGATTTTTCTTCGCCCACCTAAAAATTGTTATTTTTGGGGTGGGTTTCACCCTTGACGTATGTGGGCTTGGTGAGACTGTAGAGTAGAATAACTTATGTCTGTAAGGGTTGAAATTGGCTGTTTCTGTTCCGTTCCTTCAAGAGAAAAAAAATAAGGGTGGATCACTTTCGGGCAGGGGTGGTTTTTAAAAACAAGGGGGTTAATGAGCCCCGAGAAATTCCGTAACTGTTTTCATCCCCAATATCCGGACTGGATTTCGGGGGTGAAATTGAACAATCGAGTGATGGAAATTAATTAAATCAGACGCTCGGAGACATCCGATTGCTGACTCAGATTTTCAGGCAAATCTTCCCCCGAATTGCCCGACCTGTTTACCCGGAAGTCGGTCTCCGACTTCCGGTTCCCTGGCGTGCACTTCCCTGACATCCTCATTGCAAGGGATGGAGTTTCTGGGCAAATCGGGGAACGACGGGGAAATCGACTTTCCCTCCCCCCACTCCCCTCCCCCTCCTCCGGGCGGAGCCTTCCATTTTCATCCCCCGGAAACGCTCCGCTATTGTGAGAAAAAATGTTTTCCCACTTATTCGGAAAATTACCGCTTTTTAACTTTTCTCCGAGACAGCTGAAATGATTTTCGAGGACAAAACCGCGGGGGATGGGGTGGTTTTGTCAAGAAAACTCGGAGAAAAGTGAATGCGGGGGAGGAACTCAAGCTTGTAATTACGCGGGGGTGAGATTTTAATGCGACTCCGACGGGGTCGATTCGGAACAACCCCATAAATAAAAAAAAACTAATGTCAGGTAATTAAAAGGGGAAATAATAAAAAATGATAAAAACGTTATTAATGAATTTCCTTTGTTGAATTTTCATCGGAACATTTTACATTGTTCGGAATTTCCCAATCAATTTCGATGGGTTGACACGTGAACCTCTGACGGGTTCCTTTGCCGCTCTGCCTTTTCCCGAGGGACTTCGGCGATTTGCTTCCCCCTTCCAGGGCGGCCCACCCTCCCTTATTTCTCCACACCCCCCACGGAATAAAGAATTCCTGCCGAGCGTAAATATTAATCCGTTTTCGAATGAGATTCGTCAAAAGCACACACAGTGGGGAGCCAACGCGCACTCCAATTTTATTACTTTTCAAATGGTTAAAAAAGTTTTTTTTTCGCGATGGGAGGATTCGAATTGTGACATCTCACGAAACCAAAAGGAAATTATTTCTTAGTCGGAAAAGAAGAGACGGGAAGCAGGGCATCTGGCACTCTGGACCGATTTAAGGGAAAACTCAACTTTTTCTGCAGTTGCTCCTCTTAATTTCGCCAGAGTTAATTTCCAAAACCGTGGCTGAAAACAAAAACCCATTCTCATTATATTGCACGGCCGCCGGCATTCGCGTCATTTATTTAAGAAAGGATCCCGGAATTCGCCACGTTTTCATTTACCCAACCCCCCCCTCCTTCTTTTACCCCCCCCCCCCCCCCCCGCCCTCTGATAATTTTTGAGTAAAAATTCAAGAAAAGATCGCTTACGAGTGACCCTTGCTTCGTTAAGTTTAATGAAGAGCTCCCAAACGGAGGAAAACATCCAAAATGGCGACCGTTGGCTGAGTTAGTGCGGAGATCGGCCGAGGCGAGCGCTGCCTCCGGCTTCGTTTCCGGAAGCGGTTTCCGCTTCCGACACTGTAACCGTTGCGGGCGAAGGACGCGTTTCGGCTTTTCAGGTATGCGCATTTCGTCCTCGTTTAAGAGATTATTAACATGTCGGCTGAGGACGTGGCCGTAATTTGCATTCCGAAGGCGGCTCTGGTCGCGAGTCGGTTTGTTGAGGAGGACATGGCTGTCATGCACTGCTTCTCGAAATGTGAAAACAGGAAAGGTTCAAATAATGTTTCGTTCTCCTCTTTTGGTAGAGAAATATTTGCAGATATAAAATGAAGTTCATTTAATAAAGTGAAGTTGTAATAAAATAATTGTTACAGATTGAGACTGTTCTATTTTCTTCTTTTTTATTTTTCATTCTTGGTTTTTCCCTTCTCATTGCATTTCCTCTTTTTTCCAGCTTTCAATCTCTCCATTTTTCCTTTTCTTGGTTTGTCCACTTTTTATTTTTCCATGCTGAAAGAGTTATAAAGGAACACCGAATCCTTTAAGGTCACAGAAACTCCATTTTGAGGAATGAAAACGTTCGATCCGTTTCTTTTCCGAAAAAGGCCCCGAAAGACACGTGAATATTGTCATTTTGACGAAATGAAAATCTATTTTTGTGATTAAAGACCCCCTCCCCGTCCGCCCCTCATTATAATTTCCTCTTTCCACTCATAACCGTTTAACTTTAAATCAAACCGAAGATAAATCAAAACTCACCCCCGACAGTAACGCCCTCTTTCTTTCAAATTCGTTTTGTGCATGTTTCAGTCTATTTCCTCAATCGGACACACCGATTCTTCGCTCGCTCCCCCATAAATCACCCCCTCACTCAGCGAGAAATTCCATTGTTCCCAAATGAGCAATCCGTTCCTTTGGCCCAAAGGAAACTCCGCAGCCAAAAACTGAGCAACCGTTAATTGATTTGGCTGAAGGACCACTTCCCCGCTAATGGTTCCGTCGATGCGTATCAGCGCCACCCCGACCCCCGCCACCCCCGTCGCCCCTCCCTCCCCACGGGAGATCCACCCCTAAACCCGCAATAAAAACCGACCGCGGAAGTTAAGCCGAATCGTAATGGCCCTTTGAGATAACGATTAAAAATAGGCTCGGTGGCCGTAGCTAACCCCCGGCCTTCATCCCTCGCCCTTCACCCCTCGTCCGAGGGGTGAGCATGAACTTTGACTACGGGTCCTTTCGCCGCCGAAACGGGGAAGAGTTTAAGAATTAGTAAAAGATATAATTAAGTGAAACGGGCGGTGTTTCGGTGACGTTTCGGGGTGAATTTCGAGGAAAGCCACCCCCGACTTTTGCGTCTCTTTTGTTGAGTGGAATGCGAATGTAAAGGAAAATGGAAAAGCGGAGGGGGATTCAAAGGATTACGAGTGAATAATTAGTAATTTTTACGTCTTTGAAGCAGATGAACCGGAGATTAGTGGGCGTAATTATGTCACAATTATCTTTTCGGATTATCCAAAGGAAAAACTCAGAACAAATGTGAGCTTTCGGTGTAAATTCGGAATCGAAAAGTCGGCGACAGTCGCCATCTCTAATGTGTTAAATATTTAAAAATCGATGAGTGAATTATAAATGATCAATTTATTAACAGAAGACGCATAAAAATCTTTAAAAAATTCCTGGAATTTCCAAAAATTATTCCTTTTACGATTAAAAGGGTATATAAAAATCCAAAAACTCCCCGAAAATATATTTTATACAATAAATTATACGGTTTTAATAAATTTTTTACTTTAAATATTGCATTTTACTTTATTATTCCTTAAATATATAATAAATTAATTTTCGGTCATTTAAATACCCCAATTTATGTAAAATAAGATAATTTTTTTTAAAGTATAACTGTTACAAATAATAATAGTTAGTGATTAGTCAAAATTATATATAATAAAGTATTCCTTTTACACTTTTTCACATTTTTCTGCTATTTTTCTTTTTTCTTCTCTTTCGTCATTTTTCTATTTTATATTTGAAAACGATTCAACACAAAAAAGAGAATCTGCTTAGCTGCCGAATCAGCTCAAATCAGCAAAGACTCCACGTTCGGCAGGGGTTGAAACCGTTTGCGTGCTTTCACGCAAAAGGGTGCCCTCCGCAGTGGAGCGAAGTCGGCCAACAATGAAAAGCCAACCCCTCGGCGGGGGTTGAAATTTCCGCTCGAGATTTCCTCTGTCCGTTTCAGGAGTGATAAGCGGCCAAGTTAAATTAACGGAGGGAAGAAACGATGAAGGATGTGCCGATAAGAGGGTGGAAAACCTCAGACGGAATTTCATCCCTCTCAGGTCGCTCATGTCCGCCTCATAATTCCAAAAAGAATTTCTCGGATTCAGGAGAACTTTGCCAGCGTTTAGACTGTTTAGAGGGGCGGCCCTTAGGGGTGGCGGTGAGGGGAGGGGTGAGGAGGGGAGGGGAGGGGAGGGGGAGGAGCTCACTCTTCAGTGGCTTTGTTAAACTGCTTGTCAGTGTAATTCATGCTGTTTAAAGATTTCCCTAACAATGTGTGTCACTCAAGGCGAACTAAAGTGATTTCCCCCAAGTGAAATTAGTCGAGGGATGGTATTTGAAAGCGGGGGTGCGCGGGGGTGCGTGGGGGTGCGTGGGGTTGCTCAGGGGGGTGGGAACGCGTCGGACGCGGCCATTATAACGGTTGTCTTCGCCTTTCGGCATTAATATGGAGTTACCAATTTATTATACCGTATTTCCAAATAAATGATGGGAAGAATTCTTCTTCTGTCTTCTCTTCGCGTCTTCTCATTTTTACCATTTCTTTTTCCTTATTTTCTATCTATTCTAAAGTCTTGAGCTGTTTTTTTTTCTTTTCTCTTCGTCCAGTATAGTTTCAATTAGTTTCCTTTAATATTTCCTCTTCGTCCGTCGTTTTTATCTTTTGCTCACTCATTGTTTGAACGAATGTAAAAACATTCGCAGCAAAAACCGTTAAAATTAATTAAAAAAAACGTCGTTTTAGGGGGAGAAGCTTCTCCCCCTAACGCACAAGACAATAATTGTCTTGTGCGGTGTTTAAAAACAGAGAAAAAGAGAAAGGGATGTCGGGGAGGGGAGGAGGGGGAGGGAGAAACAGAAGGGTGACTTTTTCAATTTAAACGTCGAAATTTTTTTAAATAATTCCCCCAAATTTTTCTCCGGTTGTGACCGAATGTCGCCACGAGAAACTAATTACCGAAGGAGAGTCGAACACTTTCTTTGACAGCTTTCACACCACACTCAACTAATCGGGGAGAAATTTATCTTCAGTTTTCACCCCCTTCCCACCCCTTCTACCCTTCTCCCCTTCTCCCCTTCCGCCCCCACAACATCTGCCGACCGATGTCGCATCGCACCGCACACCTACCCAACGATCGAAGTGTGCAGAGGGAGACAACCCCGGGGGTGAGAACAACCCTTTTCTCACCCTTATTAATTATCGGGCTTTCGACCGATCGCCTCTCCGGCTTAATATTTTATACATATCATCCATCAGCCATCATTTTTATATTATACTGGCAATATACTGCTGCCGAGGATGTCCACCCTCCGCCCTTCCGAACCTCCCCTGCCCACTCAGACACTGCTCATCTCCACACGATTAATGGCCCTGTGACCATAAACAATGTCGAGTGCCACTTGAGCCCTCAATGTCCCGAGAAAAGCCCTCAAAAAATAATTAAGCGAGGGGCGGCCCCCCATGTTCTCGATTATTAATGCGCCACGTCGAGTTAATTACGGGCCCGTCTCTTCCGGCGATTTTTCTTTTCCGGGGACCGGAAATGAGGGAAATTCGGGAGGCTCAGCAACCGTCTTTGGCTCGACTTCCGGTGGTCTCCCTTTGTTTCCTTAACGACTGCAGGAATGCCGTTTCCGCTTTTCAATTTCGTCTTTTCTCGTTGGATTCTACTTCAAATGGGCGATATTTCCATCTTCTGGGAAGACGTCTTTGCAGCAGAAATCGGGGAAACCACATTTCGACGGTGGGGAAATGAACGAAAGATACCAAAAAATTTCTCTCACTTTTCGCAATCACTTCCGCTTTATTTATTAAACGTTTTACTTTATTAACTAGGGCGCTTCGCCCTAACGAAGCCTTGGAAATTTCAATCTACAGCTCATAATTCTCATCGACTTAATAACAGATACAATAACACATTTCCTGAAAAGCTGAATGCATCTCAATACAAAAATAATGCCGCTTTCTTCTATATTCAGCTATGTAAGTCGTCTTCCGTTGCTTCTTCTCTTTCTTTCGTCGCTCAGACATTCCAATTCTCTTCCATATCCTTCGTTCTTCTTTAGAACAAAGATAAATGGTTCTCTCTTTGGTCCGCAATCTCTAAATTGGACTCAAACCTCCATCTCTTCTTCCCTCTGACACTCAACGCCAAAAGAGTGGACTTTCTTCCCGGCATTTTACAAAAACTACAGACACTAACTAATTTCTATACATTTTGTTTGTTTATAAACTTATCAAGTTGACTCCATTTGTACTTAAAGTGGTCTCCATTGGAACAAATTCTCAGACATTTTTTCTGCAGATTTCTCGGCTTTTGCTTATTTTCGACAAGTAAAAAAATAGCGAAGATAATTCTTTGGAAATCGGTTCGGTGGTTTCTTAGATCCTAGGTAATAAAAACGGTGTGCACACACACACACACGCACACACACACACAAATTCCTTCAACAGATTTATATATTAGTACGATTTATTTAATTAGTTTTCATTCAAAATATTCAGTTTTTTATGTTTATCGCCTTTTAAAATGTCAAACATTGTTAAAAAAGAAAAATTAGATTTGTATTAAATGAGGCCAAAGTTGACTCACAGCTTTCGATACAAACAACCAACGGAAGTTACTTAAGACTCCGCCCGATTTCTTCTGCTAACAGTTAAAGCGAACGACAGGTGCTGTTGGAAAGAGATAACGAAGAGTGGGAGACCAACAGGTTGTCCCTGAAAACTCCCTATTTTTAATCGACCTGATATTTAATAACTGGTGACTCTCAGAGGACAATTGAAGCGAATCAGCCCGACTTTCTCGGGTGTTTTCCAACAGGAGCACTCTGGGGGGGTTCATCTGCTCTGTTGGGGGACGACAGCAGACGTTGCCACTTAATGAATCGCATTTGAATTGAGTGGAGTCGATGTCGCTTTAACACATTGAAAAGCTGCGCAACGGTTGCCGACAGCGGGGATGAGAGGAAAGTGAGGAGTGAAAGCTCGAAAGCTCTAAAGCTCGCCATTTGCGGTTTTAATCAAACGAATTCCTGGGTGTGATCCCTCCGCCGGCGAAACAAAATAAAAAAATGCAGAAAAAACTTTGGAATATAACATTCATTCTTTCCCCCATAAATCACGCGGGAAAAGAGTTTCCGCTCAAGAAAAAAACTTTTTTCCCTAATAAACTTAATTAATTTAATTAATTAGTTAAACGGTTTGATGAATTATTAGTTGAAGAAGCGATTTCAATTTTGAAAAAGCTTTGGATCTGATTTGAACGCAACAAAAGAACCTTTTGGGGCGAAAGGGTTGAGGCCGACCTTTCGGGGCTTTGACTCTAATGGACGGAAGCGACTCTCATTTCCCCCCAAAAAAATTTTAAAGCGTATTAGTATGCAAATGCATCCCCCTTCGCCCCTCCCCGCCCCGGAATGTTTTTCATTAATTCCCCGGAAGGAATTAAAATTTTCCAATTTAAACAGGAACGAACCGGTAATTGGGGTGGCGTTTAGGTTTAACTCGTCGCTTCCATTCAAACCTGACAGAACAGAACACTTTTTCTCTGCGCTTTTACACTTTTCATCTGTTTCCGGTTTCCGGGAAATCTATTTCCCAAGCGCTCACTGATATCGCGCGGGAGTTTTCCAGTTAGCCCTAATGGATGTGTCGTGTGAGAACAACCCCTTTCACTTTTGATAATTTTATTGGGGTGTTTTTCAGATTAGGTCGAGAAGGATTGTAATTTCTATTATGTATATACTGTATGAAGATTTATTGTAAAGAAAAAAATTGTAAATTATAAGAAAAATGTAAGTGAAAAGCAAACAGAGGGAAAATAGAAAATCAAATGACCTTTTAAAATTTTGAACTCTCAAAGACCCAAAAAAAGGGGAGAAAAGCTGATTAATGGGTCGCCCATGAAAGGGTAAATAAACCTCACCCCCTGAGAAATCCTCAGGTGGCATCCGAGACGCGGCGACGCTCCCTCCTCCGGTTTCCGTTTCCGCCGCAAAGGGGAGGAAGGGGAACTCGAAATGGGGCGGTGCAGGTGGCCAGGTGGCGAACCCCGGGAGGACGGTGCTTCGGGGATTTTGGGGAAGTTTTAATTGGGGGTGGCAACAAGAGAAAAGTAATGGCTAATCGATAGGGGTGGCGAGGGCTCATTTTTTCATGGGCTGCCATTGCCACTTATTTCTGAGGAATTCACTTTTAATAAATGAAAAAGGAAGAATTTGGGGGATGAAAATCCCCCAAGCAACATAATGGGAGCGAATTTGGAAAAGGAAGTTGCCCCCAAAAGGAAATTTATGCTTTCCCATTTCGACTTGTTGTTTAAACACAAAAAACCTTTCGGATCTCACCCTAAATCAGCAAAGTAATTATTGGTTTAATCGGGGGGTTGTGAAAAATCCGGAAAAGCTTTCCTTTGCCCCGAACCGTTGGAAAAGCAGAAAAGCGAAAAAAACGCTCGTTTGCCCCGACAAAGGGAACTGCACATCTCATAACGATGGTCTGCGCGTTGTACCTCAAAGAGGTTCCTCATCCCCTTTCATCCCCTCTTCCACCCTCACAGGTGAGGGGATCACTCCAGGTTTACATCCCTCCCTAAATAAATACAATCATCTTCGTCGAGGGGAACGTGTTCGTGCTCAGCCCAATGAAATCATTGTATTCACGTGTCACGTCGGCGCATCGATTCCTCGCATGTTAATTAACGTTTAATTAGTGGGCAATTTTAATTGTCTGGGGCAAAGCGAACAAAAGCGAAGAAAGGGGGTTGGGGAGAGGAGGGAGAAACCGGATACGGAAATAAAAAAGGAGAAGAGTAAATGGATTATGATGAGAAGGGCGAGGGGGGAAAGAGCTATTAATCACTCGAGAGTTTTTCATTAAGCTTA
Source organism: Brueelia nebulosa (assembly GCA_028293925.1). NCBI lineage: Eukaryota > Metazoa > Arthropoda > Insecta > Psocodea > Philopteridae > Brueelia > Brueelia nebulosa. Next base: position 287,545 of record JAQIBA010000020.1, read on the forward strand.
TACACTTCCTCGCCTTATGAATATTCACGCATTCATTTTCAGACTTTAAGAAATTGTTTCTTCTGCTCGCGTCGAGTGAGCTGTAAAATATTAGGCTTCCAAGATGGCGACAGCATCGGGCGACAGCATAGGGCGACAGCAACGCCTCCGAACGGTTTTCTGACATATCGCAGTTAATTATCGGCGTCCCGGGATATGAAAGGAGCGAAACTGTGGGGAAAACTTTTTTCCAATTTAGAGCAAGAGGAAAGCGTTTCTTCCGGGTGTTCACACGGGAAACGGAAATGAAAAATAAAAAATTGGCACTCACCCAAATGTGAAAACATCATTCAGAAAACAGCTGCTTCAACTGAAAGGAAAAAGGGAAAATTAATAACTGAAATCAGGGAACTAATGAAAAGCTAGAGAAATCCATTTAGGGCCGCCCAAAGTCTAATTTCTAATAAAATTCATGTCTTCCAAGAAAACTCAACAAAAGACGCCATTAAAACTTTCCCAAATTATTTTTTAGGATTTTCATTAGAATGTATCACAAAAAATCAACACTTCCCTCATTTTATATTTTATTTAAATCCAAATGAAAACGAAATCTCCTTCTCTCGGAATTTTTTCATTTAATCCAACGCTCGCAGTAACGGAAACTGACATTTTTTCGCTTTCCCACCTGCGGGAGAACCAACAGCCTTCCGCGACGCTGCTGACAAAGCTGTCGGAGCGGAAACATGTCGGCAAGACAACACGGAAGAGGAGGAAAGGCGAAAGAAAGCTCTCCCAAGGGAGCCCACTTTTCAGCAGTAGTTGCCCTTGGTGACCTTGAGTTTCCTCCCCTCTTTGGAATTCTCTTGGGCTGTTCGTGGACGATTCAGCGACTCCTGTAACTACTGGAATTAGGAGACAGGTGAGATGGAGAAGCCATCGAGTTGTTGTCTCCACTCGACAACAAACAAGAGTTAACATCCCGACACGAATTGCTGAAAGTGTAAAATGGAGAAAGACACAAACTCTGTGACTTTTTCGCGCAGTCGGCGTAATCAAAAATGCAGGAAAGTTAAAAAAATTCCCAGAACAATTTATTTCTTTAAAATTCGCTTTAAATCTGAAAGAAAAAAAATGCGAAGACTCCGACCGAAATATTTTCTTTTATTTATTCTGAGAGCATTTCAAATGCAAAGCGCACTCTCTTCGTCTCCCCTCGTCTCCCCTCGTCTCCCTAAATAATTAATTTCAACGACGTCGCATCCCTTTTTATTCAAAATTAAACAGTCGCGGGCGTGCCGACCTAATATTGAGCCCCGGGGGATGAAGGAGGCGACGAGGGGTGATTAAGAGATTCTCACCCCGCGAAGTTAATGAAAACCCACGAAAGAAATTCGGTTTGTTGTTGTGTGGCCACTCGAAGAATCCAAAGAAAAATGGTTCCCGGGGTAATTACAATGCGTGTGGGGATGGAGGGGATGGAGGGGATGGAGGGGATGAAGAGGGAGGGGAGGAAAAGATAACCCGCTTCCATTTTTCTCCGACCTTTTTATCGGTTTTGTTATTCCGCAGTCGTTTGTGGCATTCCCTAACATTCCCAGACCGGATTTGAACTTTCAAACGGTCAAAGGGTCATTTTGACCCACTGAGAACTCATAAATTGAAAAGGCAGGAGAAAAGGACAAGTGTGTTAAGCAAGGAAAAAATGATGAAGCAGAGAAAAGTGAAATGCAGATAAAAAAATGAAAAAGCAGAAAGTGAAATAAATGTAAAAATCAAATACAGAGATAACACAAAGAGGGAAAAATTAAAACAAAAACAGTTCATTTCCATCGCTTACGGCTCTCCCAATGCTCAGCAGTTTCAATGTTTATCCCAAACAATTCAACCATTCATTTTGCTGATCCTTCAGCAACACAGAGCAAAGGTTATCATTCGCGTCTTCCACTTCGTTGGAAGTCCCCCCACACGGGGCCCACGCGGGGGCACTTCGGGGCCCTCTCGGGGCCCTTCCCCCTCCCCTCCCCCACTGAACGCGACAATTCCTCCCCTCCCCCACTCGAGGGACATAAATCAATTTCGGATAACCTAAAATGGCGGAGCTCCCATAAATTCATTGCGGCCGCGCCCACCCGCCACCCAATCCAAATTAAATATTAACTTAATTATAAATATTCTCTACTCCCCATTAATTAATTTATAGTCAGATAGTCAGCGGGCAAATCGGTCAAATGGTCAACTGCTGAGCAAACTCAAGTAAGACTTGCCCCCGAGTGGTTGTCGCCGCCGTCCACAATGATGAGATGACGTCCAGATGAGAGTGAAGTGGAGAGATGCAGAGGGAAATGCTGACGAGTCAGCGAAAGGGAACTCACTCGGAGACAATAACAGAACCAACAATGGCCGAGGGTTTACATGACCATTGACGATTGTGTCAATATTGGAAATTTCTTTCCGTTTGGAATCCCTCCAAAAGGGGACAAACACAACACCGTCAATGTTTTCACAAACAACAAACTTTTACAGATTTGGGTGAATCGCCAACAAAAGGGGCGAGTCTTCACCCCTCCGGGGCCGACGAGGGCTTAATTCAGCCGCAGCCATGAGAGACGACCTCCATCTTTGGGCTTTGCACGATTTCGTATGAAGTCGACCGCTGAGAAAGAAAGAAAGCTCGCATTTGGTGAGCGCATTTCGTGACGGAAGAGTTTCCCGAAGAAGTGGAAACCACGCGAACCCGCCGTGAAGTGAGCAGCGGCATTCTGCGAAGGAGCCGCCGCGGGGGAGGTTGGGGGAGGGGGTGGAGCAGGGGTTGAGACATGTCATGCTTTTATAGACTAACGACTGCTTTGGGGTTTCCTCCCTCTTCGGGTTAAATACAATTCCACAATAATGTTTAAATTACAATATCCGATAATGCGGCATTCATCCGTTTTCGAGAACATTCTTTTCCTTTTTTACGCTCTCCGAGCAGTCATTATACTGTGTATATTTATACTTCTACCGAGTGAGAGTTGGAGCACGAAACTCTATTAAACAGTTTCTTTATTTTATTAATATGTATTGATTAACCCAATCCCTTTTTATTTTTACCTAATCCAACCCCCAATCGATACTGACCTTTCAATTCTGGCCCTCGAGGATTTCCACCCCCTTTTGACTCGGAATAGGGGCGCAAACAGGGTGTTCTCGTCTGCGACCCCGAAGCAGGAGTTGGTGGGTTCAAAGCGATCGGAGGAATAAAAAATGGTCAGATAAGGAGATACAATTTGCAAACATGCAATGGGCATTACGGGAAAGTGGTGCAGACACTGATAAATGTTGGGGTGGAAAGCGGAAACCAAAGCGACAGAGAAGAAGAAATTTTTTAGCTTTTCACTCACTTTCCTCCCTAATCATCCCTTTCAATGAAGGCTAAGTGTTGCCAACTAATTTTCCTTGCAGTTAACAGGTTTTGCTCCGAGGGAAAGACGTTCTCCGCCCACTCGCCCCCTCCGCCCCCACTCCACCCCCTCCGCCCCCGTGGCAAATCTCAAAAGAAATGGAAAATAAAAACCAATCAGACCGCAGCAACAATTTTTCTTCCCGATTTCTTCTGCTTTATTCTCATCCATTTTTATTTCATGTCGATACGGAGAACCACTCAACTCCTCCGCACAATTTTCCACTTAATTGAGTATTTTCCTCATAATTTATTTCCACCTTCGCCCGCGATCCATCTCTTTGATCATCGACATGTTTGGCTTCGTCTCCCGAGGGCGAAGGGCTTCCAGGCGCCAGGTTCCATCCGGGAACGACAGGGGAGCGTTGCTCGCTCTCGTTGTCCGGAGTTATCGCGGGAAAAGGACGAGTTTCCCTTTTAATCAAATTTTTGACAATATTCGCTCCAGATTATCTAATTCCGCTCGAGTCAATTTAAGTCGGTTTTGCTCAGAGCTTTTTTCATTCATTCGGGATTTTCATTACTTTGTCCGCTGCTTTTCCGTCTTATTTAACTTTTAATGCGGTTTAAATTTTCAATTTAGTGGTGATTGCTTAGGGGAGGCTTCCCTCCTTCCCTCCCCTCCCCCGCAACCCCAAACAGACCCCTTAAAACTATTTACTCCGCTTCCCACAGACGACCAAATCCGATCACAGATCAAAACACTCCGACGAATACAATCCCGAGCGAGCAGAAATTGCTGACAGAGCTAATTGCTCTCTCTGGGGGCGCACCTGCTCGGGGGGAAATGATTGAAGACAGACAAGAAATGAAAGGGAAGATGAAGGCTGACGGGAGGAGAGGACGGAACGGAAATGGAGACATGCGATCACCGGAAGTGGTCCAAAAGTGATCGTATCAGAAAAGAACAGATGGAAAATGTCTCCGTGAGAACGACTGTTCACTCCCTCTATTTAGGGGTGAATCAAGGGGTGGCCAATTCCATTCTCGAACAGCGACATAACAAAACTTATTAAATGCAAAATAAGTGTGAAATTGAAAACAAATGTTTCCATAAAATCTATTTGACGGTTAATTAAAAATCATAATTACATTGGAAGCCGTTAAGGAAACGCGAGCTCGACTTAATTTTAATTAAGCACATGCATAAAGACTGACGTCAGCACTTAATGTCCACAACAACGGGTGAACCGCCATCTTTGTTTGCCCTCACGCAACAGCAAAGGAAACAGGGCCAGGTTTCCTTTCCCCGCAGGAAACCTGCATTGCTCACGGCCCCAATTCCCCCCAAAGTTTCCCCAAATGCACTTTAATTCTGTCTCATCAATTAACCCACTCCGAAATATTAATTTGGAAATTAGTTGAGTTTAAGTTTTCCCCGAAGCGAGAGAATATTTCCTGTATTCATTTTTGTTTAAATTTACGGCGCTGAATGCAGCAGCAGAGAGCTTTCGTCCCGTGGAATTAATTTCCTCAGAGAAAAAATGTTTCGAGAGGATACACTCGAGCTTAATGATGGGTTAATATTTGGCTGAGGGATCGTAAAAGCGATTTTATCGCGGCCGACAGAGTTTGCTCGCGAGTTAATACATTTTTATATTGTTTTATATTGGATTTACTTTGTGCAGCATTTGGCCGTTTGAGTGAGGTTCCTTTCGTCTGCTCTCAGGAAAACCTTCCACAACACAGAAAACCTAATGGTTTATAATGGCGGTTGCAATATGACGTCACTTATTCACGTCACAGACATTGTTTTCTTTTCGTTTTTATTGTACTTATGGCTTTTTTCATGATTTTTTTGCTTTCTCTACTTAATATGACTTATTTATTTGTAATTTGCTTCTTGAAATTTTTTTTTATATTTGTTTTTTGGGTTTTTTGAGTTCATTGTGGATTTTCGTTTTTTTTAGGTTTTTCATTTTCGATTTTTTAGAGATTTTGGAAAATAATCCTGAATGTGCAGCTATTTATTTTGGTTTAGAACAAAAAATCTGATAATACAGAGTTCTCATATAATAAACAAATGCCCTGCTCAACAAATCAACACATATCAAACACAAAAATAATTATTATATTTCCAAAAAAAAGCATTTTCTAGTTTTAACACCAAAAAATGCTTCTTGTAGTATTGATTTAAAATAAATCCACTAATAAAATCACTAAAATTTGGCAAAGGAAATTCTGTAACGGTTTTCAGTGCGGACACGTGGAGGGGCCGAATGCGTGCAAGAAGGGACTCCGCGTGCGGGAAAGCCCCCACTCGCGTGCCCTTTTGGTCCCGGCCGGCGACAGTTCAAACCGTAACGGTTTTCTTTTCTCAAATGCAAATTTTCATTCCGTAAATGGCTTTTAATTATTTTTCGGGGGTTCGCGGCGTGAATGCCAACTCGGTATCGTTCGCGGAATGAGAATTAAGTGGGGAATTGGCAATTTCGTCCCCATTGAAGTGAAAATGGGGGCCGAACGAACGTCTTTCTTCTTCTGCTTACAAGAACAGTTTACAGTTCCCATTTCATCTGTCCTCAGCAATTTCTACTCCAACAGACACAATGCTCACATTTGTATCGACCGTTTTATTAATTAAAATATGTAAATTCGTATTTTGGTTGTTTCTCTTTAGTTCGGTAAGAGAACGAACCGCCCACAAAATATTAAAATAAAAACTGTTATGAATTCGTTTTCACTCTTTTCACAATCGATTGCTTTATTTTTATAGAATTTTACAGACGGAAGATTTTTTGGTTTGGCGAATCCAACTGAAAAGAGATTTCGATTCTTTTTTCCTTTGTGATTCTTCTTCCCTCGGAATTTCATATTTTTGTTTGTTTGAGCTCTCGAGAGAACGATTTCCAGAACTGAGCACTAAGGGTAGTCCAAGAAGAAATTACGAACCAAAAGTCCACAACTTTAAAAAAAGATAAAACGAATAGAAGAAAATCATAGAAAATGAAAAAAGAGAAAAGAAAGAAAAGTAAATTGTACTTACAAATAGACAGATATACAAGAAGAAGAAGAATTTGAAGAAGTGAAGGCGAAATAAAAGAGAACAGAAGAAAATGCAGACTTTCTCATTCATAAAAGAATCAATAAGAGAAAGAGATGAACGTCTCAGTCAAATATATTTATTTTGAAAGATTTTCCGGGAAAGGAAACCCCGGAGGGAAACCCCGGAGGCACAAAAAGAATCCTCCCCCAAAGGAAACTCACTTCGACCCCGCGAAAAGCGAAAGGTCTTCAGCAAAGGCTCAAATTCGGCAACAGCGGACCAAAATGGGGGACGACGTCGCGGGGGCGGGAGGGGGTGAGTGGGGAAGGGGAGGGCGAAGGGGAGGGGGAAGGGGAACTTAAAAACTCGAAAACAAGGTGATTCTCTTCGTCAAAGGCAGAAACACTCTTTTCCCGACATTAGCATATTCAAGAGAAAAAGGCCGAGCAGTGGGGGAAAGAGGAGAACAAAACAAAGGGGAATCGCGCGAATGGCGAAGGGAGGAGGAAAGCTGACATTGTGTGGGGATCGCTGACGGGTCCTTCGGATGATCGGCCTTAGAGAAATTAAGCGATCGAAGGCAATGGAGAAACCGTTAATCAAAGAAAATGTAATTGAAACCTGATTGCTGAATGTGCTGACTTGAACGCGGTTTCATGTCTTTTTGGCGGAAGTCTTTGTGAATTGAGAAAAGGGAAAGTTGGGAATCCTTTCGGGGGAGAGAGGAAGAAAAAACGTAAAGGGAATTTAAATGCAACTGCTGACTCAGCACTCGGCAGAAAGGCTTTGAGGGAATTTATCCCCCACTTTGATTTCAATACCTAAAATGTTTTTACTAGCCGGGACATCTTGTTCAGGTCCTCAACCTGAGCAGTCAGCGATGTCTTTCCTGATGCTGACTCCGAACACGTCGACGAACCGCTTAATGAATCTGTTTGAGAAAGAAGAGGCGAAGCGCGGAGAGGAAAAAAGAGAAAATTCACTGCTTATTACTGACTGCTAAGCAGCTTACCGGAAGAGTTGAAATACCAAATTAATGTGAATTCTTTTCAATGGCGAACGCCGTAATTGGGGTTCATCGTTCAAGGTCGCTGAGTGAAAACACAGTCAGCACATTCCAGCGAGAAATGGCCACCCGCACTCACACGCGACGATCGCCAGACTGCTGACAACGAGGAGGAAAGGAGAAAAGGAGAAAAGTTCCCAGACAAAAGCAGTAACGGTCCGAAGAGCGGAAATGATGCAAGGGAGGGAGTGGGGAGAGGGGATGAAAGAGGGATGCGATGCAACCCTCACGTCGGGGCGAGCGAAAGGAAGAGGCGGATGAGATTAAGGTTTCGTGACACAGAGAGCGGTCGAGGAGGTCAGCATTGGCAGACTGTTCATGTGCTGAATTAGCAGCCATCATAAATTATGAATTTTTACATGAGTTATTATTTGCTTTTTATTGAAGACAAAACCACCCCTAAAATTTGAAACCGCTTTAACCCCCTTCTGAACCATTGGCTCAAAGTCAGCCAACATTTCAATGGAAAAATCCAATGTCCACTGCTGTCGTTCGATCTACTTTTAATGAATCGATGTTCGTCTGCTTTAGCTGACTTTCAAAAGGAGGTAAACACTCGGAGGGGTTCAAAAGCCTTTTTTATTGGAAAAATGGCGCTCAAGCTTTTGTTGTTTTGTTGTTTTTCCAGCAACAGCTGAAGGAGCCGTCCATCCCCTAGCCAACAACCCCAAACGGATATCCGACTTATCCTCTGCCTGTCCCCCCGTTCGTCTGCAGACGACCCCCAATGCACACCGATAATTACAAAATTTTGAAATATTTTCCGGGAAAATTCATTGTTTTTGTCCAAAAATTTGTCAAGAAATTCTCCGGAGTTTCCTTTTCTAAACATCCCCGACTCCCGGGGGTGGAAATCCCTGCTTTTTTTGTTTTTATTTCCGAGGAAACACGATTTCTCACTTTGGAAGGCTCCTCGACCCCTTTAACCCCCACGGGTCAAACTCTCCTGGAGGAACTCCTGTCGCGCCGACAGTCAGCACTGCTGACGCTCTGCCAACAATGCGCACTCACCGGGCGATCGTCAACTGCTGCTCTGCTCACTTTCCATAATCCACAGCGGCTAAGCGAAGACGAATGCGTTCACTGACAACTTGACTTGACTCTCACTTGACTGACAACTGACTGACAGCGCGTCAACTATTGGATTCTCTGCAACATTTGGCACAAACTCGTTCTCCAGTGAAAAGTTATCTGAAAGAGAAAGAGAAAGAGAAGGGGTTGAGGTTTGGCCACATTGTGGAGGAGTCTCCTTAATTATGGTCAGAAAAGATGTTTCGTCTCGAATGTTGGCAACAGCTTTTTTGCGTCAATTAATAATTAAAAATGATGCATTTTTTTCCGTTAATTAATTTCAAATTAATTTCGGCTAAATTATTCGGAATATTTCGGAAGTGTTCGCAACTGAGTGTGAAAGGATTCGGATTTGGGAGCAGAAGAAATGGGGTTCGAATCCTAAAGAAAGTTTTTCATCTTTTTTAGATATTTTAGATGTTAAAATGTATCAACTGTGACAGAGAAAGCGAAAGAATGCGAAGAGAGAGTTTTGAGTCAAAAGGTTTTGGTTTTTATGCTGAGAAAAACAGAAAGAAAGAAAAGAAGAAGGAAAGAAAAGAACAACAGAAAGGACAAGAAAAGAACAAGAGCAAAAAAGCAAAAAGAAGGAAAGGGAAAACGTAAATGATCGATTAATTGAGAATTAAATTCCGAAACGAATAAAAAAAACCGTCACTTAAAACGCACAAAACCCCAAACAACCCCTAAAACAATAAAAAACTGTAAACCTTAAAAATATTAAAACATTTTGAATCCTTTAAAATAAATAAAATAAAAATAAAACCGTATAAAAAATGAACAAAATAAAGTTATCCAATTTTCCGTCGTAAGAAACTTTTAAAAGACAATTTCTCTTTATTTATCTTCTCTCATTTATTTATCAAATTATCTGAAATTCTCACTCCCATTTAACTCTTTTCTTTTTATTATTTTATAATTAAAAAACAAAAAGGCGACTTATCTACAGACAGAAGAAATTAAAATAAAAAATAACACACAATTAAGTGTGTTTTTACTGTTTAGAACAGAAAAAAAATATGAAAAGGGTTAACCATTTTTTATATATAAGAAAATGGAGGGAACAGTTTTCTCACCCCCGCAAATATTATAATGTATAATTCGTGAGTGCGATCTGAGTGTTTGATAGCCCTCCAAAAGGGGAGTATAAATATGAAAATTTTGCTGACTTCGCCTCCTGTTTAATCCATTTCCGGTTCCGCTTTTCACAGCCAAAGGAATTATTGTTGGCCTTTTCATTTCATGACTTCATTTCAACTAATCTCCAGTCTTTAAATAAATTCAACTTAATTCGGGAACGGAGTCACCGGAAATTATAAAATGGCGACCGCTTCCGCTTCGGTAATCAATCATTTCGATGTGAGTGTTGGCACCACTCGCGATGTTAACACGAAAAAAGAATCGCTTCGAAAGAGTTCATCCATCATTCGATGGAAATCCCAATTTCTTTCATTCCCTTTTGGCTAATTATGGCCTCGAGACGAACGCGGAAATGGAATTGAGACGAGTGCGCTGAATCAGCAGTCCAATCTCCGAATTAAGGGCCGCTCTGTATGGATCTGTTTATCCTTTTCTGGTGGAGAACCGCATTATGCTGATTTTGGGGTTTCCGCTCAGATAATCTGCCTTTTAAGGTTTCTCGCCTTTCGAAAAGGTTCTTCTCTCGAATGCCAATTGAGAGAACTTAATGGGGGACAATGATCCCTTGAGGGTGGCCCATGAGGGGTGGATTGGCAGGAAAGGGCTGAAAGACACGTCACTTTGTATGGGATGAAATTCTGAAGGGCAAATATTCAACACAGAGAGAAAAGCGTCTGTAAAAGAATAAATCCACACGAAAAAAGGAAAACAACAAAATAAAATAAAAAAACAAATAAAGTATATAAATAAAATAAGTATAAATATTGTTTTAATTGTTTTATTAACATTAATGCCTTCGAAACAAAGTATAAAATATAATATTTATTAACATAAAAGTTTCCTTTTTGAGAGGAATTATTAAAATATTTTAAAATCAACATTCGAGAGTGACTCTCTTTCACCCCCCGAGCAACCCCTAACACCCGAAAATTACTTTTCGTCCCATGAGCCACTTCCTGCCTCGCTCTCCTCGGGGTGAACGACCTCCCAAACTCAAAGGGGCTGGTCCTTCGAAGGGTGCGGGGGTGAATCAATCTCGACTGCTTACCGTCGCTCACCGGTAAATCTCTCCGCCGAAGGGAAAATCGCTTTCATTCCACAGTCTTTAGGAATCTCCGCAATCCTCACCAATAAACAAACAATTTTCTTTGGCCTCAAAGGGAACTTAAGCCCTCAGTCACCCCCTGCGCTGTTGCGAGCACAGTAAGTACCCCTTGTAGTTTGGTCCGAAAAGCAGTCATGAAACACCCCTTTGCGGGAGGGGGTGGAAACAAAAGAGTTTTCCTTCGACCTCTTGAAACACTTGTAAACCGTGAAAAGAAACTTTGCAACTTTTCCCCACAAATCAGAAACAATACGTAATAAGTAAAGCACAAAAGTATAACTTCATTTTATACTGCAAAGCCATTTTAGACTTTTCAACTTTGCGAAAAACATTCACTATACATCTAATTGTAAATAAATGTATATGTGTACAGTATTTAAAATACTGTATTTGCACTGATTTACACGAATTAGTATTTTAAGTTTTTATATTTTACAATATTTATATATATATAATATATTAAAAATATAATTTTTAATCGTTATTTAAAACATTGTTTGGGAAATGATTTGTGCTTAAAAAGTCGCTTTTCTCCCAATTTATAAATTGGAATTTAAAAATTGAAAACTTTGCTGACATTGCTGAGCGTTCGCACTTTGCCCCTTCGAATCGATTCCGATGCGCATTAAATATGCAGCCTTTGTTTGCCTCCATATTTAATTTTTTATTCCCGTTTAATCAGCCGGAAAATGTTTTTCTTTTTTCCGAGCAGACGCTCACTCTTCCTGAAGGGGAGGATAAATTAAGGAGCTCTGCACTCGCCCCTCACTGGGGGTGAGATGGAAGGCGTCGGAGGAATCCCAATTCAGATGCAACCCCGAAAACTCTTTCTCTTTGTTTTCCTAATCCTTAATCGCTGAAATTCCACCCCCATTTTCCGATGTGGAATTGTACGAAATGGTGAATATCGATTCGCCAAATTTCCAGCGGGTGGGGGATGAAAAATTGTCAGGAATCCAAAAACGCAGCCGAAAAATAAAAACGGGAGAGGCAAATTCGGTGAATTTATCTCGGGGGGATGAAGAGAAGAGGGGATGAAAGAAAAGCCCAAACTTTTTCAATTCTGAGCTTTCTTCTTTACTTAGCTTTAATGTGTTTCAATTTAAGTTTTCCCGCGCGTCGAAGGGCGGCGACTTGTCCTAATTAGTTTCGAGTGGGCATCGTCGGATGGGGGATGAAAGGGGTGGAGAGTTTGGGGGTGAATGCAAGAAGTCAGTGGCGCTCTCACACTCCAAATCGTCCCACACATATTCTTCATTTATGCATATATATATATTATTTATTTATTTTTTATAAATAAGTTACTGATTATAAATTATAATATATTTATATATAAGAATACTGTTATTATTAAATTTTTAATTATTATTGTTTCCTTTTCCTCAGTTTTCTATTGTGATTGCTTTGCTGCAGTTTTCTGTTCTTTTTGTCATTTTGTAATTGTGTTCTTTTGTGCACTCTAAAGAGAGAGAACAGTCACTTAATGTATGAAACCAAAAAAAAGGAGCGGCCATTTTGTAAAAAATAAAAGAGTTGAAATTTGTTGTTAAGAACAACCGGAAGTGAAGAACCCACACAAAGCGACCGTTTCTAAAGCAAAAAAGTCCTTATATTCACAAATGTCCTGTTGCTAACCGGCATTAACTCCACAGCAGCGATAATCCCCCACGGGGTTGAGAATAATTCTTCAAGACATCGGCAAAAAAATTATTAAAAAAACATCCAAAGAGAAAAGAGGAAATTAACTCGGGGAATTTTTCGCCATTTTGAATTTTCACAAGGTCCGCGCGACAGCATTTGTCATCCGCAGGCCGTCGCTTATTTATTTTCTTTTTTATCTTTCCACCCCCGATCCGGAACCTCCCCTATCACTTGCGTGCCTAGTAATTCCCTGCTCGGCACTGCTGACTGACGTCACCAAAGCTTCCCCATTAAATACGCGCACGCGGCCAAGAAACAACCCCTTCATCGGAGCGCCCCTCGGGGGGAGAGGGCAGAAAGGAGCTTTCTGTACCTAAAAGCTGGACAAGTACCTTTTCACGAGGTTAAACAGTGGCCATTGTCTTTCGGACAAACGGGACAAAAGCGGAAGGGAGGAGGGGGTGGAACAAAGGAGAGCACTTGCCCGAACAAAGCGCCCCTCAACTGCATTCAGAGGGTGGAAGAACAATGGCGGACTCGAATCAGGTTGAGTTTGACAGAAGAGAAGAAGGAAAAGGAAAGAGCGGAAAAAATAATGGCGGAAGTGGGATTGAGAGGGAGAGAGGGGGGGGGGGGGGTGGAAATGAAAAGAATCGCGACATAAAAGGGCCGCTGCCTCGCATGAGGATTATCGAGAAATAGTGAAAACTAAAGAAATCAATGTCAAAAGCACGAAAAGAGATTTTCATGGAATACAGTTTTTCGGACTGTGGGCGATTGTTGAAAGAGAAATTATACTGTATACTCATCGGGGCGACACATGACGGTTGGGCGCAAACATCGGAAGTTAATTATGGCACAACCTAATAAAAGACAGCTTTCGATCAGTCGACAATCGGCATTCGATTCGGTTCTTTTCGCGGTTTCCGCCATTTTCTTTCTTCTCATTTGACTGAACAAAATGCGCGCATAATGTGACATGAATGGCCTCGAAAGAAACAAACGGCGTCTTTTCTCTGGTCAAAGGCGAGTGTTTGTCGGCAACAATGAGTTGCTTGTTGGATTGGAAAGGCGAAGGATGTTCGGAGCAGAGGGGCGCAGGAGAGCCCATTTCCGGGTCCATTAGCTGTCAGCAATTAGAGTGGAGGGATTTCGCTGACTCTCCCGGTGTGAAATTCAGTCGAGTTTTGAGGAAATTTATGGGGAAACGAGGCAGCAAGAAAAGATGGTCGTTTGGGATAATGGGGCGCAGACAGGGCGTGACTTGACTGATTCAGCAGTGGGAGCCGATTTGATTCGGCGAGAAGGCAGTGACAAATTCCTGCCTCGCGTAGCGCTCCCTCGTGGCAGCAAATCGAAAACCAGTCATCTCATTACTATGATTAACTAAAGCTCGGCGTTCTCGCACATGAAAAATGGCGGGAATTTGTCAATTTAAATTTCCTTTGGCGGAGAGGAAAAGGAAAAGAGAGAGAGAGAGAGAGAGAGAGAGAGAGAGAGAGAGAGAGAGTGAAAAATAAGGGAAAGAGGGAAAGCACGTAGTATTTATCAGCTGAGCTCTTTACTCGTCTCGGATCAACTTTTCGCCCGACTCAAATCGAAAACCTTTCCTTTTCTCTTTCCATTTTTACATTCGTAAAAATTATATTTCTTTAAAAATTGGTTTCCTTTGGTTGGAACGAATGCGGTTTCTTCACACGTGGACCGCTTCTGCTGAGCATTGCTCACCTCGACTCGCCCTCATTCCGTTCATTTTTTATTTGAGAAATGGGGATTAAATTTCAAAATGGCGAATTAGGCCGTAACCTTAAATGGATGAAAATTCTCATTTTCTCAATGAGAGCATTGCTACTCTCGCTATTCTTGCTTTATCTCCTCTTTATCTCACCTTTTAATTATTATTTCTTAACGCTCGTTGAATTAAAATATTTTTATAACGAAACTACGACAGTTTCTCTTTCTTTTGCCATCTTTTTTTCGTTTTCTCACATTGGAAAAGCTTTCAAATTTGGACAGTAAACGATACTCCTCTTCTTTTCTCTTTTTTCTTCGTATTTCCTCTCTTTATTACCTCCTGCATTTTAAATATTTTATCCTTTTCTCTCTCTCTCTCTCTCTCTCTCTCTCTCTCTCTCTCTCTCTCTCTCTCTCTCTCTCTCTCTCTCTCTCTCTCTCTCTCTCTCTCTCTCTCTCTCTCTCTCTCTCTCTCTCTCTCTCTCTCTCTCTCTCTCTCTCTCGAGTTTCAGAAAAGGACACAATTGTGTAAAATATATAATAATTCATGACATTTTATCTGAGAAACAAAAAATAAATATAAATAAAAAAAAACAACCTTTATGCGATGAGCAGTCATCCCTCGTCCTCGAAAAAGAAAAACACCCCCTCCCCGAACAACCCCCGGCCGAGTGGCCATTATTTGGCCGAATGCGAGGGTTTTCCCGTGGGCGCGGACGGAACAAGGCAGCTCCGTGTTAATTAATTTCCATTTACACATTTGACAAGAGCAGTAATCATGTGTTAAAAACAAAATGGCACTCCAACAGAGAAAAATCCGCATCCGCAGTTTGAAATTTTATGAGGCGTCACGAGCAGGGCGGGTGTTGTTCCTGTAATTACGTGGGGGTGCAAAAGGGGTGTTCTCGCGGGCTTGGACCTGAATCCCACCAAGGAAAACACAAACCACTGCTGACAAAGCTATTTAATTCAAAGCCACTCGCTGCTTTGATTAACTACAAAAAATGGGGGATGGCCATTTAGGGGAAATTTCGCATCACAAATAAGTTGATAATAAACTGTTATTTGAGTCTCCGATATAATAACTGGCAAAAACGCATTCGAGTGTGAGGAAGTACGGAAAATTAGAAGTTAATTAGAAAATTTCAAAGGATGGGCATCCGTCGATCGACAAAGGAAACGCTTTTGTTCCTTTCGGCGATCGCTTATCGTTTCTGGGGGAAATTTTTCGAGAAAGCTTCGCACACTCCCCTCATTCCTTTTTATTATTATTGCTAAAATACAGGAATTGAATCTGGAAATTCACAAGTTACATCTCGCGAACGGCACCGCTCCCATTGTTCCGCCTTAATTCCCCAACTATCATCATTCATTCATCCCCATGCACCCCAGTTCACCCACGGGGGGGGGGGGGGGGAACCTGCAAAAATACCCTTTTCCCCTCCTCCGCCCACTCAACACCTCCCCAACAGGGGCAAAGGAACGTCCTCTCGAGCGACGACCCCCTTCGCCCTCCGCCCCCGAGGGCCACCCCGGCCCGGGCGACATCTGCCCCTTATCGGCCGCCCCCGAAAGGCTTTTCGCATGTAAAACCTTTGCGGAACAATGGAAATGAAAAGGAAAAGGTTATTAATGATGGGCTGTCAATGGAGTCGCACGAGATAGAAAAATTGATTTTGAGTCGTTTACTTTTCGTTTTTTCCAGATTAAAACCGTTTTCTTTTCTTTGGGGCATTTTGGGGCCATTGTGGGGGGCGGACATAAAAAATGATAAATGCATCTGTTGCCGTTTCCTCTGCTTTCGAGATTAGTTTGAATGAAGTCGGGCTGTTGGGGGAAATTCCTGCAGGAGCGAATGAGCCCTTCGCGGCCATTCTGAGGCCATTTCCATTGTTTTCTTCCTTTTGGCTTTTCTTTCTGTCGGCGGCGTTTCTTCACAGTTTATCATAAAAAAACGCTTTGAGGAGTTTTATTGTTTATGTTTAGGGGGGAAAAGTCAAAGGTCATTCAAAGGTTCTCAACACAAAGAAAGAGATTAAAAAGCAGAGATTTTCTACCTGTATGAAAACCTTCTGTTCGCACCCGTTTAAATTTAAAATGTCCGATGGCCCCAAAGTCTAAACTCTAAAGCAGAAGAGAATTTGGCGACAAAAAGATAAAATCCTTTATCTGAACAAAGGCCATTAGAAAAGTCAAAAGATTTCCAGCTCAGATTTAGGGGTAAAAAAGGAAAATATTTCCTTCAACTTTTAATGGTGTACTTTCGTGAAGCGAAAAATAATATCGGAAAGAAAATTTATAGCGGCGCTTTCCCCCGATGCTCCTCCAGATAACCGAGCTTTCGCCTCAAATACAATTTGCACTGAGAACGTTCCCTCCCGTCTGTCCGGGATGCGGTCCCTCCCTCGGGAGCGCACGGGCGGGCGACGCGTGCCGTTTTGGGTTTCCTTTGGGGGGAGGCAGTGGGGGGGGGGGAGGGGGAGGGGGTTCAGCTCAATCACTCAGAGGAACTGAAGACAAATAAAAAAGCGCCGTTGAGTTTGGAAAAAGTTTTCACATATTAAAAACTAAACTGAGAAAAGTTTTCAAACGTCAATGAATATATAATATTTTAAGGGATTGTTACCCTCCAACCCCACACCACAATCACAATTCGTATTTGCATCAATCAATATTCACAATTAAAAATACAAAACAATAAGACGACAACAAATACAAAAGAAATAAAGGGCGAAAATAGGATAAGAATGGGACAAAAAATACAAACACATACACACATAAAAATTTGATCAGTTACAACCTCAGGCATCTCCTGAATAGAAAATGAAAGTAAAAGCCGAGAGAAAAAGACTGTTTGAGAGACAACAATCAAAAAGCTGCGATAAACGGCCTAAAAAAGAAATAAAACGAAAAAAAAGTGCGAACGAAACTTGAAAAAGGCTGAAATGCTTTACAAAATGGCGGAACGCAATTTGTTCAATTAATTAATTTCCTGTGGAATCCATCGGAAAATGTCAGAATCAAATCGCACCTAAAAATGGCCGAAAGCGACGCAGGAAAACTCTAAATTTACTAACGAAAACAAGGTCGAATAATTAAGGATATAATTAACACTTTGGGCAAACATTTTATCATAAAAATGGCTTTTATTTTTTATTTTCGTTTCGCCGATTGAAAAGCGAAACATATTCTCTTCGGAAAATTCACTCCATCGCTGAATAAAATCATTTTGTAATAAAAATAACAAAGAAAAGCTTTCCCTTCGGCCATAAATCAGTTCGGCCACAATAGAAACCGGCGACTTGTGCGTGGTTACATAATTTCGCGGAGACAAATAAAAGAGGAAAAATGACAATTTCAAATTTTCCCCGGAATATAAATCACTCGACAAGAGAAGAAAAGTGATAATGGAAAACACTTACCGCCACCCAACAGCTCATGAGGATAATTTTTCAACGCGAAACAAAACTATTCCTTTCCGACCAGCGACAACACAAACACTGGCCCAATTCGACCGGCATCGCTAATGCCCAGGAAAGCATTAGCGACCACCTCTTAATTGGCCAGTCAAGAACTGCGGCGTTGGTGGGAGTCAGTCGGGGTGTCCCCACGGGGCCCTGCCCCACGGGCGGGGAGCCGTCATTGAAGAGGCCATCAATTGTTTGTGGTCGGGAGAGAAAATAAATGTTTGGGGTTCGTTTTCGAGTTTCCGCTCTCCGATTTGTGATTTTCCATTGAATTTTGGCTGTTGGGGGTTGAATATATTTGGAGGAAAGGCGGGAGGGTGCGAATGGAAGTCAAATTGAGGCGGCCAAGCAGAAGAAAATATGGAAGAAACATCCAATGCAGAGTTAAGAAAAATATTTTGCTCTCAAATCCATATCCTTTCACACTCTGCCACATTTATTATTTCAGTACGAACACTTCCGACAAGTCGCGGACGGACGGACGGACATAATCTGGGATTTTATATACATATGTATATATAAAGTATATAAAGGGGTGCAACACAACCCTTCACAGAGGCGCACAAACTATTCAATTTGGGGCTGTTGTCGACAATGAGAGACAACAGCAAGGCGACATTCCAGCACCGTAAATTCTCGCGGGGGATTTCCCTCTTCCACCCCGCCCCGCCCACCCCTACCCGACCCTTTTCAACCCTCTTCCGATGACCCAACGACCCGGAAATCCATTTCTTAAAGCCCCGAGGCCGCCAGAAAAGTTACCACTAGAAAAAGAACAAATAAATTCAAGTTCGCAATTTAATTATTAAAAGAAAAGTTTTAAATTACAAATTTTTTTTCCCCCGAAAATCAACAAAACAAATAATGGCCACAGGAAAATTCGTCCCGGAAGTGAACGCAATATCGAGTTTCGACAATTACGGGGAGAAATGTGGCGGAAGGACACCGGCCGATGACCTCTGCGCTCTGCTCATCCCTTTCCGATCGTCGAGCAAAATCAGAGTCGGGAAACCATCGGGGGATGATGAAATAATATAAAGGGAGTCACGCAACCCCCGGCCGCCTAATTGCCGTCGAAGTGGTAATAATTTGCGGGGGCGCAGCAGAAGACTTCGGCGGGTCTATTAAAGGCCGATTAGGAGAGTGTGCGTGTTTGCACACACACTTGGGAGGTGCGAAGCCTTTCATTGAATCAGTTCGGATGTTAATGTCTTTTTCCCAGGAAAAGCTTTTAAAAGCAGTCATAAAAATTTGTGTTGTTCTCACGCCCCCTTTTAGGGCCGATAAATGTGTTCGTTGTGTTCGTCTCTTCTCGCGGCGGAAAACAAAAAAAAGGAAAACTTTTTCCGACTCTCATCAAATATTTACTCGGATTCGCTGATAATTTATAAAAAATGCGGGACATTTGTCCTTTTCCTTTGTCCATTTTCGGGACTTTTTTGGTTTCCCCTCTGTTAATGTTATTAATAACCGATGAGGGGAAACATAATTTGAGGAGAAAATTTCAACAAGATGACTTTTTCGGGGTTTAATCGACTCTCAAATGTCCACAATTTCAATAATTAATTATGATAATAATTAGAAAAATTCTGTTAATTTAATTGTTTTTGTAACACTCACGAAAAGAGCTGTTCTGCCATGTTTACCTTATGCAGTCAACGGTCTATTGAAAATGTGTATTAACAGCACAAATTTTGCGAAGTAGATTTCTTGTTTGTATGTTTGTATAAAATTGAATTACTGTATGAAGAGGTCTTCCATATACAGTTGTGCATATGTTAATAGAAATTTTGTGACAACAATAAAGAGATATAAACGAAAACAGTCTAATAAAAACAGGAAAGTTATTAATCATGACGAAAATTTGGATTCTGCCCAATGAAAAGTATAAAATTAAGGAGAAAAAGAAGAAAATAAAGGAGAAGTATATAATAAATAGTAAAGTATATTATAAAACTAAACTAATATAAAGTATATTCTATTGTAATGTTAACGCATTCACAATACAACGACAGAAGAGAGAATAGAGAAAGTTGGGCTCGGAAATAAAAGACAAACGGCATAGTTCTTGGCCGGGGGCGGCCATCTTTTGTCGCTGGGAAGACATCGTCGCTGACAGGGGATGAAAGGAGCTGAGCAGAGGAGTCAAAGGGTTCGGCTGTGGCTTTGACGTGCGGGGGTTTTATGAGGCCGCCTTGAGAAAATGTTCAAAGAATGGCAAACATAATAACCCGCATGAGTGCTGACAGCTGAGGGGAGATATTAAAAATTTCCCCGAAGCGCTCGAGATGACGTTTGATATTGCGATCGCCATTGTGACACACAACGCCCCTCGCGGCGGGGGTGAAAGGGAGGAGGGAGGGGTTGAACACAGGCAAGTCGTCAGAGTCAGAATGTGCTGACTTTAGGCCCTCTCGACTCAAAAGAGACTTAAAGATCGTATGGCAACAAGACGAACGTCGTAAACTTACCGAAAAATAAAAAAAAGTTTGGAATATACTGTATAAGTTTGCGAAGAAGGAAACTGACCATTTGCTCTAATTTAAAATTCACTTTTAATTACTTTCTGCTTTATAATTCACGAAGCTTTTCTTTGAAGTTCGACAGCGACCTCTGAATGTGCTGTCGTGAATAAGTCAGCGATTTCCCACAAAAATAAGCCAACGCTTTTTACCTCCTCGCGAGAGGAAATTAGTTTCTGTTTGGTGCTCCATTTCTCCGAAACGAAATTGGAGTCGCTGCAGAGAATGTTTCTTCAGCAGTGCTGACCATTCCCTGGCAGAAGAAGCAGAAGCGGAAACAAGGAGGGAGATTTTGTCAGCACAAACGGATCCGTCGTTAATGCAGGAAAATTCAATGAGCTAATGATGTCAGTTTGTTGGAAAAAGAAACGTGAAACCCAGTTAGGGATCTTGGACGCCCTCCGCTGCTCATTCAGCAGTGAATTTTCACAAATTCATTAAAGGAAAAACCCTCTCGCGATGAATTTCCCGAGAAACTGTAAAAGAGCTTTTCAAAATCATTCTTTGTAATGAGATGGAAAAGTTGAGCTTTCCATTTTTAATTTCGGAAACAAAAATGAGAAAAAATTTTCAAAAAATTTCAAAAAAATTGTTACATTAAGTAAAAGTGGTCAAAATGACCCAATGAATTATATTTTCTTTTCAATTTTCAATTGAAAGTTTTTATACAGTATATATGAGTTTACTGTCTGCGCTCAAAGAAAAGCAGTAATGGTTTAATTACTAAATAAGAAAATGTTAAAAGCAAAGTATTTGTTTGCGGCCACCCCTCTGCCCATTTTGGGTTTAAGGCGAAGGAAGGGGTTGATTGGGGGATGAAAACAAAAGGGGCGTTCGGGCGTTCGCTCCAGAATAAAAAACCAATTGAAATCACATCAAACCAACTTAAGAGGAGTTTCTTTGTTAAATAAATAAAAACTGGGGAAAGTTTTAGTTATTAAATAAAAACCGCCCTCGGGGGAGGCCCATAAATACTCGCGCACCCCCAGCAAAGGCACGTGCGGGGAATCCAAATCTCCCCCGATCGGCCCGTGAAATATACTCGGGAACCGGAAACGGCGAGTCACGACCCGGAAACACTTGCAAAAAGAAAGAAAGAAAGAAAGAACGAAAGAAAGGAAGAAAAGGAAATTCCCTTTCGTTTTGTTCCCGTTTTGTTGGGGCATTATTAAACAACAGATGGGCGTGGCCGCTCGGAAAATAATCTTCTCAAGAGATTAAATCTCCTCGAAAGACGCGGAATCTTTTGTTGAGTGCGGACCGGTTGCGCTCTTGAGATAAGAGACTGACGACGACCAAAAGCTCAAAAGTTCTCGAGAAAGACAGAAGCGGCGTTGGCGAATTCCTTTCGAATCAATCAGTGAATCCATTTTGAGAAGGATTTCATTGATGGCGTTCCAAATGTGCGTTTCCGGTTTGATTTTCATATGAAAAGTGTTAAATGTTGCATATGGGCGTCATTGTGAGGGAGTCCAACAGGTTGGAACGACATTTGGCGCCCTTAGGTGACGTCACCCAACAATTCTTACTTCCGCCATCTTTTATTTACTTATTAATTAACTTTTCCCTCAAACAATAAAACGTTTTTGCACTGTAAGTGTATTTATACGTTTTTCTATTTTTTAAAAATCAATAAATGGCTTCAGCCTTTGTTTTTCATTTTACTTCACTTATATTTTATACAATACTGTCACAATAATGTCATAATTGTAATTACTGTTACAGTTTTAGTCAGTTTGTTCAGTTGTTGGCATTTGCATAACTATCGTTTGCGTTACAAAAAACCCAAAAATAACCCTTAATTCTGTCAGAATCTGCTTAACCAAATCGGAAATTACTTTCGACTCGACCCTAAATTTCCCTCAAAAACAACCCCAACTCCATTCAAAACCACCCCAATATGTGTTCACCTTCCGCCACCGTCCAATGAGCGAAGAAACTTTCATCCCTCCGGCGCTCCATTCGCCCCTCACAAAGTCTCCCCCGAGCAGGGTGAATGCGTTTAGGGGCAGCGGTGCGTGCAACCCCCGACTTTATTCACTCTATTAATATTATAATCTCATGAGGCAGCCATTGCAACGGGGCTTTATCGGGCGCGCACAGTTCGGGGATGCTCTTCATCCCCGTGGGAGAGAGAGGGGAGGGGGGGAGGGAGGAGGGCTTTCCGCGCCAACGAAGGAACCGCTCCTGGGGTTGTTTTTTCGCGTCCGCTCAAATAAAAAGGTTGAGGGGAAAATTAGTTTGGCTTTTCATTGTTATTCTTAATGGCGAGCGCAGAATTAAATTAGCGGAAGGCTGTGCAATATAATGCTTATATTAATAGAAGGCCGCCAACAACATTTATTTACATATTATAACCGTTACCCCAAACGAGTTTTCAGTTGGTGGGAAACTCGGCCGGGTTTCTGATTGGGGATTGAGGGGAGAAGGGGGAGGAGGGGGAAGAGGGGGGGGGAAGAGGGAAAGAGGGAGGGGTGAAGAGGCGCCCACGAAATATGTACACTTTGTGCATAAGTGCGTAAGTGCGGGATTGCGTTGTGTATCTGTCTTTTTGCTCCGCAGACATCTCTTCGAGATATGACACAGCACAGCAAAGAGAAGTAGAAGGGCTGAAAAAATTGAAAAAAGGGAAAGAAGAGCAGAAAGAAATAAAATAAAATTATAAAAAATGAAAGAAGAATCGAAAGAAGTAAAAGAAAATCATAAAAAATGAAAGAAAAGCAAAAAGAAACGAAAGGCAAAGAAAGTAAAAAAAAAGGCAAAAAGTCATTAAAATAAATTCAAAACCACCCCTAAATCCAGATTTCCCTCCGCATAACTAATAATAAACGCCTAATTCCACCCCTATTCCCCGCACAATCAACCCCTGCCAAGAAAAACCTGAAAAGCCTCCGCAGGGGAATCGCAGGAAACCGAAAGAAAAACAGAAAAAGAGGACAAGTGGAAATTGTAGAAAGCTCCGTAAATTATTATTCGCGGCGCCGAAAGTTTCCGCGAATGTTTTATCCCATTCACGTCATCCAGGCCGTCCGATTTAGTCAGTTCCCGAGGGAATAACCTCCAGGAGAAGAGGCAAACTCCACTTTGTGTTGTTAATAGCCGAAAATTCACCCCAACAGGAAACCCCCGATCGGGTGGTGTTCATCCCCGCGGGGGCGGCAGAGTAACTCGTGAACGCCAGCGACAGCTGCTTAATAAGCACACCCCGTTCCAAACTCTCTTTGTATGTGCCTTTATTTAAAAAATGCAATTATTAAAGCAAAATATTTTGTTTAATGTGAGCATAAAATAAAAAATAAAAGGGAAAAATGTAAATTATGGCGGCGCTTTTAAGATTATTTGAAATTTTCCCGTAGAATTTCCAATTTAAAGGAGAAGAAAAAGATGAAAATGGCGTTGCCAACACAAAGGGAGCTCCCTTATGCCATCTCGCCCCCATTTCCCCCTTTCCTCCCTCCCTCCCTCCCCTTTCCGAAGGGTGAGCGATGGAATAGAGGCGAAACTACTGCTGCCGTCAGCGGCAGCGGGGGATGCAGAAACCCTGCCGAAGGGCTGCAGGCCCAAAAAACAATTTCCGTCTTCTAAACAACTCATTTTCTTCTTTCTCAACATTTTTTAGCTTTAAATTACAGTACATTTTGAATAAATTCGTGTCAAATTCGGTTTAGGGTCTAAATAAAGTCGAAAAATGGGTGGGCGCCTCCCAAACTCCCGTCAGCGATAACCGTCAGCGAAGGGAAAATTAACAGGATTTTATTTCGGACAAAAGCATATGCACAATAACAAATCTCATTGGCATTGTCTTTGTTCGAGTCGGAGAAAGTTTTCCTCCGGAGAAAGGAAAGCTCCGAACCCGGAATTTTCCGTTTAATTTTTTTTTCGCATTTCAGTTTCAATTTAAAACCCATTGAAACTTTTAAAAATTTTCCATAACTTTTCAATGTTTTTCTTTCCTCTTAGTTTCCCTTTTCCCTTTCAGGCCCTCCCCTCTTTCCTCCCTTCCTCCCCTTCCTCCCCTTCCTCCCCAGCACACTTTTCGACTTCAATCCCCCAAAACTCAAACCGGAGCCAGATTTCATTTCTGTATTTTCCGCTCGGAGAAGAATTCGTCACGTTGCCATTCGGGGCTTTACACTCTTTGTCTTTCCCCTCATTATACCTCGTCGAATGACCTCAAATATTCTATTTCCGGTTTCCCCGGTTGATTAAGGCACGAAATGTGGAGTGAGGGGTTTTCGCTGAGGGGAATTTCCCGGGAAAATGCAAACTGGGATTCTTCTTTCTTTGGGAAAGAGAGAAAGATGGGGAGACTGATAAAATACGGGTCATTTAGAGCCATGATTTCCGCTAGATTTCTTTTCATTCGAGTCCGAAAACTTTCTCCTGGAATATTTTTCTTTTCTCCCTCTCAAAAGAGAGAGCTTTCGGGGCTGCAAAGCGAAATGAATGTTTTGGGGGCGATTCAACAGGTCTCAGACCTCCACATTCGCTCTCAATTCAATCAAATTAATCAAAGGATTATTCTCTAGTTCTTTCAGTTGTGATGGGGGATAAGGGTACGATGGGGGATGAAAAGGTCAAAATGACCGCTCCATCATATTTCCTTTTCCTTTTTTCTCCCTTTTTCATTTTCTTTCCTCCGATTCTCAAAAATAAAAACAATATTAAAATAACACAGAAAAGTTCCGTCAAAGTCACCCCATTGTTATTCCCTTTGCTTTCGATGGAATCCGTCGATTTCCGGTTTTTCCAGACGTCTTTCTTTTCTTTTATTCTATTAATATAAACAAAAGGAAAAGCAGAGTTTCAACAAAACCTTTTGCGTCTTTTCATTCGCGCCATTTCTCATTCTTAACGCGAACAAGGTGAGCTTCTGCTGCTTCCCTCCCCCCAACCCCTTTATTCTGCATCCCCTTTTGTTCGCAAAACAAAAACTCCTTTCCACCCGAGTAATTTCGTCTTGTTGCCGACAGAGCCCTCCAAATTGTCTCGACAATTAGCACGCGACCGAGAACGAGCCTAGGCTCGCCCCACCCGCCCCGGGGAGCTTTCCTCCCCTTCGGTTCCCCACGAGAACACGTCGGAAGGGATGAAAGGAAACCGGTCACGACATGTCGAGTCAAAGCCAATTTGCGGGACTGAAATAAAATGAAAAATCGTTTCCACTCTTCTCGCGGCCATTATTTGGGAGGGAGAGAGTTCGTTTCCGGGAGAGAGAGAGAGAGAGAGAGAGACTTCCGGAACGGCCATTATCTCCTGAGAAGATGAAGTGAGTGAAACGACATTTTCACGGGGAATGGGAATCCCCTATTGAGAGAATTTGGATATTCTCTTTCTTTGTATTCTGTGAAAAACTAATTTTAATTTCCTCTCTTCGACTTCTCAATCTATTCTTTTCTCTACTCTTTCATCTACTCTTTCCTCTCCTTCTCCATCTATTCGCTCAATATCTCCTAAAGACATCTATTGTAATTAACTTTCTCATGTGAACACACGCGGCCATTCATTCAAAAGAAACAAAAACAAAATGAAGAGTCAGCAAAGTCAGCAGAGCCTCCCACCCTTCAGAAGGCCATACAGCGCAAAGCCTTACAGGAAACCATGCAATCGCCGCCCTCGAAATAAACCGTTCTCAAACACAAATCACCGTCAGCTCATTTTCAGTAAAAACAGAAATGGCAATTTGCGGAGACGATGGAAGGGAAAGAGAGCACTGAATGAACACTGAATGAATACAAACTCAGATAATGATAAGGTAACAAAGATAAGCAGAAGATAAAGATAACAACCGCTGAAAGAGTTCTCCGTGGATTGCTTTATCATAAAAATAATTTCCTGAGTTTTAAAAACACACCAAAGACGCCATTTTGAGAAAATTCTCTGGCGAAATTGAAAATTGGCAAAAACTTCCACTTCGGGGGAGGGGGTGCGTTTGTCCGGCGAAAAGCAGCCTCCCCTCGGGGCTCAGCAGAAGGAAATTTGTTCTTTCGCCGGTTTAATATCGGAGGAGTGCATCAGCGACAGTTTATGGCTTTGAAACTGCGCTTTCTTCTCCTCCGGGGGGGAGGAAGGGGGAGGAAGGGGGAAGGGGGGCGGTAAGGGAGCCGCAAACAACAAACGGGGAAAGATATCGGAAAACAATAACGAGAAGATGAGCGCGGGAAGATGGCGGAGTCAGCCGCTGCTGACTCGGGACTGCTCTTTTCCCTGGCAAATTCATTATAATTAGCAAGTTGGTAATTAAGGCGAAGGTTGCTCACCTGCTCATCACCTGCATATTTTCTTCCGGGGGTGAAAACCCAATTATCAACTTTCCTCAACTTCTGTCGCGTTCAAGACTTTCCTTAAAATTCAATTGCTGAGGTCCTCCTCTTCCGAACACGTCAAAAGGCGCCGGAGGTCAGCAATGACCGCCTCTCATTTCCACCGATATATTTATATTCAGCCATTTTTTAATGAGGCGTACGTGCTCGGGAGATTTTCACCCACTTTTTCCCTTTAATATAAAAAAGTGAGACTGGTGTATAACGGGCGGAGATGTTCGCATTTTCCGCGAAAAGGTCACGGATTTTCCATGCAGAGCTTTCAGCCAATTTTTTTTATGGTAATAAAACTTTTAATACCCCATTCGGCCGCGCTCGCAACCCCTTCTGATTTTTATATCGCTTTCCCTCAAACGCTTTCCCGATATTAACGCAGCCAAAGGAAAGGAAAATGGATGAAAAACACCCCCGCCCCCACTTAATCAATTAAGACAAAGCCATTCGCCCCAACGCCCCCCCAAAGCCCGCCCCAATCCTCCCCCATTCTTTTCTCATTCAGCAACTTTTCACTCGGGGGTTGGATACAGAAGCTCATGTCTCAATGTGTGTCAGAATAATTTCTTTAACTTTAAGTCCAGAAAAATGATTCCGCTTTAGATACAATAAAATATTTCCCGAAAAACTCAATGCACTTCGATAATCCGTTAATAGATTTATATAAGTAATATAAAAAAAAGTAAGAAAAATCTAAAAACAAAATGATTAATTAAAAAATAATAATGAGTAAATAATAAGTTAAATTGAGTGACGTCTAAAGAAGAAAAGAGATAAACAATTAAGTGTCACTTTTTAGTTAAAAATCACAGAAATTTCCGCAGAAAAGAACAAATGAGACAATTAACTTTTCATTGAAACTTTTTCAATGACAAAGAGTTTTTACTTTCAAAGAAGAATTCTTTCAGATGAAAAAGATAACAAAATCTTTTTTGGTTCATCCAAAGTTATAATAATATTTATGAATGTTATGAAATGATTCAATTCATTCGTTCAACAATTCACAAAGACGACAGCAGTTTCAACCCTTTACTCTTTTACTGTGAAAAGGGAAATAATTATCGAATGTGAAAAAGTTTCCGAACCCATAAAAAGTGCCATAATCGGTAAAGCCATCAATGCAAAACCTATAAATGTGAGAGGGGGAGTTTCCACCCCCAGAAAAGTGAGCAGTGGGGAGGAATCAAACTTTTAATGCCGCAGACATTCCCAAGAATTCAACCCTCGAAAATAAGAATTATAAACTTGGGTTTCCCCGAGAAAAAACTCCCATGAATTTTTCAATCAAATTTGCAAAACTTATTTCTCTCTCTCTCTCTCCCTTTCTCTCTCTCTCTCTTTTCTCACGGTTGTGATTTCGACTCTTCTAAGAATTCATCGAAATGTTTCTAAAAGATTTCTCCTTTCCCTCGCAAATGGCGAATCCGTTTCGCTTTGGCAACGGACGGAAATGCTGCAGCGTCAGAGATTCTCTCAGCAGTTCATTATTTGCTGACAAAAAACTCTGAGTGTTTCGTTGTTATTTTGCTTTGCAAAGCAAACAAGTTTCGCCTTCAGATGCTTAATTATGGAAAACATTCGTGGAAAACCATTTGTTCATAAGAGAAATACTTTTCCGGCAAAAATGGAAGTGAAAGGAAAAAAAAACTGATATTTTTATATTTTTTGCTGATTTGGATGAGTGATGAAAAGGAAAATAATAAGCAGTGCAATACAAAGAGGGAGGAGAGGTTCTAATTATTATTTTAATTAAGATGGAATCTTTAAACAGTCAAAATGACCCATTCATATTTTTTTAATTTTATAATCGAATATACACTTTCGAAAAGGAAATAATGCAAATATATACATTACTTCAGTCATACAAATATACTGAAGACTTTGGTCAGTATAATCTAAAATCAAACTGAAGAAAGACACATTGAAAAGGGTTGAATACATTCCCCATTTCGCTTCTCTTTTGGGGTGGAGCAATTCATCCCCTTTCCGCCCCCACAAAAAGTTTAGCATTTGGAAAGGGGATTAAGGGTAGATTTGTCGAATGGCGGGGGTTGTGGGGGTTCACGAGCTCAAAATATGCATGCGAGAAAGAAATTGACCTCGGGGTCGAATTCCGATCGAACGGCCAGCCAACCCTTCAGAAATCCACCCCGGCGCTGTTCTTCTGCACGGGAAGTAGAAAACATCCCCGAGGGCACCAAAATGAACCCTTCCTCTCGGACTGATATTTTTGCGGAAAGTTTTATTTCCGAAACTCTCTCACTTTTCCCTGAGTTTTACGAGTCGGTGTCCGACGGTGCGACGCCCTTTTTTCATCCCTTATTGACGATCATGTTGGCATAATTGCGGGTGGTAACGAAAGCCAAACTCGCGATTCACACGAACTCACGAGGGTGTGGAATATCGAAAAGGGGGTAGAAATTGGCCGGTTTTAAGGAAATGAAAAAAGACTGGATAAGGGTTGCACAAGGGGGAGTAACCACCCCCTGGCGCAATCACTAATCACGGAAACATTTACTCTCACTTCTCGTCGAAAGGGAAATCTGTTATAACCGGCCATATTAATTAATTAATTAATTAATTAAAATTAACATTTCCTGCCAGTTAACTCCCCGCGAAAACCAGCGGGGGACCCATAATTTAGTCGATAGTATCTCCTCCATTTTCCTTTTTAATTATATAATAACGTTGCTGATGCAGCAGACGACGGCTTATCAACATTATAAAGAAAGGTTTTCGAGGAGTTGATTTGGAATTGGGAGATGAATTCGGACAGGGGATGATTCATCCCCATCAACATGATTAAATTTAAAACAAAACTCGTTATTTCGGGAGGGAAAATGAAATTGCATCGGACAGTTTCCTTCAGTCAGCACTAAATGCACTGAATGCGGATGTGCATCGGTCAATTGAGCTCTCTGCCCTCCCAAGAAAAACGAACAAATTCTTTTGGGGGTGAGGGGGAGAGGCATACTTTTCCGAGCTCAAGTGTAATTAAGGTAATGTATCGGTCTGGTTTTGCCTAAACAAAATGAAAAGTAAGTATTGAGGTGTGTTATTGTGAAGAGTGAGGTAAAGAGTTATGGCGTCGCGGGGGAGCGACAATTTATTTTAATGTCCTGAGGCATAAATAATCCGTCTTCTGATGCGGAGGTCCCGAAGGAGAGGGCACTCACACTTTTTCCCAATTCCCCGGAAAAACCGAATGAAACTCCCATTTTTTAAAGGCACTGTATGTAAATTTAAGAGTAATTTATGTTCGCAAAAGTTTTCTTCAAAATGGGAAATCCTCCACGTTTTGCTCATTCTACAGTTCGATCTATTAATAACTCACCCTTTCACATTACAAATTGTATTCGCAATTGTATTTATGTTTATAGATATGTTTCACCAAAGACTGAACACACCGCCTCCCATATGCTAAACATAGGAGACTGAAGAAAAGTCTGAAGAAGAAAAGGTGTGAAAGTTGTTTCTGTTCCGTCAAAGGGGAGACGAATCTGTGCAGAACAGAAAGCTCTTGTGAAGAGTTCAGCAATCGAATGAAAAGTGTTTGGAATTGAATTTCCAACTGGCCTCCATTTAAAAGTTTTCATAAAGAAAATATTTGAGAAAGAAAGCGATTAAATAATTATCTTTGGATCTTTCGATTGTTAATAACCGATCCATCTGTTAATTCTTTCTTTTCTCCGAATTCGCCTCCATTTTAATTATTTGAATTTGGAGAGAATTCGTGAGCGTTTCTTTGTTGGAATGTTAACGCTTTTTCTGGATGGTCTCCGCCAACCCTTTATCTCCGTCTCTCCTCTCAATAAAAAGCGGCCGAGTTAATTTTACGCTTGGAAATTCTTTTGTTTTCCCAATTTCGATTTCCGCCGGTGGAAAAGTCAAAAAATCAAACTCGAGGGAATTTTCTTTCCTCTCTCCTCTTCCCTTTTCCACCCCAACCCCTTCTTCCTCCCTGAATTACGTTACACAGAGGAATACCACTCCACTTTCTCCCCCTCGTTTGCATTTACTTTAACACTACAATAAACTACAACTTTATACTTTGACTTTGCGCTCATAAAAGTATAAAAATTCATTTAAAAAAATTTCCTACAAACACAAATTATTATAAAACATAAATTATGTGAAACCATTATCTTTTCTTCTATTAATATATATATATATATATAATCCCGGATAGAAATAGAAGAAGGGAGAAAACAAAGAAGAAAAGAAGAAAGAGAGGAAGAAAGAAGTGATTATTACTGAAATTTAATAACTCATTGTCACCACAATAACCACCATTACCGGTGACTTTTTTAATCTTATTAATATTTTTATTTTTTTTTTGTTTATGAACATAAATAAACAATTAATGAGTGTCTCTTTTTTTGATGCGACTGTTTCAGAGTAATTCCGAATCGAAGCGAAGTCGCGGACATACGTACGGACATTACATTTTCATTTTACATTTTCAGATTATTAAACTGTTTGATACCATCATCCCCCATAAGTTATTCTATTTCCTCTCTTCATTCATCTCTCCGTCTTTCATAAATTCTTTTGTATTGATTTTCGGATATGGAATCTTCGGAAGTCCTCTGTATTGGAGATAATCCGTTTTTGTGGGATTCGAAAACTTAAACGTTCAGATAAGAAAGGGTTATTCTTCTGTTAGAAAATTAAAGAAAAACTCGTTTGGGCTTTAACTGAAAACATCGTTTTGAATTGAGATTAATTTCGGTAAATAAAATACGTTTGTTCCGAAAAAACGAATGCGAAAGGGGTAAATCGAATTTCTGTGTTAAAAATGGCGACGAAGAATTACGATGATTTCGAGTTTTTTTTTAATTTCAACGGAGAAAGGAATCGACGGTTTATAAATTTTTCGTTTGATATAAATAAACGGTTTTCGTTATGGCAGAGGTTTTTTTAATGGGGAAATTCGATAATATTTTACGGTTATTGCAATTCTGTGCTTTTCCAATGGGCAAATTTCCTTTCGTCACTTACCTGAGTGAAACTGCGACTCATTCTCGACTCATTCTCGACTCATTCTCATTCATCCAGGTCACATATCCCTGAAAATAATTCGTTTTTAATTAAAATATTGTTCCCCTTCTCAGGAAATACACTACAATACAATCCCAGATTTAGCTATGTATTTCTATATTTTATTTCATTATAAAATAATCTTTCGGGCGAAAAGTGACTTTCGTTCAGACTTCTCTCATCGCGAGCGAAACGCACTGTTCAGAACGGAGATCAACGACCCCTCGAATGCCCTCGAATGCATTCCAATGTCTGAACACCGCCAACGAATGTCCCCCTTCTCCCCTTTCCGCCCCCAAAAAATAAATTATTTTTTGCACATAAATGAATTTTTATTTGGTAGCAGAAGAACCATCAAATGGAAAAGGGTTGAAGAGGGTCAAGTGGAGGGAGTTATCGAAGGGGGAAACATTTTGACGTGAACATCACGGAGGGGGGAGGTCAGACATGGATACCTTTTCCGGTTAGGGGAGGAGAGAAGGGGTTGTTTCACCCCAAAATTGGAGGTCTTTTCAGAGGAATTCTCAAAAATCAGAATTTTCTAAAATATTTAACGTTAATTATTAAAGATTAATATAATTTTATTTTCAATTTTTTTTCTTTTCGTTAACTATATTTTTATTTATTTATAAATATATTATATTTATAAAAAATGTAAAAAGGAAAGAAGAAAAAAAATAATAAATAAGTAATTTATTTTATCTCAAAATTCATTTAAAAATCTCCTATAAACATAAATTATTATAAAAAATAAATTATGTATAATTATAATCCTTTCTTCTATAAATATATATAAAATCTGAGATGAAAATAAAAGCAGAAAGAAAGAAGTGATGAATTCATTCTGAGCGGAGTGAATTTATCAGCATTAGAACCGCCGTCACCGGTGAAGTTATAAAATAAGAAAAGAGTTCCAAATTGTACACCCCTTTGTACACCCCTTTGTACACCCCTTTGTGCTCCCATTCGTCGAAGAGATACACAAAAAGAGGGCGACTTCTCAGACTCATCGGAGACAGAGAAAACTGGAAAAGGCTTTCCATCGCGAATTGTCCCGGTTTATATAAAATAATATTTATTTATTCTTTTGTGGTATTAACGCGGAAACCCCAAACGCGGCTCATTATAATGAGGAATAGCGGAAGTGAATCACTGCTGACGGCCCTTCGGTTTATGGTAATCCTCTTCGGGCGCCCAAATGCCCAGACTAAACGACACGAATGACACCAATTCTTCCAATTCTTTTGTCCTTTCCGATTATTATGAGAAAAGGGATTTCGGATTTGGCCAATTTTCTTCCAATGGCCACCTTCGATCCGTTACGCGATTGCTGATCAGATAAAAATGCTCCCCTTCGGCAGCAGAATGAGAAAAGGGGGGAACACCAATGGCAGGTGAACTTAAACAATGAGCGGAAAAGTTTCCACCGGTGCAGAAGATGAGAGCGAACAACCCTTAAATATCCACCCCGGAGGCGAAGAGCTTAAATATTTAGAAAGTGTTTCTTAAACTCGGGTTTGGGGGTTGTCCAGCCCCGGGGGTGAGGAGGCGACCGAGATTGATTCCAACCCCTGCCCAAGTCGACACTCCCTGAGTTCACACTCGATCGCTTCCCAAAGGGGTGCTTCGCGAGGGTTCATTCAAAAATTATCTCATTAAAATAATAACTGACCGCAAAATAAAAATCACTGTCAATCATAAATCACTCAGCAAAAATTATATTAATATAAAATGAAGACAATCGATTAATATAATAATCCGCTTATTTATTATGTAATTTTAATGTAATTTTTTAGACATGGCAGATTAGGCAGTTTTCCGAAGGGGGAGAGGGGAAGGCAGAAGGAAAATGAAAAGCCGTGAATTAGAAACGTCAGAAAGCTCCGCCATGAAAATATGAACGTGGGAGCTTTTAAAAGCTCCCAAGTGATTGAGCAGTTCGCTCACATCTTTCAGGTGTTACCGACACAAAGTGTAGCGCTTCGGTTTCATCTAATAACCGCTTTTGTGATTTTCTTTCGAGTGAAAAGCGCCGGAAATTCAAAGTCGGAAACTTCGCTTAAGGCAGGGGTGGCCAACACGCGGTCCGCAAACCATTTTCTATAATTTAATTTATGTTCCCATCAGTATATTGTTATTATATTCCATTTTATTTTTAAATTTTTACTTTAATTTCGCCCGATTATATCAATAAAAAGTGCCAAATTCGTTTAAAAATTTAAAGGAAATTTTCTTTTTGTTCTGTTCTTTTCTTTTTCTTCTCTTTTTCTTCTTTTTCTTCTTTTTCATATTATATTTTCTTGTTCTGTTTTTTTCTCTTTTGGTTTTATTTTTAAATTAATGAAAACTATAATTTTTAGTGAATTTAATATATTTTTTTATTTTGCATTAAAATTCGTTATGCATGTTAATTTTTCTTTTAATTTTAGAGTGTCTATGATTTTAAATGATTATTTTTTTTAATTCTATAAGAAATTTATGTTTTTAATGAAATGTTTAATTTTTATTAAATTTGATATTTTGTATTGAAGCATTTTGTTTTTTTTTTCTCAATTTAATAAAAAAAATTATGTAAATTATTAATCTGTGTTACTGAATGTGGGACCCATCAAAAAGTTCCAAATTTAAATGTACTCTTCGATTTAAAAGGTTGGCCACCCCTGAGTTAAGGTATTTTCGTCTAGGCTTTTCTAAGGAAAAGCTTTCTCTCGAAAGAGAACTGCGCCTCATTGTGAGCTCTCCTCCCTTCACTACAATTGTAATGCCCCCAAATACGATTTTAAATTACTATTCTGATGTGACGACGACTATTTTGAGGTTCGAAAAGAAAAAAACTCAGCGAAACGGGAGGAGATTCTCCAGTTTTTTGTCAACCCCTGAGTTCTTTCGACTAAATTAATTAGTTAATTGCTCGTGAAATATTCGTCAAAGGGTTGAGGCATTTAAAAAGTATTTTAAAACCACTATGAAATTGGACTCATTACAAGAAAAATGATTCGGAGAAAAGCCGCATTCCCGAGGATGAGTGAGAGATGTGGAAGGGTTAAGAGAGAGACAGAGAGAGAGAGAGAGAGAGAGTGAATTAATGACTTTCGTCAAATTCTTTGACTCTATCTATTTTGGCCGTCCACGAGAATTCCCTACGCATTAGAGAACAAATGGGGCTCCGATACCGCAAAGGATTCTTTGGAAATGCCTTTCGCCCTCTTTTTCATCAGCGAATGCTTATTCTCTTTTATTTCCAACAGTAAATGTGAAAGCAGAAGTGATGTTAAGGGGAAGTCTCTCAAAGGGGAATTACCCAAAAGACAGAAGACAGTTTCTGACGTCAGACATTGTCTTCCAATTGCTGACCATTCTCTGATCAAAGAGGGATGAAAGCAATGGCTGCGGCGTTAAGGTGCAAATTGTCTGCGATTGCCTCTCGAAGAGGGCGCGGCCTGAGGCACAGCGGGGGGAGGGGATGCAATTGGGGGGTGGAGGGGTTGTGGATGGGGAGCGTTTGTGACACGCATTTAATGGCTGCGTCACATTTGGCCGTCGGTCGCCCGCGGGACGTGATTGTCGTCAAAAGGCCGTAATCGGGTGTTTTTGCGGTGGGGCGACCCAGCCCCGCCCACCCCCACCCCGGATTAATCTTTTCGAGAAATGATGGCACGGGATCATCATAATCGGGTGAGATTATGCTTTTCAATTCCCCCGTGACAAAGGAGCTTAGTGCACTTTTTTATTCGGGAACGATCCCGGAATTTGTCGCCATTTTGGTGTCGATTTAAGAGAAGTCATTTTCAAAGATAAACTGAATGCGACTGTCCAAAATGGCGAATTAGATTAAAAATCATCCCTCTGCGGTTATTCGAAATGCTGTCAAACGAACACTATCGAAGTAATTAATTATGGAAATTCATCAGTCTTTTTCAATTAAAACTCTTCGTTTTGTTTGCACTTGTTCATTCTCCAATTCGAAACTTTTTGCTGAAAAATTCCTAAAGAGATTATCTCTGCTTTGATCAGATCTTCAAATCGATTTCCGCCAACTTTAGACAAATTTATGTTTGACGACAATAAATTTAATGAAAGTGACGATTGTGTTTTTAGAAAGAAAAGAGAAGTGAATAATGCAGCAATTTTTATCTGAGTAGAGATTGCTGACTGCGAATCGCTTAAATGGGGAAATTCTCCCTTTCCAAAGTTTCTTTTGATTATTATATTCTCACACTGAAAGTTATCTATTCTTATGAGAATAAATAGAAAAAAGCAAAGAAGGAAAAGTGGAAGAAAAAAAGCAGTGAAAAAAAGAAAAATGTAAAGCATACACTTATTACGTTACTAAAAAAAAAAAACTTTTGAGCATCTTTTTTATGAAATTCTAAAAACCGTTCGAAAATTCAAAATCCTCTCAACGCAAAACTCTGAGGTGAAAAATTCACCAAAAATAAGTGATTTGACATATTTTAAAAAAGTAAAAAAGGAAAATTGGGGAAAAAGAGAACAGAAAAGGGATTTTAGAAAGAAAAACGGAAAGTCTCATTATTTTAATATTCTTTTGATTTTCGCGGAAACATCAAAATTGGCTTTGGGGGTTTTCATTGCTGACCTATTTAAAGATGGCGGCCAACATTAAGCAAACGAGGAGCCTCAGCAGATAACGTTCGCCGCTAATGACAGCGCCCACACACTCAAACGACCTTTGACCTTTGACCTTTGATAAATCGACAGATAAGTCCCACCCCCAAAAGAGGGTTGCAACCCCACAAATTAATGGCTCCCACTCGCCAGAGAAAAGCGTTCCCCGGAAAAATTATTTATTTAAACAAACTCCGTGAAAAATGCGAATCGATACTCGCGGAAAACCCTTTCTCGCCATTGGGAAAACGCCAGCAGAAGAAAAACGGTCACTCGGAATTTTCCTTTGTTATTATTTATTTTTATTTTCTCCGCTCCTCATCCGCTCCTCATCCGCTCCTCATCCACCTCTTATCTCCTCTCTCCCGCTTCCTCCGCAGATAAAAACCATTCCTTGTTCCTGACCCTTTCCAGGATTTCGGATGACACTCACAATCCCGAGAAAACACCCTTTTCAAACTTCCCCTAACCGCGACCGCCCCATTTCGAGAAAGTTATGCGACTCCCGTCAGCAGAAGACATTTTATAGAAACGGCTCCGATTAACAACAACACAATCCCCTTTTTGGGGCCCGAAACGAACACGAGCGCAAAAGATAAGACTTTTCTCTGCGTTTTGTCTCTCGTGAGAGCGACAGACACCTTCGCTTCGATTTGGCCGAACTTGGAAACGCACGCAGATTTATATTATTATTACAGTATAGTATAAGAAAGGGTAACAGTTGAAAGCTTTTACTGCGCCGACTGTCGACCCAATCATAAGCCCATCCTCACTTGTAACTCCTTTATTTGTTTTTATCGATAACCCACAAGCGGTTGGGCAAATATTTGCCAAATGTGCAATTGAGATTCTCGTGTGTAACTTTGGCCCAGATTCGAGCAGGCAGTCAGGAAAAAGTCAGGAAAACCTTCCGAGAGATTAAAGTTCGACAATTTTTATCTCCTGAGAGAAACGAAGTTTCCCGTAAAGCAAATAAGATAAACGAGAACACAAAAGAACAGTGGAAAGACTCGGCGTTGCAAAACTTTGCACTTATTTACAGTTTTCGGTGAAAAGCTCTCGTTCGGGGGAGGGGGTGCAGAGGTGAGAGGGGGAGAGGGGGAGAGGGGGAGAGCTGACTCGGAAGGGACGAAAAGGAAGCGAAATAAAATAAACCTTATCGGGGTTGCAATTTAAATTTAAACGCGGGCACAAATCATAAGGGGAATTGTGTGGGTGAATTATTAGGCTTTTTGACGCACCCCCGAACGCGTTAGCAGAGAGGGGGTTGAACAAACGTGAAAACTTCATTGCAAAACTTTAAAAAAAAAAATTCGTCAACAAAGAAAGCCTCTTTCGAAGGCCGCCGAAAAGTATAATAAAAGCTTAGGAAAGCGATCATTTGCAGATTAAAGCTGAAAAGCTCCCCCGAGCGAGGGAAAGGGGAGGAAATGGACCTGAAATGACATGTTTGAAACGCGATCCAATTCCGGAATTGGAAAAACTTTTAGTAAAATTTTTATCTTTCATCGGGGACAATCGCCGATGCCATATTGTTTTTGAAACGTTAACAATTCCGCTTCTGAGGAGGGGAATTTGACAAATTGGCGACATGTCAAACCGTCACAGCCTTTTTACACTCCGACAAATTACCAAAAATAAAACCTGAAATTCTCTTTCGGTCGGAACTTAAAAAATACCGAAAACATCAACATATGTTGATTTAATTATATGTAATTGCTGCCGACGCATTCCATTAAACATATTCCCAAAATAATTATGTCCATAAAAGTGGACCGACCTTTTGGAGATATGAAAAAGACGGCCATCGGAGATAATCACTCAACGACCGCATTCCTTTTTATTAAAACCCCTCTTTAATTATTAATTAATGTTTCCATCGTTATTATAAAATAAATCGGTGGCCATTTGAGTGCACCATCAACTCTTTCGACTAATTATCCCTTAATTATAAGTCTCCCAAATAAAAAGCATTAATTAAATTAATAAAAATTAACTTTAGTTTAAATCCAAATCTGACTTTAATTGAAGTCAAATTTAAATTTGAGAAATTAATTAAATTAATTCTAAGCTTTTTGTCTTTTCTCTTAAAGGTTTATTTATTTATATGTATTTAATTATGTTTATTTTATTATTGGTATTATGTAATTACTTACTCAATTTATACCCGACTCGTTCAGCACAAAAAAATTATGTGCAGTTTATTTTGATATTTGTATTTATCTGTTTCTGTTCATTAAAGTGCACTTTTTAAAAAAATAATTACAATAAAATTTTTATAGCCACACTTTGTATTAGAAAGAAAAATAAATAATTGTAATGTAATAGTAAAAATGTTTGTATAATGGAATAAATGTATAATTAAATTATAAATTTAATATTTGTAATTGTTAAAAGTAATATAATTAATTTTTTAAATTAATGTAATTAAAAATTGAAGAGAATAAATAAAATAGAGAGTATTTTTTTGGAGCTTTGTTTATTTATATATATACTTTATATACAATAAATACTTTACTTTTTCATGTGGAAACGTTCAAACACATTTTCATAAAAGCTTTAACAAATTCACACTCGAAATTAACATAAATTGTAAAAAAGTTTTTGTGCACCAAAGGAAACCTTTGGGCCTTTCCTTTTAAAAAAATTCCTTTCAAGGACGAGCCATTCTCCTCCGCCATTAACCTTTTCCCGTTGCCAACATAAACTTTGGATATTCACGCCTTTCCTTTTTTTTTATAAAAAATTCAAGAGGTGAATGTCTCCGCAAAGCAGAAGGGGCGCAGGGGTGAAAGAAGGCGCCGGCGCAACGCCCCCCTCAATTGGGGGTTGAAACTAATCGGAAAACCCTGTTGCCAACGGAAAAGGAAATTTTCACTTTCGCCCATTTAATTTGGAAATTGGACACAAATTCGTTGTGTGCAATTGCCCATTTCGTTTCCGCTGAAATTACAGAAAAACTCAGCTATTTAAGAACTGAATAAGTTCATTTCTCCCCCATTTAAGTACAAAAACTCCTTATTTAATATAAAAGCTTTGGAAATTCTCCATTTGTTTGTGGAAAAAGCAGTAAATGAAAGTGAGATAACGATTTGTTATCCTGCGAACCTGCAAAGGACAACTGTGCACTGAGGCCCGCGGGAGATCTCAAAGCAGACGACAGCACAGAGGGATATAAAATATTCCGAGGCAGCTGCATCCCGTGCTTGTCTGAGATAAGGCAGATAAGGATATTTAATTTTTGCACATGCGACTGTTTGCAGAACGTCAATAGATGAATGGGTTATTGGGGCAATTTATGGCCGTGAAAAGCTGTGAATCACGTGAAAAAGAGGTCATTTTGGCTGTTGCTCGATAGAAAAAACAGTTAAAAAGGAAAGAGGGGAAAATATGAAGCAAAAATTAGGAAAACAATCAGAGAAAAATCAGACAAATGATGGCGGTGTCATTTTGACCCCTGTGTTAGCGTTGACAATGGAAAGCTCACCAATGGGAAATCCAATAAAATTTCTAATGAAGAAAACCTCAAAAGAAGTTGAGGAAACCTCAATCCATTATTAATCGCTCATCATTTTTATTTATCACACGACAACTTTCAAAATAGAATCCGCCATTATTTATTTATTATGTCGGGAATAATTGGCGGAGTTTTTCCGAGCTAATAACACTGTCTCTCTCTTTCGGCGACGGCATTTCCTCCCCTCCGCCTCCTCCGCCCCGTCCATTCTTCCCCAAATCCGAATCGGGGCAAACAGTCACTCGGATTAAAAGCTTTTTATTTACTTTAGCGGAAGCTTCTAAATTACACCTTGAAAGGACTTTACGCGTATTTACGAATCAACAGCTGTTCATTAGCGAACGCTAATTAAAATTTTTCAACTTGCACTTTTGCTATCTATTAGGGCTTCTCTTCTTCCGGGGGAGGAAATCAAACAAATTACTTTCTATCCATTTTAAGCAAAACGGGAAATTATAGCTATACATCAAATTATCTAGAAAAAATGTATCTGCACTTTCTAACTTCTCTCATTATTTTATTCTAATTCGATTGGAAAAACGGAATTGTTGATTCGTGGATGATTTTGATTGGGGCTGGCGGGGGTGGAAATTCCTTAACTTATTCATTTAGTGAAGGGGCTTGAAAGGGGATGAAACCGGAAATGTTCGAGTCTATCCAAAGCAAACTTTCGGGAACGTCATCTCGGAAAACCCGTAATCGCAACGCTGGAAAATTCAATTTTGACTTTGCATATTTTCCCGCATTTCCGCGGAAAAAGAAAAATATCTTCCGGTTCAACGATATCTATTGTACACACAAGATAAATTCGGAAAGTCAATTTGGGGAGCACATCTCATTTCGCTGTATGATTTTTTCCCCTTCCGCCCTTCCCTCCGCCCCTCCCCCACCCCTTCCTCCCCTCCAACCCCCGAGGGCAAACAATTTGTCTGCTTTATTAGACAGTTTTAATGGAAACTTTATGAGCTGCGGAAGGAATGACTTATGGCCGGGTTTGGCCACATCGGCCAGAAAGGGCTTCGGGGGATGGTATTCCGCCGGGAGGGGATGAAGAAGCGAACGGTTCCGTGATTTATTCGCGTCTCCAGACGTGGCTGACGACGGCGAATTCCCGAAGGTTATGCAACGCGAGAGGGAGATTAGCCAAGGGTTTACATACGCGTATAACGGTTTCATAACTGGAAATGTTATGAAAGATAACTCTTTTTTTAAATATAAAACACGTGGGTTTGACGCTTTTCTTTGCTGCTGACTTATATGAAATCCCTTTGGAATCTATTTTGCGTAACCGTCGCTCGGGCAGAAGTTCTTCTTTCTCTCATTTCCATCCAATAATGGCCACTCTTTCCCTTTGTCATTTTATGTGTAATCCCCCTTTCTTCCCGCTTAATTATTTTTTTTTGCTTGACCTCGCTCGTTCCTCTTCCTTTGAAAATTCATCCTTGTTAATCAATTCTCTTTTTCTTTTCCGGTGAATTATCCGACTCGAGCAAATCGGATACGACCAAACGATGTCTCATCAATTATGAGCAGTGTTCGCTTCGCTGAACTTAAAAAACTTCACTTTCCTCGCTGACAAATCCTTACTGCTGAAATCGTTTCATGTCTCATTTAAATCACTCCGCCCCGCGAGGAAAAATTATTTTGCACGAACACACAGTTTCGAAGAAGAGAAA
This sequence comes from Brueelia nebulosa, assembly GCA_028293925.1. Taxonomy (NCBI): domain Eukaryota; kingdom Metazoa; phylum Arthropoda; class Insecta; order Psocodea; family Philopteridae; genus Brueelia; species Brueelia nebulosa. Next base: position 328,871 of record JAQIBA010000020.1, read on the forward strand.
ACACAATTCAATCGAAATCCAAAGGTTTGGAAGAAGAGAGAGAGAGAGAGAGAGAGAGAGAGAGAGGGAGAGAGAGAGAGAAAACAGAAAATAAAAAGGAAAAGGCCCCCCAAAGCGAAATGAGAATGGTAAACTTTCAAAGAAACTCCAGTGATTAGAAAAAAAAAAAAGATTAAATGGTCAAGAATAAGGTGAAGGGCTCAGAGTAAGGCGGGGGATGGCTCCGAATCCATAAATCTCACCCCTTTGTGAGTCTGACTTTTATGCGAAAAAATACAACGTCGGCTGTTTCGTATTATTTAAGAGTTTGACATTTGTCGGTTTGCTCGAAAAGAAAAAAGCGGATGCAATTAGTCGGCGACTTAATAAAAGAAAAGTGATTCTGTATAAATTTTAGAGCCGTAAAACATAGGAAGAAATATCAATAAATATAAAATCTTAGACTTATATCCGTACGTACGTCCGCGACTTCGCATGTAATCGTAAAAAAGGCAGTCGTTCAACGGTCAACGAAAACTATAAATAGAGGGCGCAGTTGACAGTTGACCATTCCAGGGTTGCCAACTTAGGGGTTCAAAGAACCGCACGGGACTTTTTTAGGGATTTTTTTTAACTTAAAAATACAAACATGTGGTTTACGATTAATAAATTACTTATTTAAATAATAATAACTTTTGAATCGACGAGTCAATTTAAATTTACAAATATTTATAAATATTTTAACGGGCCGCGCATGAAATGTAAAAGTTATAGAAACCATCAGAAACAGGTTTTATCAAAACGAAGTCGCATCAGCGAAGAAATAACGTTTGCTGACCAAACAAAGAACGGATTAACGGTTTTAACGAGTTTCCGAATTAATCGGAAACCTCCAACGAGCGACGCTTTGTGGACATCCGACGTCGGCGAACCGCTAATTATCCCAATATTTCCTCACAGAATAAACACAAAAGCCAAAGGACGTTTTCGAGAGGCCATTTTCACCCTTTCGGGGATCGCCATAAAAGGCCCCACTTGAGTGTCAGCAAGAGTGTGCCCGCTGCTGACCACTTCTCCCCACGTCGATTCAGCTCAATTAATTATAGAAAATCAGATGGATAATCTCTGATTTGGATTAATCTGCACACAAACGGTTGTGCATGACGCAGCCGTCATCGCATGCCTCATAAAAATTTTTATGCCTCTCCTCCAGAAAACCTGTCTTTTTAATAGTTGATTCACGTCCACATCACGAGACCGAAATATGCTTCTGACTCTCACCGTAATGTAATTATTTCAATGGCGAATAATTACACATAAACGTACAATTCCGTCTTTTACATAAAAAGTGAGCAAAGTTTTTCGATCCAAAATTTGGAAATTTGTGGTTTACACGTTTATTTAATTATCGCTTTCTGCTTAAAAATTTGTAAAAAAAAACCCTAATACTTAAGGGTGAAATAGGGAAGAAATATATTATTTGTTGGAGAAGTTAAAGGTAACGAAATGAAGAAGAAAAAGAAGAAGAAAAGACTTTGAAAGAGAGAGGAAAAACAAACCCATTCAGATATAATCACATTTTAAGAATCGCATTAAGGAATATTTTCGAGGTAAGCAAAGCTCAAATCTCGGGCATTTACTGCTTAATATTCCTCCCCCGGCGGCGGCCGAATTAAAATTTGAATCAATTCCAAAGCGGAAACTTATTTTAATCCATAAAAGGTAATTTGATTTCATTAAGGAGTCCCTAATGGGTCTAATGCATAGATAAAAAGGAAAAGAACAAAGGTTCGTTTGCGAGTGCGTCGCAAAGGCATTTACGGAATTCGAAACTTTTATTATCGGTTTCCGAATTTCCCCCGAACGGCGAAGGGCGAACGGCGAACGGCGAACGGCGAACGGCTCATGTTTAAAAGTTCCGACCCGAATTCACTTTATCCATATTAAATTATTTCACTTTCCAAAGGTAATCGGTGCCTTGTGAATAAAAGGGCGAATTTTCCGTTCCCCTTTGATTTATTATTTGCACACAAACACGAATACTTTCTCTCAATTTTTATATAGGTCAGAGGAACTTTCCCTTTTCCCTGCAAGACTTTTCATCTGAATTCTCCCCATCGGAGGGGAGGTTGTCTTGTCCCATTCAAACGGATACATTACGAATAAGGCAAAAAAGTGTACGAATAAATGCGGAAGCCGCCGCCTCTAAAATCGAAATCAGTCAGCGAAGTTATCGGGAACTTTCCCTTCGAAAGGAGTTTGTTTTCGGATTTGAGCAAAGCCCCGAACGTATATTTCGAGACATCCCCCAAATAAGCCCTGGTCAACTTTGCCAAAACTCCGATAAAGAGCTTTTCATCCGGAATGCCCGGCGAAACCTTTTCCGGGTGCACCCCCTCCAAATAATTTCAATAATCGAGTTCCGTTTACGAATCGATTACCCCCGGGCTGGGGGTGGCGGCCCTAAACCATCCCCTGAGCTCTCCTCCACTTTCTTCCGGCCAATTCGCTCAAAAAACCACCTTCCTCCAAAAGTTTACGCGCCATCTGCTCCAGCTTAGGAACCACGTTCCAGTTCTGTGAAATTCCGTTCCGACCACCAACCCCTTTTCAGCCCCCACCGCTCCCTTTAATTTCGTATGCGAATCACGGAAGTTCCGAACGGGAAAGAAAAATGACGGTTATTGAGGTCATTGGGTGCGCGATTTAGGTTGGGCGATCATCCCCGCGCGGGGGGATGATGGCACCCTGTCGGGGGGCGAGGGGGCGAGGGGGCGAGGGGCCGAGGGCCACTTTACGTCAATCAATCACGATCGATCATCCCCCTGGATTTCTTTCTCAATGGTTCTTATCCTGAGAGGGAGCAATTAAAGTCCGCAAAGTGGCGCTCACAAAAGGAAATTGTATCGGTTTTTTATTTGGGGTTGATGGGGGAGGATTTGAAAAGGGGAGCGTTTATTGGAATCCGAGGTAATATCGGCGATCATAAAGGGGTGGCGGAAAAATTAGTTTTCATATTGAGTCTTACAACCCCCGGGGGAAGTTTGTCGAGAGGGAGAAGGGTTGTAATCCTTTTTTGATGCGTTGGAAAGAAATCTCGAGTTGAAAGTCGATAAACGTTTTCCCCAGAAAAAGAAATCCTCACACTACAATACAATAATTAAAAAAATATGAGAAATACAACAGAGGAAATACAATGGACGAATTAAAGAGACTTAATAAATGGGCTCTGAGGGGTCGAAAATTGAAGAACAAAAGCCGACATTTTTCTGTTTGAGGGAGGTAAACTCTCCCCCAAAGTGATTCATCTAAAATTCCGAGTCTGTTGGTATTTCTTCGATCGGGAGCAAATAATATTTTCTCGGGAGAGTTTTTCTGAAAGGGAAAAACCTGGAGAGGGAAAAAGGCCGGGCTCTTGTCACAAACAGACACGTAGAACGTTTTGAGAAAAACTTCTCGGAAAAGCCGGCGGAGAAAAATCCTTGGAAGAAAAGATTCAGGTTTCGTCTGCTTGCGAGGGAAAGATAAAAAATGATAATTTCATTGGAAATGAAGAGCAGAAAAGCTTTTCCCTCTTATTGACTCAGACTAATTTTTTTTTATGTACTTGTTATTTCTTTAATGTGTTTTCGTCAGAAAGAGAATAAACGAAATCAACCCTCAAGAAATTGCAAACGGTCCGGTTTCCTCCCCCGTCATCCCCCTCTCCCCTCACATTACAATGGAAATTCACGCGGGGGAGACCTGTTTATTGGCTGGTTTGACGCCACGGGGTCAGCCTCCCCTGTCTTTCTTCCCCTGAAATGCGTCCGTGGGCGGTCCGCCATTTTAAAAATTAAAGGGGAGGCCGAGGCTTTAATTAAAGCCGAACCGCATCCCGACAATCACGTCAAAATCTTCGCCTAATGACTTCCCCCAGTTTCAATTAAAAACTGCTCTCGTTTCGTTAAACGCCGGGGTTTTCCTCTCGGGGGGAGAGGAGTCACGCGAGGGGTTGTTTGGGGGTTGTTTGGGGGTTGCTCGCTCAGCCCCGAGGGGAGGGGTGCGTCCTGGCCGAAAATCGGCAACGTTGTAATGCGGTTCGCTCGGAAGATGCCAAAGGTTTAAAAGATGCCGCCACCTTAATTAATTTCGGTTTGATTAATCATCGACTAAGGGTTGCGTTTCCGGTCCTTTCAACCACTTGAATCAACTCGAAACTGGCGAGACTCGGGGGAAAGGCCGCCGCGAATTTGTCTTCTTCAATAAACGAATTTAAGAGGGAGGTTTTGTATTTCCCGGGAAAGACTTTCAATTTAGTAAAACCCTATTGGACACACGAAGGGATGAAAAATGGCGACCGCATTCCTGCATCAATTCGCCCAATTTTGCGATTCCCACCGATTCTTTCACGTCGAAATATTATAAAACACACCCCTCACTACCCCATATTTACTGAGATTGAAAACACGTAAGCGCTCCATTGATTCTCATATTATTTCCGTTTAAGTCGGAACAAATCCTCTCTGTCCGTTTGTTTACCCCTTTGGGGGTGAAATCAGCCCTCGATTGCTCGGCTCAAACACTTGACGAAGCGAGTAATTCGTTTTGTGGAGTTGGGTGGACGTGTGGGGCGAAAGGGAGTCACAAGGGTTGAGAATGTGGGGAGAAGAGGAAGAAAAGACGAAATGGGGGAACGAAACCATCTTCGTGTTAATATTTATTCAGATTTGTGCTCAATCATTTATGACTTTCTCAAAATTTAAAACCAAAATACTCAATTTATTTATAACTGCTTTTAACAAACTCATAACGACAAATTTAAAATGGCGAATCCGTTTGAAAGGCGTCAAAAGACAATAATTACTTCCCCGTGTTTATTGTCGAAGAGACGGCAGTCGCATAAAATCAAATAAAAGTGGCAATGACTCGTGAACGAGGATAAGCCACCCCTTCGAGTAGTCACTGAGAGGGCGGCTTTGAATTCACCACCCGAAGTGGTGATAATCACCGGAATTTTCACCGCAGGGTTTCTCTCTCGATCACATGGCTGATTAATATTCGTCGGGGGTTTATAACCCTTTAAGGGTCAAAGTTTTCGCCTGTGAGGATATTTCAAAATGTCGGGACATTTTTGTCCCATTTAAAAATTTGAGTGCTAGACATGGAAAATTAGACTTTGGAGCTAATATTAATTTCTTTGCGAAATTGTTCAGAAATGAATGTCAGTTCATCCCTTATTTCTGAACTAATTTGAGTAAAGTATTTGGGTAAAGGACAAAATTGAGAGCATTTTCGTTTGAGTCCTTCGAAGGAATACACAATAATAAGCGCATGCCAAAGGTCTCAGCTGATTAAAGTTTCTCTGAAGATACACCGCCTTTGAAAGGTGTTTGGGACATCCACGTCGATCGATAAGATGTCCCGTGGAGCTTTCGAGGAAACTTTGGACTTTGAGAATGATCATTCCTCTCTTCGCTCATTCAGCGACGTAAATGCTCCCATTTTAAGGTTCTTTATGGCTCTCCTCTCTCTATTCTCTTCCGACTCCATCCAAATTACAAAGATGTCTTCGGGAGCGGTTCCTCTTCATTCCTCTTCCTCAACAGTAAAAACTGCAAGGAAACATTGTTAAAACTCCGCTATTGGATTCGCAACCCATAAAAAGCTGAAATACGACCGTTTCGCAATCGAAGAATTAATATTAAAAGTTTTCCGACGCTTTAACTTATCTTTGACCTGAGATATATTAAACGCGAGCGAAATCGAACGAAATCGAACGAAATCGGAATCCTCTCCGGAGCTAATCTTTGGGAAAACACTAAAAAATGGTGATGAGAGACACACTTAAAAAAACATTATCAGGAACTGCTTTTGGGCTTTTCCTCCTTTCTTCTCTTCTTTGGACGCATTCGCGCACGTATCTCTCGCTGATCCCAAAGAAAAGAAAATTCCGCCTTTTCATGTTTACAACTTTATACAGTCAGTTATGAGTATAATAAAAGGGGTTATTTGAAGCGCGGGAGAAGGTAATGAACAATGTTTCACCATTAGGTAAATGTTATGCGAGAGATATAAAACTTGACTTTTTTCTATAGGGAGACTATAAATTTATTTATTTGTGTAATTTCCGGATGGCGTTAAGCGTGCAAAAGAAGAAAAAATTTTCCTCCCTTTCGCTCGAAAGGAAAGCGAACACTGAAATTCACGTCAATCAAATGTAATTGCACTGCAGGAAATTAGTAACATTAAACTGAAAACTGAGTAATTTTTTCTGGGCCTCCCCGTGCTGTATATCACTCGGCCGATTAACAACTTCAACTCTTTCTCATTGCTCATTTTCATTCTTTTTGTGCTGAGAATGCTGAGAGAAAGGCGACGGCGTGGGAAGCGCGGAAAACTCGTCATTGAGCTTTTACACCCCCACGCCAACGAAAACAACGTGAAATTAACCCCAACATTGAAATTCTTACCCCTTAGAGGGTACAACCGCCCCGAAAATGTTTTTTTTGGAATTTTAAAAGACAAAAGAAACACCAAAAAACAAAAAGGAAATATATGCAAAAAAGCAAATAAAACAAATTTTATTTTTAAATATTTAAGAATGAAGAAAAACAGTAAAACAACACTTAAATATAATAAGACTTCCCATACTGTATGAATGTCGCAGGGCATTATTAAGGCGGACAAAGAGAAGAGTCTAAAGATAAAAGAAAGTAAGCGAAGAAATGGCAAACGTTGGCCTTCGCATAAAAGCCAAAATCTTATTTCTCTCTCTGCGAAAAGATATAAACTTTAATTCAATAAAGCTTATATTCTTTATATAACGCCTTCCCGAAGGTCAGCAAAGGTTAAAAACCCTCAAAGCATAACTTTTTATGTTTGCCCATTTCGCGAGACAATCGCTTACATCGAAAGTGGCCAACCTGCGACGCACAACGAAATGGATGGAACTCAATTTCCGCCTTCGGCGAAGGGGAAAATTCTTCGGGGGAGAGGGGGAGTGTTGTAAATGTGTACATTCACGTGCAGCTGACAGACTGTATTCCCCCAAACAGTTTGACTTAATCAATTGGCCTCGCGATGGAGTAATAAATCCGCGTAATCCGTCCGCACGGGTTCAAACTGTGAAAACCGACATTTTTTGACTGCTTAATTAAAAATTTTCACCGTAAATATTTAAAATGGCGGTCGACGTTTAAAAATTTTAAATACGTTTTCCATTTGCTTATTTTTCGAGTCGAACGATAAACAAAACCGGCTGCGAAGAAGCGGGGAACAGCGCAAAAATGACTGAATCGCTGATTTCGGCCACATTAATCTCACTTAAAGTCCTTTTAAGCAGCCATCCATCTTAGCTCTCCTCTTGAATTCAGCATCGTTCAGCAGCCCCGATTTCCCTCGCCAAAGCCTGGAATGGCCCAGGGGGTCATTTCAACCCTCGGGCGAGGGTTAATAAAAGATCCCGCTGTTATGACTTTTAATATTTTTTTTATGAACTTCCGCTTTTTTATTTGATGACGCGCCATTGTTCTTTTATCTTTAACGGTCAGTTAAAAAACTGCCTTCTTCAAAGGACAAAAAATCCTGACGAGATTTTTCTTGCCTTCTTCCTAATCCGTCCTATTACTCAAAAGTTAGAAAAAATAAATGTAAGTAAGAGTAGGGGGGGGGAAAAATAAAAAAATGGAAAAGCACAAAAAAACCCTAGAAAAAAAATGAAAAAAGAGAAAAAGACAGAGAATAATAAAGAAAAAAGCAGAGAAAAGAAGAGAAAAGAGAAAAGAAGAGAAAAGAAGAGGAAGTATGGGGAGGGAAAAAAGAAGGAAAAATGGGAAAATACAGAAAAATAGGAAAACTAATAATTAATTTCTAACAATTATACTAATCAAATGCATATTTTTTCGGAGAGAAAAAAGGTAACACAGGGGTCATTTCGACCCCTCCCGGATATTCCATTTTAAATAAAAAATACATAATGGAACTTCATCATAAAATAAATGAGAATGCCAAAATTTGAGCTGACTCTCTTCGAATCTCCCGAATTGTGTCTCTTCGCTTTGGGCAGCTGAAGAGAACCCCAAACTCCAAATTATCATTTCGCATTATGTCCCAATTATTTTGGCCAATGTCAGAGTGGAGTCACTCAGAGTTAAGCAGAGTGGAGGTGTAATAAAAGAAAATTGTCGATTTTCCCTCTTGGAAGTGCAACAACAATCTCCACAATCTCCAACTCCTCCCGTTGTGTTCGAGTAACAAAATTTAGCTTTTCAAATGAGAGGGAATCCATTAAAGGGGTAATAACAATGTCAAAGAGATCAATAGTAATTTGAGTCGATTAATTGAGGATGGCATTTTACTAACTTAACCGCAGCTTTTTTACGCAGAGAGAGAGAGAGAGAGAGAGAGAGAGAGAGAGAGAGAGAGAGAGAGAGAGTTTCCAATAATAAAGTTATTTTTGTTACACAAGAAGCGGAGGCGTTCACGAACTTGAACTTGTATTCGCAAACCGTTGGTGTATTTATTATTTTTTTATTGTTTCGAGGCTGAGTTCCCGAAGGAATATCACTCACAACCGGAAGTTGGCAACGAGTGAATGAGAAGATGGAAGAAAAACAAATCCGAACGGGGAGAGGCTCCCCCTGTTTATTCTATTAGTGGCTGTAATTGGGGTTGGAGGCATTGCTCCCGGGTTTTACGTGCGAACAATTGAAAAAATAACAAGACAAAGGGAACAAAAGGAGGCAGAATGAATGAGAGCAGAGGGGGGGGAGGGAGGGCGCCAGGGCTGCCAACGTCGGCCCGCAGGGTTGCCAGCCTAATGACCTTCGTCCGCCGTCCATTTGCGGTCGGTGAGTTATTGCCACTTTGGAAATTATTAAAAACAAAACAGTTAATGGCTTCCCCGCCAAGGGACAGTGGGGCCAACCGCAGAAAGAAGAATTTCTCCTCGAGAACTCGCCAGAAGCCGTCTTTGGCCAATTTTATTTAGAACAGGACGAGCTGAGCTAAGGCCGGTGCTCACTGAGGGGTTGCTCGGGCACCCCGGGGGTTGGCGGCGTCATTTTCAGGCTCATTTTTCCAGGATTTATTCGGGGAAGCTCGGGTTGAGTTGAGGCCCCGGGGGCGTCCTCTCTAGCTGCCTCGTGCAGGGGGAGGAAAAATTAAGGGTGTTTTGCCGGCCAGCACCAAATTTAATTATTTACTGAGGTTTTAGATGTTTTCGGGTGAATTTACATTAAAAGTCGACTTTTCTCCGGTCGCGAATAAAAAATTTAATTAAACTAATGGGTTCTTCGGTCTCTGAATTTCCAACTCGTACTTATTATTTAAAAATCTTCTCGTGCTAATATTTGACTCTAATGTTCACACAGTGCGCTTAATATTTCATTACTTTTGCAATTATTACAATCCTAAAATATCTATGTTCTATTTTATATAAAATCCCACCCGTCCGTCCGTCCGTCCGTCCGTCCTCGACTTCGGCTCAACTCGGGATTCTTCGGAAGTGTTCGTAGCTGAGCATGAAAGGATATGGATTTGGGCGCGGAAGGGACGGGGTTCGAATTTAGACTTAAAGTTAGTTTTAGATATTTTAGATTTTATAATAGAAAATAAAGAAGCTTCGCGCACTCATAGAGGCTTTTTTGTCTCCGAAAAGAAAAAGGAAAAAAAAGAATAAATAAAAGAAGAAAGAAAGAAATGTTAGCTAAAATTAATACTAAATCAACTTTAACAGCGTAACCGCCAAGAAATGGACCCACGGGTCAATTTGACCCGTGGTTTTCTTCATCGTTAATGCAATAATAAAAATGTCTTTTGAAAATTAGCAGAAGAATAAGAACCGTTGGAATATAAAGACTTTATGAGCATTCGTGACCAAGATGGCGTCCACTCGAGTCCAACTTTATAATGAGCAGTTTAAAAGCAGTGGGGCAAAGAGATTTTAATCCGGACTGTGGAAAGGCCGCTTTGGAAAAGGGTGGCCTAACTTTTGGCTGAGAGCGCGTCACAACACATCCACTCCCAGAAAGTTTACGGTTGGGGACCAGAGAGGGGACAAGAATTCAACTTTTGAAAAACAGTTCCAGAAAACCCGTTTCCGAGTTCCTGTCCTAAACAACACCTTCGAAAGGTCACCATTATGTCCTCTAACATCTGCACAACTTTTCCTCAACTCTCACACTCAGTTTTGCTTCAAAAACATTCAAATAAGTTAATTTGGCCTTTCCAAAACCCCAAATTAAGACCCTAAAGTGAAAAAAAAGAAAACACAAAATACAATTCTTTGAACCTTTCATCTTCTATGGGGTCTGTCTGATCCTTCCAGGGGAACAACACAATCCATAAAAAGTTGAAAATATCAGTTAGATTATATCGGGGTTATAAAAGCGTCGAACGGTTTTCTTTTTAGAAAGATTCGAAGGGGAAAGAAGTACAAACACACCTGTCAGAAGATGAAGAACAAATCCATGCAGGGAGAGGAAAGTGGGGGAGAGGGGAGGGGCTGCTGTCTTCTTTTCGCTCTCCTTCGGATGTTTACCGACAAAGCTTCTGCTCGAAACAACTTCGCTTAATAGCTTTAATGTGAAGAGATCGAAGGCAAACATTAATTTGTTGTATTCGGCGGTTCCCTAATTAGAATTTCAAATGGGTGCCACCCACATTCGGAGTGGAGCGAACACTCGAAACCCTTTGACATTGCCAATTGAACTAACCATAGATAACCTCATGGAAAGCTCATCATTCCGAAAATGACATCGACCCTGACATCCTGACAATGTCGTCTGCTGCGAGCGAGGGAAAAGTGCAGGGAGTCTCTTCCCTTCCCTCCCCTCCCCTCCCCTCCCGGGCGGAGATGGGATATCTAATTGGGATAAAGTTAAAAACCACGAATATGAAATATTTATAGAAGCATTGGTTGAAAGCAATCACGCGATTGAGTGAAAGCGAGCTCATTATGGTGCTGTTTGTCGAAGGGCGGGAATACGGAGAAAGGGGTGAAGTTTTCCCTTATTATTAAAGTCGCTTTTCCCATTCTTCTCCCTTTCTTGCTAACTTATTCTTTATTCCCTTTGAGATCGTCCTCTGACAAAAGATAAATGGGCCTTTTATGCATTTCCAGGTAATTCCTCCAACCCTTTCTCCTTCGCCAGGCGCCGTTTCCGGATTTCCCCGACCAAATCAAACATAATTCGAGCACTTACTTAATCACATGCATTCCCATTTTTTAATCAACTCCTTTGTTTGCTTTCCCTCCCTCCTCTCATTAAGACTTGACACTTCCACCTCCGACGCGATATCATATGACCACGTGGAAGGAAACACCCGAAAATCCGCAGAGAAAACTTTACGAGTTTCCTTAATGAGTTATTAAGGCGACACAGAGTCAAAGAAAACCATAACAAAGCCACAATCTCCCCGTTATTTTTTACGACTTTTAATTATTCAGGTTTGAGAGGTGGCAGTGCCATTGAATCCTTTTCGGTCCCCCACGCGGCCTTTCGCTCTTATTCATATCCAACCCGAATAAAACGAAATGGGAATCGTTTCCTTTTATCCAATTTTCTTGTCCGGTGACCGAAGGGGTAACTTTCCTTCCATTGCCAATTGGGCAACTTTTTATGAGCGGAATAACCGGAGGGAGGGGGATGAGTTTGTGCTCTGCATATGAAAGGGCCACTTTCTTTCCCGGTGTTCTTTTCTGTTCTTCGGAATTTCTTCCCCATCGATCGATGATTTAATGGAGGCGAATAAAATCAGCGGTAATTTCACAAATTACACTTACGATTAAGCTAAATCTCTCTCGTGTTGTCAAAATCGAACGTATAATTATACTTAAGTGCATTACATGAAAATTGCACATTATATTAAGCTCTCGCCGGTGTAATTTTCTCATTGGGGTAAATTACTTCTGTTTGGGGGTTGAAGCTGATCCCGGGGATTAAGAAGGCAGAAAGAGACGGGAGGAAAGAGATAGTAAAAGTCCCTGAAAAGGCTCTTCACCCTTTTTCCTCTTCTTTTCTTTCTACTTAAAAATTGAGCGTCAGAACAATAGTCGGACTAATTAGCGCTAACCATCTTTTAACAATTCTTCACCGCTTTCAAATATTCAATATACAACATGCAACATGCAACATTAAAACCCTCCAATGTTTTTTTAACTTTTTTATCTTCGATCTTTACTCTGATAAAATGTTACGTAATTTTTCTAAACTGAGCTAAAATCAATCGCCAATCTTAATCTGACACTCGTTCGAGTCAACACCGCTTGTCCCTCCATTTACACTGTGAATTCGTCTCCAAGAAACCGTGCAAAATGAGACCCTGGGCTTACGGGAGAAAGACAGCTACGTTCCCTCACCCTGGGAACTGTGTAAACAGAGTTTAAGACATGTTCATCATATATTACTAATAAATATATAAATCTGTTGAAGGATCTAAAGAACCACTGAATTATCTGCTCTCGAAAATAACCAATAGAAAACCTGTTTTTAGGTTTCAGGAAATGTGTTATTGTATCTGTTATTAACGAAGAGATATATATTGAAATTGCCAAGTCTTAGCCGAGGGCGAACTCCGAGCTGCCAGAGGGGGTTGGAGCGCGAAGCGATAATTAAAATATATGTTTATGTTCATTAAAAGCGTGTAAAATGAGAGGAAAGACAGATTGTTTCATTCCATTCACAAATAAAACGGAAAAACGTAAAAACCAACAACCAATTGACATTGAGTCAATGTATAGAGTATAGACACCGAAATTTTTTTTTGTTGAGATTTAAACTCGTGTAAATCGACGGCCAGGAGTTTATCTGAAACAAGTGTCATCCCACTTGAGATAATAGATAAATATAAATAGTCTCAACGAGTGAGTTCAATGAAACAGTGCGAATTCTAAATTGGAAAATTTTAATCGGTAGCTTATCCAGCAAAAACAAGCAAAGACTGAGCCGAACGATAGTTTTTATCTGAATCTCGTTACGTAATATATTTCTCCGCTAATTAGCCCATAAATCCTGTCGAATTGGTCAGATAAAAGGGAACGATGAGCTCCAACATGTGCTTCTTATTACGAAGCCGCCATAAATATTTTATAAGCATCCGAATATGAAATTGTAATTTATCGGAAGATTTAATGGGGAGTCGTAAAATTTGTGTCGGATTTTGCGGGTGCAAAATGAAAGGGGAATAAGAAAATGCGAAGACGAAACCAAACGGAGGGAAAAGAATTAATCGAAGCCGAGCGAGGGGAGATTGAAGGAATTCACAAAAATATTTCCGCCATGATTTATTGGGGAAAGCATGAAATATGGGCGTCCAACCCTTCGCCCCCGCCCGGGGGTGGAGCAGGTGAGCTTTGGCAATTTTTCCGGGCCACCCGCCTCATTGTTATGACATCGTACACTAAAAAGCATAATGCCTCCCTCCAAGGATTATATTATCAAATAAATCAACGTACAAAGAGTACACTTTTCACGTTTTTTGCCCAACTCCTTTTAAAGCTAATCAGTGGATGTTTTGGGGGTCTGAGGGGTAAATACTGCTATATTTTGCTCTATTTTTGTATTCGTCTCTCCAGGTCTTAATAAAATTGTACCATCTTTCGGATCTTATATTTTCAATATATAAAATCCCTATATAAACTATGTTAATACAGTATGTTACTGTAAATAGTCGATGGCGTGTTTTGATTAAAACTTTCTCCGTTACAGAAACCGAACTGAAAATTCGTCTTTAATAACCATAAAATGGTTTCGGTCATATGAGTTTACGGAATTGTGAGCACTAAATTAGTTTGTGCTTAATGCGGTGCTTACAGAAGGAAAGCAAACTGGTTTTGTTGCACCCCCTGACATAACGGGAAAAGCGTTTAATGAGCTCCGGTCAAGTTTCTTTTCACCATGTCGGCTCGAAAGGGAAGGAAGTTAGGGGTTGGGGGTGGGCAATTTTCGGTTATCGCCAGCGGAATCAACCGGCGAAAAATCTCCGTGAAATTTATAAATGACCGCCACAGTTGCGCAGCTGAAACCGCAATCAATCCCTGTCAGCAGTGATTGAATTAGCGGAGCTATCTCCCCGAAAATTTCCCCTTTTCCGAATATGTCAACCGATCATTTCGTGATTGTTTCGACATTGTCAGCCCGTCGGAAAAGAACCTGGACGATGACATCTGGCAACGAGGGCAAATGGATATGTGACAGCAAAGACTTTCCCATCGCCGCCATTTTTAGATATATTTCCTCACATGCACATAATTGAAATTTAGCGAACGGTTTTCCTCGCAGGAAAACTGAAAATAATGGCTCGCGCAATGAGTTCGAATAAAAGCTTTCACTACCTCGCCCCGAGTGATATCGACTAAGGCTTTCACCCTTTCACCCCTCACCCCTTCCCCCTTCCCCCTCGCCCTGACCTCTTCCCTTTGACCTTTGCCCGACCCTTTTCCCCTCTCAGCGAATGACTGCCTCGACTATTGAAAATCATTCTTCACCTAATTTAAAACTAAATTATGGGCTTTCATGTCTTCGCTAAAATATTTTATTTTATATGGTCTTCTTTGACGGGTAATACAATTAATACAATGTGCTTTGAGCTCAAAATAAGTTTTACATTCTCCCCCCCAAAATGACCACAGGACTCATTGCCTTCTTGCATTAGTTGGCAACTTTGAAAAAGAAAAACAATAATTTGTGTATGTTAATAAAAATGAACAAAACAGAAGTAAGAAATCTTTTTAATTGGAAAATAAAACATTTATTGCTGATTTCCCTCAACTCCGCATTTTTGTGTGGCTCAGCCATAATGAAATGAGCGAATGAGCGAATGAGCGAATGAGAGAAAATACCTGAGAGGTTTCGATGCAAACAATCCTTAGCGGATTCGCCCACGTCCAACTCCAGAGGAGGCGGTTTCCATTGTAGCAAAAAATGTCCGCTCCCACCGGCGGACGTAAACACAAAATGTGGGAGACAGAGTATAGTGATCATTAACATAAATGGTTATGATGTGAATGGACACAAAGTATAAATGCGAATGGACGCCAACTGTAAATATCGGTGACGTCTGTTCCTCCGCAAAAAGGTGTGGTCCAAAGTTGGTCAAACTCGTTCAAATTGTGCATCAATTGGAAGTTCCAAAAGTCAGAACCGAAATTAATTTCCACCCGTCATTAAGTTGAAAAAAAAAATTTTTTTGTCGAGTTTCTCTGGGAAAGTGAGTTTCCCCAAATGTTTCCCAGGAACGAGAGAAGACATCTGTGAATTTTTCTTTATTTGGCCGAAACAAAGAAACAATTTCTTTTTAGGCGAACGTTTCCATCTCTTCTCGAGGAAAGTGACGGAGGAGTCAGAGAACGAAAAGGAAAAATCTAACATTTATTTCTGATAGTGATTTTCCTCCTTTTTTCCTCTTTTCCTCTTAATATCTTTTCTCGATTCGAGAGAGAATAATACAAAAGGTATTAATATTTTCTCGTTTTTCATACGTTTATCCGATGTTTTAACTTTCTTAAAGGATTTACAAACTTTTATTCTTTTTTTGAGATTTTTTGCAAATACGCGTAGTTCAGAAAAATTAGTTCAAAAACCAGGGGTGGAACCAAAAGCAATCCTATGTGAAACTGTTCAAAGTAAAATAATGAAAGTGTAACATCGTTCCGAAAAAAATTGTCCAAAAGGTCAAAGGTGAAAAAATTAGTTTTTGCCATTATCAGAAAAACATCAGAAAAACAGTGAGTCTTATCAAAAAATCCAACATCAACCAAAATTTTGACATTGCTTTATAATTATAACTTATATTTACTTATATTTGTATAAGCTCTCTCTCGAGGACTTACAAAAAAGAATAAATTACAAAATTCACGAAATCAACAAAAATAACTAAAAAACTACAGCACAATCGCAGCCGAAAAGAGGAGAAAAATAATACTAAATACAAATATAACAATAGCAGTGACATTTCCACTCAGTTATAACTTTTATAATTATATCCTTTTACAGTATAATTATTTTAACAATTTCACCAAACTTTAGCATCTCAGAAATTTTCTTAAACTCGAATGCTTAATTTGACCGGATCAGACAGTCAGCACTGTATGTTTATAATAGGTATAATACTTATACCACCGTTTCATAAAAGTTGACCAAAGCAATTCCAATTATTTCACAAAATTCATTTAAAACAAAACTGTTTTAAAAGCATTTCAATTTTCAGTTACAAAAAAAAAAAACAATTTTAATAGGTTTTTTGGATTTGGTTTTGGTTTTCAAATACATTTTTGATAATTATGGTTTTGCGGTTTTTATGCGGTTCCCTTTGGAGTTTCTAAATTTATTTTTAAAAGAAAATATTTGGCTGCTGTTGTCAAATTTCCCCAAAAACACACCCCAAAGGCACCCCAAAAACACTCCCCTTGAGCCTTCAAATCAGCCCAAGTGCTCCTAAATCCCTTCAAACGCCAACTAATCTCGCATTTGACATTAGTTGACTTCATTTGAAGTCAAACGAGGGCGGATTGGGCGAAAGACAATTTCCCGGCATGAGTGGGACAGCCCCGCGCCCCTTATGCGTTTGGACGCCGCCACCCTCCTGGAGGGGAAAGGGGGAAAGGGGGAAATGAGATTTGAGAAAGGGGAGATTCTTCCGGGAGATAACCCCGAGAAAAAGAAACTCGAGCTTAAAATTCATCACCACTTTGGAATGATTTATAAAATGTTTTCAGTTTTCATTCATTTAACTCTTTCTGTTCCTCTCCCCCGGGACTTGAATAGAACAGACCGCCATTTCTCTAAATTCCATTAATCATAATAGAAAATAATCACGGGTTTAGTGGCTGCGTTGGAATAGTTTGCCGGACGAGGAGTCGTTTCATTAATTCCCATCGTCATTAATTATTGAGGGGGTGCTGGGAAATTTGGATTTTTTAGCCCTCGCCCCACTGCACCCTCGTCAATTTTTTCCCGGCGCTTCTTCGGGATGATTTGTGAGGAAAGGGTTAACCAAAAATGTTTGTTTCGAATAGTTCTGCGAATAATATCCATTACATTTATTTTTTAAACTTCAGGTACAATTGAGGGTATTAAAACTGGACGCAGGATACATTTTGATATGTACAACAAATTATGTTAATCCATTTGTTGTTTATAATAATTTTATATTAGGTTATTATTATATAAAATGAGGATCTGAGGGTATATTTTCATAATATTATTCCAAAGGTTCTCATCAATTTGGAACTCGAGTAAATCCACGTCGATAACGCCAACGTTAACCGGCAAATGAGATCATTTAAAATCTTACCCTGCGTTTAAGTCCAACTCGGTCTGCTAATTACATATCTGCAATCAAGAAAAAGCATAATTAGGCATTTCTAAGTGGGCACCACCCGTCTGAATTCATGGGGAACACCGCCGGTTCCGGAAGTGCAGTTTAATTAGCGGGCATTGCATCGCGTAATGAGGGCCGATTGAGGTCAAAGGGAGCAAGGAAAGGGGTAAGGGGAGAAGAGCAACGCCTACTTATAATAATTCCCTAAACGTTGGGATACCTCGGCTTCCTAAAAAATTATACGGATGAAAACAAAAAAGATAATCTTTTCAAAAAAAAATGATTTTAATCCTGCAGCCATAATTAAAAAACTTTTGATGAAGTTTAATATTTAAAAAAAAATCTCTTCCCTTTTTTCAAGTCCACGGATCCGAACCAAGTGATTTTATCTCCCTTTCTCCGTTACCCATTGTGTAAGGACCTATTCAATTCGTAATAACTTTTCCCAAATCCGCCCTTCGCTTGATAAGCACATTTTCAGGCCTCGCCAGCACCGAACTCTGAAGAATGCAGAGGGATCGTCAATAACATTCCGCGTATCTCCTCGGGGACGCATCGGCCAAATACCATCGCGCCCCTTCCGGACTTCGCCCCTTGCGCTCCCTGAGGGATGTTCAGCGCCGAGGGGATGAAACGCCCACGAGTCAATTTTTTATTTCGTTATTTTTTAACCCCGACGTAAAAACCGATCGTAAACTTGCGATTAGACCTAAAGGGAGAAAACAAGGAGATAAAAGCCGCCCCTGTGAAAATGCGTAAAATGATTTGGAAGCTCTTCCTCCTTTAATCCGAGCCAAATGAAATTAATTCGAAGACATTGAGAATCATTTCTCAGGTTTTCACGCTGTTAAGAAAACCATTCCGTGAAAACTCGTCCCGGATAAAATTATTTTTACGCCCGAGAAATTTTTTCATGAGCCCGGTGAGTTTTTTAAAGCTCATCCTTTTTCAAAGTTGAATAGGATAAAGGTTTTAAAGCTTTTATAAACTTTCCACATGTAATCTCAAACAACGTTTATCATGCGATGCGATTATAACCGAAGAAGAGTCTGCTTATTGATGCAGTGGGCGTCGCCCTTTGCTGACTGCCGGGGACGGAACCACAGGTGGCAGATAATCAGCAACTGGGACATGTCGGTGTTATGAAACATGCCCAAGTGAACACAGTTCGTGAGGTCACAGAGGGAGCTCACATCTTCGAGCAATCGTGTGCGAAAAGACTGGCCAAAGTTGGCTTTATTGAAGTGATAATTTCAGGCACGTTCTCCTTTCGTCGAATTCCGACCGTCGGGAGAAAATATCGCTGAGCCAGTGGCATTTTTTCATCCCGGCGACGTAATCAGATATTTTCCGAGGAAGAAATAACAATCGTCGCTCAGTTTGTTGGGGTTTATTGTAAGCTCACGAGATTCGCTTTTAACCGACGGTCAATGGCTCGATTGTGCTTGTTGCTCTTCATAAAATTGCCTTCTTTGAAAAAGGCCCTCTTTTGCCGGTCGTTAACTCCCGCTTTTGTTCCCTTCATGTTCAGACATTAACTCCGCATTCTGCTAATTTTTCACGCTAAATTTTGTCTCAGAGCGCTTTCGACCCCTTTCGACCATATTCGAATCCACTGAGGCCGATACAGTTCTTCCTTTCGACTGAGCCTCCAAATCCCCAACTCTCCGTCTTAAATCTGTACGATTCTGTAACAGATGACGAAACGTTGGTCTAACCGCCTCAATTACAGACGAGTTTTAACCCGATGAAGTCATTTTGACCATTTACTGCATTGGGATTGCGGTTAGAAGTGTATAAGTCTGAAATAATAATTTATTCAAAGCTTCCAGAAAAATTATCTGAGTTACTTTAGAGTGACTTCTGCGATACTAAAGTTACACTCCGTTTTTGGGAGAGCAAAAGTGACTTAAGAAGCTGAAAATTGATGAAACTGTTCAGAGTATAATTATAAAAGTATAACACTGATTCTGGCGGGTGGTCAAAGATGAAAAAAATTACTTTTTCGCAATTTTCAACGAAAGATAAAAAGCTCAGATAAAAGTGTTACAGTATAAAATTATCTTTAAAAATGTATAAATAAGTTTTTCCTAAGAGCCGCCATTTCTGAGATATACCGATTCAAAAAACACATATTTGAGTGAAAAAAAGAAAGCAATGACACTCCCCATTCGCTCCACTCTTAATAAAGAGTTAAATTCTTCTCTCAGATTTCCCATTGGGTACACAGTTTGAATTTGAGGAACAGCAGAGCCACGACTCTAATGACGCGACCCAAAACCGGATTTCTCAGACTTCAAAGGACGAGCAAATTAATATTTTTTCCCCCGTTTCCCTCCCTTTTTGAAATCCCATCTCTCCCTCTCCCCACTGACCCTCTGCAAGCTCCGTAAAGGCAGCCAAGAGAAACGCCAATGATACTTTATTCGCAGCGGGCGCTCGGAATTATCACTTCGAGAGGAGAAATAAAGTCCACTAAACGGTGGATTTCAGTGAAAAATTCATGCAAGGAAATGAGAAAATTAAAAATTAACCTTCGGAATAACTTTTTTAAGTCGTAAACTCCAATAAAACAGATTCCGCCCGGAGTTTTTTTCCTCGAGAAAGTTTTTCCAGACTAAAGATAATGACCGCATCGCTTGCGACTTTATCAAAGATTGCATTGAGAATGGCTTCGACACAGGGCACGTCCATGAGCGAAATCCCCCCAAAATGTTGATTCGAGGCAGAGCGATGAACGTCTCCATGGGGCCCCCTTTGATTCGAGGGGTGCGACGAGACATAAGGGCGAACGCGTGCGGGCGGAAGCCTCTTTTCGGGACAAAGCCATTATTAATGAGTCGTTTTCATTTGGTTAAACGGGTTTGGATGGATTCAGCAATTGCGGGCCACATAAAGCCTTGAACCGAGGGTGTTCCACTAATCCTGGCTCGTTCGCCTATGCATCATTCATTAACTCACGTTCGTTTCCATCGACGGACGCCCCAAAAGAAAACTCATTTATACAACAATACAATAACAAAGTCTCCGAGAGATTAACCATCGTCGTCTGGTCGCCTCATTAAGGTTAAATTGATTTTTTGCTCCCGTGTCTGAGTGAAAAGTGTCCCATATTGGGAACAACATTAACATTGAGTTTGGAATCAAATGGGGACTGGTGAGGTACACAATTTGGGGAAAGTGATCAGTGAGCACTTATAGTTTCGGGCCAGCTGCTTTACAAGCGACCATTTCCTGCGATAAGGCGAAGTGAATTCGTGTTTTGCCGAAGACACATACAATAAATTACAAAACCAACACTGAAGCCTTAAGTGCTTACAGTAAAAGGGGAGCGGAGTCAGTTCTGACGCAGCGGCTGATAAAATGAACGAATTTTCAATTGCCCCGGGGAGCGACAGTTTCCTCGCAATCCTTCCAGAACATGTCAAAAATTCAATACTTTGCGTTTTTGGAACCTCAAAAGCTCATAAAGTGAAAAGAGTGCGGTCGAAAAGGCCACAACTCGCGGAAATGAAATCTCAAGTGTCCGAATCTCGAAGGAGAGCGAAATATCACGTTTCGACCTCCCCCTAATCGAATTCTGTCCACCCTCGGCGGCGTCGAAAGGACCACCCCCGGTCAATGTAATGCAAAGTCATCCATGTGATTCCAGGCAGTTTATGGGGACAATTGGAAAATCCCAAAGGGTTCCGCACATTCAGAAAATCATTCCGAGCTTTTCGGATTTAATCAGAACGACCGTTTCGCATTTCGCTGAGACAATGTCCGGTGACGTTTTCGCCAAGCAAAATGGTCACTCGAATTAATTCAAAATCAGGGCTAAAGTTACTTTAACCCTTTCCCCAGATGTTATTTATCTCAACAATTTGACCAAATTTCAGCTCCTCAGGAATTTATGTAACCTCCAACCGTCTAATAAAAACATAACAACCCTAAAAGGAGCTGATCTAATCATAAATGGGCGGGGAAGAGCAGGTAAAAGCAGACAAAATTATGTACAGGGGTACAGGGGCAGAAGGAAACTCTGGGAATCTCGTAAGCGATTTTAATGACGCAATAAGTGTTAGCGATGTAATAAAAGCGGTTATTGATTCTTCGGAGACGCCATTAAAAACTGTAGCCGTTAAATAGGTCAGCTTCCGTTGTTATAAATTAGTGAGGGAAATTAATATTCATTTTTAAATTAAAGCCCGGCAATTCTGCACTGTTAGTTTCTTAATAAAGAGTTGAATCCTCTGTTGGAAAATTAGCCATCGATGGCAATCGACTTACGAGTTTTAATTTAATACAAGCAGTTAATTAATTGATTTGTTTTTGTGCCACCAATGAACCGCCCATAAAATGTAATTAATTCATTTCTTATAAAATTCCTAATTTGTTTGAGGCTGAGTGCATTTGTGCTTTTCCCTCCACTCTTTTTCGTGACATTTCAATTTGAGATGCATACAATTAAAGCTCTGATTCTGTTCTGTGGGCGAACTGTTCTAATAATATTATCGCAGTTTGCGATATTCGCCACTTCGCCTTTGTGACGACAGACAAAGGAAAAATCCTCATTTTATCTAAGTCAGAAAGTTGAGTGGGATTCTCTGCGTCGGACCATTTTAGAACTGTGTCAGCAGTGATGTAAGCATCCTTCTGTCTATTTCGTGAAAAATCACAATTATGGGACTATACACTGGAAGAATGCACATTCCAAAGAGCAGCAGCGTTTGCCAAAGTCAGAGTGAGGACACGAAGAATCACATGCTGAATAAATAAGCAATGAAATGCCTGACTTTGAACAACGAAATGCAATACAGTTGATGACTTCCAATGCATCAGCACTGCACAGTTTATTCTTTCATGATGAATTGCACAGGAATTTGAAGTTATTTAATAATTTTTTATTTAATTTAGTTATTATTGCTAATTAATTAATAATACCTGAATCATTATTTATGTTTCAAAATAATTTATAGTAATAAATAATATAATTAATTTATACAGAAATAAATAATTGGGTAAATGGACGATGGAAAATAAAAAAAATTTCAAAAATTTGGTTAGGATTTGCCAGACGGTGTTATTAATAAAAATATTAATAAAAATACAAATTAAAAATGTAAAATCAACAAAAATAAATTGTGAAGAATTTAATAAAGACGAAAAGATAACAAACGGCCAACATATTGATTGATCAACATCAGCTCAAACAAATTCCCCCTTTTATTTGGAAAATATTTTCAAATTAACATTTCTGGAAGAGTGAAAAAATAAAACGCTCGAGGCCTTTCTGAATCACACTTTAAACTTTTGTCAGAGAATGGCTCCGTTGGCGAAAAAACGTCCAACTTTGCTTAAAAAGGAGTGGAGGGCCAGCGGAGCTTTTAATTAAATTGGGCCCGGAGGCTCTGCCTTTGCCCTTCGTCTGCCCAGGCTTTCCTCATGCATGATTAAGGCCTCCCTTCGCTGACTCAGCAATGCGTTCCAAAGGATCAAATACTCTTTTTCGTGGACCACTTAAATTGGCGAATTTATACCAACGGGCGCGGGGAAATGAAATTTTAAAAGGAAATCTGCCGGGAAAGTCGTCTCCAACCCTCAAATATTTATTTTCATCGGCAACCTGGAAAACTCTCCCGTTCCTCACATCGGGAATCAATTCATTCCACTATTTTATTCCTTATTCTTTCGCCTGGTCACTCATTCTGTTACACTTTTCATTACTCCTCAGACTGTCCTTTATATTCATTAGCTCTCAAATCCGATTTGTTCAATGTTTCCACCTCTTTCGAAGGGGAGCAACACGACTTTGGATCCACCCTGGGGTAATTAAAGCCCCGAGAAGGTTCTTCGACTCTCTTCAAGTTTCAAATTGAAAAACTCACAGCCGTGAGAGTATTTTTAATTAAATAAAACACCACTTTAAAGGGAGCATCAATCGAAAGTTAATAAGTTTTACATGTTTTCTGAGTATTTCTCGAGCGGAAAACCAATATAAGCTTCAAAATAATTAGTGTGAGTTTATAACTGTTTTTGAAAACTTGCCGGAGTTTAAATTCTTAATTCACTGCTGACGGTAGCGAAGGCTTATTGAGCAGCAGAAACCTCTCAGCATCTTTCAGTGCCGCCCTTCAGCAACCGAAACTTGTTTTCATAAAAAATACATTTTGCTTGAGTGAAGACGCTTCCAAATAATTTTCTCCTCTTTCATCCCGAACCTCCCGGCCTGGGGCGCGTCGCTGACACTTCGCTTACGAGGAAGGGCGACTGCAGCCGCCCCATAACGACTCCGTCAATCGCGGCGTCTTGAAATCAATCTTAATTAGGTGCGCCCCGTACGGCCATATTGGATTCTCGAGACAGAAATGTATTCGACAGCGGACATCAACATCAATTCCGTCCAATTAACGCATCCCGAGGAAAAAGAAGTTCGCCCCGTTAAGTGAATTCCACTCAATGAATAGAATATTCGTCAATTAGGGATTCGTTCCCGAAGACAACGGTAATTCATCTCCTGAGGATCGAAGGTGAGTTCAGTGCATAACAATCCTGGGAATGAGCGTTTGTTATTGGTCCCGGAGGTTAGGAGGGGATAACTCATGTGAGTCGGGATTTTAAATGGTTCCCACTCCAATGGAAAAAGCATAGTTGATAAAAAGTATAGTGATTGAAAGAGTAAAATTGCATTGATGACACTCCGCTCATCCAAACACTTCTGTGTTTCTGTTTCTGATAAGGGCAGACTGACTAACAGGTTGTGTCGGGTCATCACCTTTTAATTGTCTTCATTTTAAGTTGTAATTAAAAAAGTTGGCCAAACAAAAATGTTCAAATTTGGTTTGAAAAAGAGTTGAAACGTTTTTCGGAGGGGACTATAAATAAAGCAAAGAAAAACAAAGGGAATGAGATAAACAAAGAGCGGAGGAATCTCTCGCCGACATTTTGTGTTGTTTTAAAAAAATTTCAACTTATTAGGTCAAACAGGAGGAGTATTTCGGGTCGTTAGAATGTGAAGGCCGAACCCAGCAATAAATAGAAATTAGATTATTGCTTGTGATTATTTAATTAAATTGGCCTCCGCGATTTCAATGTGAAACACCGCACGAAAGACGTAACAACGCACAACGCACATTTATTCTTTAAAACTGAACGAATCATTTCACTCTAAACTACAGTAACATCGTGTCACTTTTACTTTTATTTTTTCTCTTTCCCCTTTCTTTCGAGAACAATGCCGCCAACCCCACCGACCTCAACTGACTTGCCCGCTCCCACAATCTCCCGACTCCTTCAGGATCTTCACATCATTTCCTGGCACGCCTGTACATAAAAATCCTCAATGACTGCACGCCTTGTTGATGCATACCGAGAGGGCCCTTCACTTTTTACAAACTGACAAAAATAACATCAATACAAGCAATCATTAATTGTCATTTAGTCAATCTCCAGCTTTTAATGGGTTTAAGTTTTATAAACTTTGACCAATTATACAAAGAATATTACAAAACATACAATAAATCTGAAATCTCATCAGGTTTTATGAAAAACCGTACAAAAATGAAAATTTTTCCAAAAAATTAATTAACTAAATTAAAATAGTTAATTAAAAAAAATGACATCACAAATAAAATACTTTATATTAAATTGGATTACCTTCGTTTTTACCGGTTTCTAAGAATTTCGAAATTGGGAAAATTGTTCATATTTATGATTTGAATTCTTAACAGCCATTGCAGCTTTGAATATTTGAAATGGAAAATCGACCTAAAAATCTGACTCTCTTCCCTTCCCTTAGTTTCACTCATTCATTGGTTGGATGCGACCGTTGTAAATCAGGATTACCTCATTACATTAAATCATAAATCAGGATTATTCGAGTAAGAACATGAAAGACAAAGTCCGCTCTTGAGAAGGTGAAAAGTTTATTGCACCCGGGCGGTGTCCGACGAGAGAAAAATTAACCCTCGTCGCCATCTTTTGTTGAAGAAGTCGCCTCCATTCGGTTTCTGGTCTCTTCGGTGGAAGTAGGTCGAGCCCAGAACTAATAATGAGTTCCCAGAACGAGGCAATCTATTCCGGCTGGTGGTTCTGAATCACCACCCAAAATGTCTGACTCGGAACAACAACAACGAGAAGAGAGAAAACAGTTGCGC
Source organism: Brueelia nebulosa (assembly GCA_028293925.1). Taxonomy (NCBI): domain Eukaryota; kingdom Metazoa; phylum Arthropoda; class Insecta; order Psocodea; family Philopteridae; genus Brueelia; species Brueelia nebulosa. The sequence continues at coordinate 354,292 of JAQIBA010000020.1, forward strand.
TTTAGGGTCACGGTTCGTGTCAGGTATACTAACATCACGAAAAGGGGGTTCGCTTGTTTTTATTTATAATAAAACCGAGCCGACGTTTAGGGGTTAATAGAAATATTTGTTCCCGGGGTTCTCATGCTTTTTTATTACGTCATCCTCCCCTTTTTTAAACCCCTCCCGAACGCTCGACTGAACCCTTCCGAAGCCATTTCCCGGATTGATCAGTAACACTTTGTACCAGCATTCCTCATTCCTTCGTGTGCCACTCGGCGAGGCCTTGTTGTGTCATCCTGGACCTGAGGGAACCTGCGATCAACACAGGCACATTGCAAAGGTCACTTTCAGATCCGGTCTGGTTTCTTTATGTTCTTTTAGTTGGGAATACATTTTCTGCTTTCCCTTCTCCCCACACTCTTTACGTCTTTACACTCGCTGATTTTACGCTTTTCTCTTCGACTTATTCTTCATCTGATTTTTCTTCTCCGTCTCCTAAAATTTAAGGAGAAAATTAATTAAACAAAGCACTAAAATTTTACTTTTATGTTTTGCTGTTGTTGTACCTTTATTACTCTAGTACGAGGTTTAATATTATTACATTTAATAGTTTTACAGGTTTCACATTTAATGTTGTTTACAATTTAACCTGTAAAGTTTACAGATGTTACATTTAACAGTTTACTACTTTGGTTGGAGAGCGATTCCCCCATTTCGTGAATAATTAAAACTAAAGGAATTTAATCTCCAAATTAATAAATTTACTCCACAAAGAAAATTTAAAAAAAGTTAGCAATAATATTAACTGTTGAGATGCAAAAGAATCGTCCAGTGTTGCCAAATCTCAATGATCCTTTAAGTAAAAACCCCTAAAATCCTTAAAATTACTCCAAAATTCCCCCATAAAATGTTAAATCTATTAAAATAAATTTTTAATTATTTTAACGTAAATTAATCATAAATCACATCTTTATATTTTTAATTATATTCATTAAAAAACCCCTAAAAGAATTTCTTAGGGCTTTTTGAACCCTTAAATCTGGCAACCTTGGAAGGGCCAACCAAACTAATTTGGCAACTCTGTAACGGCAAAGAAACGGAATCGATTAAATAGTTTTTTGTTGACCAATCAACGGTTGTTTTTTTATTATACGGTTACTTCCGAAATATTCCGAACTGAACCGAAGTCGCGGACGGACGGACGGACGAAGTATTATATTTTATAATTATATCCTGGTAGAGTTTGTGTGTAGCGCGTTTTGTTGTAGTAACAACCCAGTGTGTGGGAGGCGCATTAGAAAAATTCCATTCATGAAGTGAGGGACGGTCTCAACGTTTCGAACATTCTCTTTTTTTTTAAACTCGCCCGCGAAATTATCTAAATTACAGGGCGGAGAATTCGAAAATCATTAAAGTGTGATAAAAAGTGATTTAAAAAAATGTGGCCTTGAGAGTGGAACGATCACGATCAGTTGTGTCTTTGGGTAGCAACACAAAAAGATTAACTCGGCCGAATGTGATATTGTTCGTGACAACAACGACAGTGTGAATAAATAAATTTTAAAGGAAAAATTCACTTTTGAAAAATTTGAATGCACGTGCGAATCTCCCCGTAGCAGTTATTAAAATGATAAAGGATTTGGGTCCTTTGAATGTTCTATTAAAATTGTCGCAAGCTCGAAGGGATCACAAAGAAAAGAGGCTGGAGCTTATTAGTTTTCCTCGCCCCGGTGGAAATTTTTTGTTCGTCTCACAATACACTTCGCTCAGCTGATGCATTACAATACACCCACACGGATTCAGAATAAAGCAACACTCCAAAAACTACAATTAATTTCTTCGGGGATTTAATTTCGAATACTAATTACAATGTGTAATGTTAATAGTTTGCATAACAATGGGGACCGAACGGGGGTTGCAACTGTACTTTGAGACGATGAAAAATTAAACGAAAGTGAACGACCTGTTGGGATGTAAATAAATTAATAACTTTGTAACACGGTTTGTCATGCCAATGAGTCCAACCCCTAAGGAGCGGACAATAAATAAATTCTAAAGGCAATATCGTTACCTGGCCGCCATCAGCCGCCATCAACCCCTCGGACCATGTATTTACAGGGCATTAATTGAACGTAATCAGCAATAAAAAAATGCCATAAATCCAAGTCCTCTAATTAAATTGAAAATTCACAAAACCAACGCCTCAACTCCAATTCCAAACGGTTCTCTTCCTAATTCGAAAATTCCGAGCTCCAATTCTGAGGATCGCCATGTGACACGCGATATTTCCCGCTCGTTTCCCTGGAAAATAAATAACCTCGCATTGGATGCACAGTCGAAAAGCGTTTTCGGGAAGCGAATGCCTTTGACGACCAACAACGACGGGGAAACGTCCAATTAGGGAGAGCCTCCCCCGAGCAGACGAACGAAGAACGAACCCCCACTTAATCTCTCCTCACGCCCCCGTCCATTCAATATTTACTTTGGAATTTACAACCGGAGTAGAGCCGTTCAGTCGAACAACGTTATCGGTTTATTAATGGAACTCCAGAGTGGGTGTATTGCACGAATACAATGCCGCGACTGTATGAAAAACTGTTTTGACCAAATTTCCATCCGTCAATAAGCTTCTTACTCAAATTTTATACTCATTTTCCACTCACCCGAATCAATTATACTTTTCCCCAAACAATCGTCTTTCGGTTACACTCATTCATGCCCTTTTTCCCTTTTTTCCTGTCCTTCTTTTGAACTCCAGTAAAGTGGGCTTGCACTTTAGAAGGTCTTTGTACTTTTCATTTTATTTCGATCTTTGAAGTTTATTGTACAGTATCTGTCTCAGTTAGAAAAAAGAAGGGAAGTTTTTTTGCTTCCAAACGAAGCGAATGTTTTTTGCAGTTGAAAGGAAAACATGTCTGAACAAGGATTTCATTTCAGTCGACCGTTATGTGAACGAACCTGTGACTCAGTTGCCGCAATCGATACTGAGAAAGCAATCGTTGAAACAATATTTAATCAAAACATAGTTATCTCCGAGTTATTAATACTTTACCGTAACGAATAAAAGTCCTTCGGATGCAACTGCGCGCACAAAATCCATTTCAACGAACAATGGCTGCGATCCGGAGTGCAACAAGTCGATCGCTCTGAGGAACGTGCTGAGTCAGCGCTCACCGAACGTCAGCCTCAATTTAAACGAGTTACGGAGGGCAGAGCAACTTAATGCCTCACTAACATCGCACTGTAACAATGGGTGGATCGATCGGGGAAATTTTTATGAAATACGGTCGGGAGGAAATAATCAAATATGAAAAAGTTATTACTAAATGTTACGCAATGCTGACTCGGCTCGTTTCGGCCCGATCGACTTGTTGCACTCCGTATCCATTAAATTTCGCATCAAAACCGACGCAGTAAATTTTACGAATGATATAAAATTTATTTAAAAAAATACCATCTGGCGCCTCCATTTTGAAAAATTCATCTCAATCCCGCAGCACTGATTTACAGACCTTTGAATTTAATGTGAAACCTTAAAAAGTGTCCTCCCGGCCGCCGGTCCCGGATAAAGACACCATGAATAATAAACGAGGAATCGGGAAAAAGGAACAGTTAACGGAAAAGGGACGGTTCCCGGGCAAACGGAGGGATTTCGCCCCCGGGACGACTCTCGCCCGTCACCTCCATTTATCTCCACAATATCATCGCCGACGCAATTACTCCCAATTACCAATGCCAGTTTTTATCTCGGAAAAGTTTGTGCGCTGCCGTTTGCCCGCGTGTGACCCAGATCCTTCGGGGCCTTCTGCGGGGCCTTCCGCGGGGCCTTCCGCGGGGCCTTCGGGCACCCAAACACGCCCACGACTCATCAATTAAATGCCTTTGAATGAATATGTTTAAAACTTAGGAAAGCAAATAAGCCATTTGTTAAAGTTTTGATAAAATGTATAATCTGGACAGAGGCCAAACATTTTTCCCATTTTTGTAAATACGAAAAAGTTCCACTGTCTCTGGCCAACGGGGCCGAGAGTTTTCTTCCCCTTCGGGCATCCCCGTCCGGGGTGAGCTCTTTCATTTCCACATCATCAGTATTTCCTCCCCGTGGCGGGAATGCAATTTCCCGGAATGGCGAAGCTTGTCGGAATTCAAAGCGTTTCGCGGCTGTGTCAATATTTAGAGTGGCACCCGAGTCCCGAAAGAATTTTCATTGCCGGGACGCCTGTCCTGCATGTTGAGCACCCCTTCCGGGCCGAAGACCGGATCAGAAACGTCTTGCGAGGGTGCACGACACTCAACAGAAACGGTTCTTTCAACTTTCCCTCGCTTTGTGTTGCTTTGTGTTGCTTTGTTGCTTCAATGACGGCAACATGGCGGATTACACACTTTTCCCTGTAACGCACAAAATGGACAGCCGTTGAATTCAAAAACACTTTTATTTTTAGCTCATAAATTCTTTGTCCACTCTATAGTATTTCGACAGTACAAAATTTATCGTTTTCTATACAAAGTGAAATTTCATTGTCTTTCATTAAAATATTTTACAAAATTTATAAATTTAATATTAATTAAATAATGGAAGAAACAAAGAGTTTATCTTTAGATTTATAGAATAGTACCCAATAATTACAGTAATAGTCCTCAAAATTTTTGTTATTTATTACATACTTATTGTTTAATTATTTACTTAAAGTTTTGGTATATATTTATTGTTCGTTTATATAATCGTTCATTATGCATTAATAACTTGACTATTTATTGGTTGTCTGTTTATTTGCAAATCTATTGTTATTTCTTATATTAATATATATACTTTTTTATTTATTTATTTAATTTTCCCTTCATAGTATATTCTTGTTTGTCTGTCCATTTATTTCAGTGTAACCTCTTTATGAATATACTTTTTTTTCTTTATCTAATTTTTACATACAGTAATTGGGCTTCTCTCCCCCCTAATCCTGACATGTAATTTTATTCTTTGTAAATGTCATGTATTTTTTAAATCTGAATTTTATTGGAAAAAGTTATATCTGCAAGAAAACCTCTAATACCTACGGGTAAAATAGGGGAGAAACATATTATTATTATTATTATTAATTACAGTACTAAGAGTATTAAAGAAAAAGCAGAAGACTAAGAACAATGTTATGTTTTGTATATTTTGTTATTTTAATGTGACAATATATTATTAATAGTATTAATAATAAAATCTTTACGTAAAATAATTAACTAAGAAACTATTGAATTTTGTACTGTCAAAATACTTTTGAGCGTAACTGTATTTATAAAGAATGTAAATATACAAGAATGTGTTCTGAAACAGAGTTAGGGGAAGCACAGCTGGGGGATGAATGCTAATTCTGTCAGCCTTCGATACCCGAATTCGATAATGTATTTCCGCCTAATTTGCGCACATTAATTGCCAAATTATTTTTAACTTAATGGCTTTTTGAATGAATCGATTGTGCACTTTTTACTTCCATTCATTTAAATGACAATAATTAGTGTATCGACATCGGGGATGGAAAACTTGTAGGGGTGAAACAGAGAGCTCAGAATTCTTATTAAAATTATAACATAACTCGAGTTTACCTTTCAGAATTTACTCTTCATTAAAGAAATAACTTTAGGGGAGGAGAATCTCAACCGCATTGATTTTCTTACCCCCGGACAATAACACCGTCTTCAAATTCTTCTGAACCGATCAATATTATTTTTTCTTTCTTCGTCCGCCCCTCTTCTTGTAATTCATGTCCGCTCAAATCCTTATGAATTTTACCTGTAAAAACAACAGCTGTGACAACAATTTCAGGGGTGCATTGTTTCCTCCCACTCCCCTTTTTCCATGTTTTCGCTGCCGATGGGAGACACTGAGACACATTTGCGTATTCTCTGTCAGCGGCAGAGAGTTTCAGCTTCGAAGGAATTCACGTAACTTCTCTCTTCGTTTTTCAACTAATTTGAGCAGAGGACAAAATTGAACGGTTTCGAGTTTCAATCCGAAGGGAAAACAGTGGGGATTTAAAACAGCACGACTTAGAAGGGAAACATTTTCACAAGGCATGACTTTTAAGAGTGCCACTGACACGTAACAGCAGTGCCACGTTGTAAACAATGTTAAAATATCAGTTCCGAGTTGTCGGGGAAAGGGTTATTCCTAAAGCTGTATCGTATGACGCCACATTGCTGACAAATACATCCAATCAACATTTCCCCCCTCACTTCGTCCCCTTTTATTCGCTCCGATAAAGGCAATTCCTTCGAGTGAATAACATTTTTCTCACAAACACACCCTTAAGAATAAGACGGAGGGACAAATAAAAATGCACCCCTGAAAGAATTCGTCCGAAAGGGGCGGTCCAACCCCTCCAACTCGTGAAATCCATAAAAAAGTCATCATCGGGGGGTGAAAAGGATCTTCCGAAGGGAGTTAACCAACTGCAAGGGGTTTTCTGACTCAGGGGGTGGATTTTTATGAGCAGCCAAAAGCGGTGTTATGTAAACACTGTGACCTCTGCAAGCGGTAATACTAAGCTCAGCATTATGCAAATAAGTGGGGCAGAGAAAGGGATTTCGTAAGTGGAAGACGTCTCGGTTTGACTGCTGACGGAATTTGCGAGTGTTGCATATCAAAAGTGGAGCTTAATTATTATAATTAATTAAATAAAATTTGGATATTCCCTTTTGGGGATTAATTCAAATAAAACACTCTTTCAAAAAGGTAACACGTCTTTATATTATATTAATGTCAAAAACCAAAATGTCAAAGTGCGAAAATGAAAAAATGAAAAACAAAATACAAACACAAAAGTGGATTTCCTCTTGGAGAATAACGTCTTCATAACGTTTGGAGTTAAGAAAAGCTGTTATTCATAACTCTTCCTCACCTGAATAAACGTCTCACTTAATGGTTTAAAATAATTTATCCGAAAGGAAAGAGCTGAGCACATATTTCCACTCAGAAAATAATTGCATAAATTATTTCTTCTCACTTCACTAAAAACGAAAACAGATCGACCACTCTCCGAACGACACCTTGTTTTTACCTTCGCATCAACTGTAAACTTACATCCCGAAACAACCACTCTGCCAATTATTTATTTTATTTCACAAGGCACTTATCATTAATCACTTCGGTCGCGTAGAAGACTTTTCCCGTTAGAGAACTGCTGAGGAAATTCATCGAAATGCGAAAAACCCGGGAAAATCGCGCATTTTTACTTTGAAAAACTTTAACGCAACGATCCACTTACCTTGGAGTCATTTCTCTGCCGACTAAGTGATGCCAACCACTCGAACCAAACACGAGGTCAAGTCGAGGCGACATCTCGCGGGGAATTTTGTAAACTCCTGCTGCCATGATTTTCTCATTCCGATTTCATTTCAATTTCCCTGTATATGTTTGTCTTCTCTCTGAAAATTCAAGCAAGTTCTTTTTTAAAAAAATGTCATGCGGGATTTGAGTTAGAAAAAGCCGAGGCTTCGGCAGAAAGTTTTTAATGTTTGTGCAAACTCTATGGCCGTTGCTATGGCTTTTGTTTACGTTTCCCGTTGCTGTTAAAATGCCGGCAGAGTTATTTTTGACGTTTCCAGTGTATTTTCCTAATTATCAGTTCCGTTAATAAGTAAAACCTGATTTCAGTGAAGTTTTTGGAGAAGGCCCGTTCCAGAAAACATGTCAGTATATTTTGAAAAGAAAATCTCCACGACTTTTGGAGATATTTGCACAGAAATATCATGGTACAAAGACCAAAAACTTGCAATTGCCAGTTTTTCTCAAGAGCAAGGTGGTTACATAAGTGTGTATAAACCAGCCGTAAGTTTGGAAATTACTGTTATTTCGCTGGTGAAGCCAAGTACTCCCTCTCAGACTTTTCACTGAATTTTTTCAGGAAGAAGTCACTGAGTCTCCAAACCTCCGCAATCCAAAACCAGTCGTCACAATGGCTTGGCATCCTTCCGGCTCACTTTTTGGGGCTTGGGACGGAGGCTCATTCTCCTTTTGGTCGGAGGAAACAAAGGAGACGTTCAACATCGAGTCCCCCCATCAGGCAACCATTGTTCTATTGAAGTTCAGCTCCAAAGGAGGACGGCTTATTTCTGCAGATGCAGTATGTCATCAGAGTATCAGAGTAATCTTCAAATTTAAATGCATTGAGACTTTATGGATTTAATTATATTTCAGGAAGGGGGTTTGGTTGGATGGAACTCAGGTGGAAAACAATTACTCACTGCTTTTCACCATCAGCTCACAGATCCTGTCTCTCATATTGTGTACAGGAATCCATCAAGAAAAGGTTTGTCATCAAAAAAACAATTTAATTTTTGACCCTACATAAACATACTGAAAAGCTGAATCAATTATATAATCCAAAAAATAAACAATCATTAGAATAAAAGCTATGTTTAGGATTAAGTTTTGATTATATTTTACAGTTTGAAATTGTGGTTTTGTCTTAGAGGATTGTGCAAATGCAAAACTTCAGCACTTTTTTGTTATTTTTTTGCAGGTTTAATTGACCTCAGGGGAGCTGCAAGAGCTGCTGTTGCTGGAGATCCAAGAGCACTGGATTTGTTCACAAATTTAGACACTTTCACATCCTGGAGACCCAAAACAGGTGGTCGTGACAATGCATTTTACTCTGATCAGTCCGATAATCAATCATTTTATGCAGCATCTTCTTCTGGTAACTCCCACACTGAACTCACAATCTCCTTTTGTGTTTTTCATTTTAAGAAAACACTTTTACTTACAGGAGTTATTTTTTACATAAGTGAGAATGGCCATTGTCAAGAAGTTTTCAATTTACAGTGTCCTTGTTGTGACATTTTGTACAGATCAGACAAAGATCAGCTCATAGTTTTGACTGAGTTAATGGCGGTTGTTCAGTTCAATATTTCACCTGAAGGCACTTTGGAAGAACTCATGAAGGTATGACCTCATTCATCACCTCCATTCTGATTGCTTTGAAAACTTGAAAACTTGACAATCCACAGGTGAAATTGAGTGGAGGCAGTAGAGACTCAGTGTCCAGCATTGTTTGGACAAAGCCTGGCACTGTTGCAGTGAGCACAGGCTCTTCATCCATCAGGCTGTGGGATTTGGACACTGGGGACAACTCAACACTCAGCCTCCCTGCTGGCTCTCATCACACTGAAGTCTTCTCTTCTTTGTCTTATTGTTCATCAAAAGGTTTAATTGCAGTTGTTCTCTTATTAAGTGATTGAGGCAAACGTCTAATTAACATTGTTTAATAATAGGAATTTTATGTGGAGGAACAAATGCGGGAAATCTGTTAATGTGGAAAAAAGGAGAAGAAGATTGGGAACTGGAGAACTCATTCCCTACGTCCGCTCCTGTGAAACAAGTCATTTGGGGAAATGAATTACTGGTCATTAATACATTAGCCAGTTTGTATATTCTGAAGCAACAGCCTTTGGCGGCACATCACAATCAAAAAGTAGGCAGTTTGAGGACATCTCTTAACGTTGGATTCATCTTGGTAATTATTTTTGTAATTATTATCAGGTTACTGCTGTCCAAATGACCGGGAACAGCATTGTTCTTTCCATGGAAAATTCCAAAGGAGAACTGATTAGGACAAACATAAAGTGCGACATGCAAATTCACGGAGTGACAGTGTCGAGCAAATACTGCGTTCTGTGGAGCGACAAAAACGTTGCGTCTTATTCATTCTCGCTCGAACAGGATGGCGCCATCTCCAGCCAGGCTGCAGGTGGGTCACTTGATGCCATCAGTGCCTCAAATGAATTCTTCATTTTCTTCTTCGCTGACAGGTACGTTTGCCTGCAAATGCGAGGATGCCGCGATTTTCGAAGAAAATTTAACACTAATGGAAAGGGAAAGAGTGACATTAAGGACTCTGCAAGGTACCGTCAAACAAACCTTCTTCCTGGTGGCCACGGAAGGAAGTCCCATCGTTTTAGACCTCTTCAGTCATTTCGTAACTATTGTTACTGGCGAAGGTTTTATAAAAGTGTGGGATATTTCCAGAAGGTTTGTGTTTACAACTGTATTTTATTTTTGCTTAATTTGCTATGAATGTTTTTTTTTTTAAAGGGAAGCAAAGCTTCACAGTCGGGCCAAAAACCTGAACGATCTCATCGACAATTACGGAGAGGTAATCGAGGCCAGCTGCAACAGTAACGGGTCTAAACTGGCCCTAATCGTCGCTTTGGACACAATGATCCCCGATTCGAAATTATACGTGATGGATTGCGAAAGTCACAATGTTGAGTGGGTGGACTTCTCCAATGGGGAGTCGAGCACTCGTGCTCGGGAGGAAAACAATTTTTTTCAGTATGTTTGTCGAAAACGTTTACTTCTGGACTCACTCCTAAAGTTATTGTATCCTTTCAGAAATGTGTCCGGGAAGGCAATATCGTCTTTCAGATGGGACACCGATGACCCGAAGTTGCTCGTCTGTCACATAAAGCCGATGCCCTTCAAAGCAAAACGGGACATTTCGGACAAAGAGAGTTTCGCTGTCTTGTTATGGGCGTCTAACGAGAAAGGACTTCTCATTCATGAAGTTAATATTTTTATTTACTTTTAGTTCGGTTGAATTAGACAGATCGTCTACTTTTGAACATTTTTCAACCAATTTGAGTGGACTATTTTGTTTCAGATGATACCACTCAACCCCCGACACGCGAAGTTGCTCTCCTGCTGTGCCCCAGAGATTCTGTTCCTCTCGAGCCGAAAGGCGGACGTCCTAGAGAAAGCAATTCTGGGGGATTTCAATGGCGTAGAGTGCAGCAGCCCGGCCACGAAGCAAGCCATTCTTAATTTCAGTTACAATTTGGCTGTTGGGAACATGGATTCGGCGTTTAAGGCGATAAACGCCATTTCTAGGTAGCAAACGCGAATTTTTCTCTGATTTGACGGACTGAATTTCACTGTTAATTTCGTTCTCCTAGCGAATCCGTGTGGACAAATCTGGCGAAAAATTGCGTGAAGACAAAGCGACTCGACGTGGCGACCGTTTGCATGGGAAGAGTAAAGAATGGCCGAATCGCTAAAGCGCTACGCGAAGCTTTGAAAGAACCCGAATTGGAAGCGAGAATTGCTATTCTTGCTATTCACGTCGGAATGCTGGTAATTGAGAACGATTTGAAATTCCTAATTATCTTTATGACAAAATTAAACGCCGTCATCGAATGCTCCAATTATTGTTAAGATACACAATGTAAACGAAATCGGTGGCCAATTTTCGCGGTCCGATTTCATCCACTCAGAGTGGTACTCTAAAATGAAACCAAGTGCGTTTGAAAGCTTAAGATATGCTCTTTCAGAAGATATTAATTAAAAGAAAATCGGAGGATACACAGTTTGAATATTTTTTCAGGAAGAAGCGGAAGAACTCTTGAAATCATGTAAAAGATACGATCTCCTCAATAAATTCTATCAGGCGACGTCGGAGTGGCAGAAAGCGATAAAAGTCGCCGAAAATCACGACAGAGTTCACTTAAGAAACACATATCATTTATACGCAAAGCATTTGGAACAAAGTGGACGAATAGACGAGGCTTTGGAGTACTACGAGAAGGCAGACACCCACAGGATTTACGCGCCCCGACTGCTCCTCGACGACCCTGTGAAGCTCAGGGCATATGTCGACCGATCGGGAGATCTGTCAGTCTTTTCATTTGAGCACTCGCACTTGTCAGGTTATTATGATATGGTCAACCTTTCATCTTTGTAGAGCCATGAGCAAATGGGTGGCTCAGTTCATGGAAAGCCAAGGGGACATGGACACGGCATTGCACTACTACACAATCGCCAAAGACCACCTCTCCGTTGTCCGCGTCCTGTGCTTCCTCAACAACTTCCAGCAGGCGAGCGAACTCGTGCAGAACAGCGGAGACAGAGCTGCCGCCTACCACCTCGCACGGAAATTCGAAGCCATGGACAAACCCGAAGAGGCGCTCGCCCTCTTCACGAGGGCGCAGACCTACGGGAACGCGATCAGGCTCTGCAAGGTGAGGCAAGAGAGAGAGACTCCCCTCGAGGCGGACGGAAACCTCTCTCATTTTGTTTCAGGAGAACGGATTCGTGGACAAGGTATGGAGCGTTGCTTTGCCCTCTTGCCCTCGCGATCAGGCCGAGGCGGCGAGCTACCTGGAAGAGCAGGGGGAGGTCGACAAGGCCATTCTTTTGTACCACAAAGCGGGGCTCATGCACAAAGCTTTAGATCTCGCCTTCAGGTGCGTTATCATGTAAAGAAAATATAAAAAATCATGAGTGAAGTTACATTAATTCCTGAAACGGTGTCTCTTAGGAAAAAACTGTTTATACATTTATACGTTTTGATGGAATTGGAGAGAAATTAATTTTATTGATCTTTGATTCCCCTCCACCAATTCTTCACCCTTTAATAAATAAGTAAAAACAACTCTTTGCAATAGTTCCTTTTATTGATAATTTAATTTTGACTGATTATATAACTGAACGCCATGTTTATATTGTTATTGCAGTTCGGGGAGCACAGCAGCACTCGCGAGAATGGCCTCTGATCTCACGTCAGACACTGATCCCGTTTTGCTTCAAAAAGTGGCCGATTTCTTCATTTCGAACTTTCAGTACGATCGCGCCGTTGATGTTTTGGCAAATGGCGGAAAGGTAAATTCACTTAACATTTAGGAATTCTCCAGCAAATCCCAGCAGACTTCTCAAGAATTCGCCAGCAGACTCCAGACTTTTCCAAAATTCTCCAGCGGACTTCTCCAGCAAACTCCAGACTTTTCCAGAGTTCTCCAGCAGACTCCAGACTTTTCCAAAATTCTCCAGCAAACTCCAGACTTTTCCAAAATTCTCCAGCAGACTCCAGAATTCTCCAGCAAATTCCAGCAGAATTCTCCAGCAGACTCCAGAATTCTCCAGCGGACTTCTCCAGCAGACTCCAGAATTCTCCAGCAGACTCCAGAATTCTCCAGCAGACTCCAGAATTCTCCAGCAGACTCCAGAATTCTCCAGCAGACTCCAGACTTCTCCAGAGTTCTCCAGCGGACTTCTCCAGCAGACTCCAGACTTTTCCAAAATTCTCCAGCAAACTCCAGACTTTTCCAGAGTTCTCCAGCAGACTCCAGACTTTTCCAAAATTCTCCAGCAAACTCCAGACTTTTCCAGAGTTCTCCAGCAGACTCCAGACTTCTCCAGAGTTCTCCAGCAGACTCCAGACTTTTCCAAAATTCTCCAGCGGACTTCTCCAGAATTCTCCAGACTTTCCATTTTGGTTTTTTCAGTTGCTATTTTGTTATAACAGCAAAGAGATATTGTTTTTTCAATGAAAATTATGGAATAGAAAAAGAAGCGATTTGTCTTTTACAATTTGGAGATTTGTAGAGTTAATTGTCAGTTTTCAGAAGCTGTCGCTCTCTGCGTGGAACATTCCGTCCCTCTCACCGACGATCTCGTCTCCCGTCTCAACCCGACGGGACCCGACAGGAACAAACTCCTCATCGACTTGGGGGAGTGCGCTCTCTCACAGAATAATTACTATCTCGCCACCAAGAAATTCACTCAGGCAGGAGACAAAGTAAGTCGAGGAGCACTCCACCACAGAAGGTCTCAGAGAGTGGAGGGATTCCTTTGTGCAGGTTCGCGCCATGAAAGCCCTCCTCAAATCGGGCGACACCGAAAAGATAATTTTCCTGGCGGGAGTGTCGAGAGAGAAAGAGGTCTACGTGATGGCGGCCAACTATCTTCAGGCTTTGGACTGGCGGTCGAACCCTCAGCTCCTCAACACCATCATCCAGTTCTACACCAAAGCGAAGGCCCACTTTGCCCTGTCCAACTTCTACGTCGCCTGCGCCAACGTATGTGGGAAGTGGGTTGAGCATCGAGCTCACGTGACCGCTCACGTGACCGCTCACCTCACCCATCATGTGCTTTCCATGCCAGGTGGAAGTGGAGGAATATCAGGACTACGAGAAGGCGGTGGTGGCGCTGACCGAGGCCAAGCGCTGTCTGCACAAATCCTCCAGCGAGCCGTCCTCCCGCAGAGCTCTCGAGGCGATCGACAGGAAAATGGCATCGCTGAATGAGTTCCTGGCGGCCCGGAAGGCCTTCGAGAGCGGATTCCAGGAGGACGCCGCCAACCAGTGTCAGCAGATCCTCTCCCAACTGGACGGAAGCGAGAGCATCGTGAGGGCTGGGGACGTGTACGCCCTCCTGCTGGAGAACGAAAGCGATCCGGCTCGTGCGCGGGAGCTGTAAGTCAGCAGTAAGCGACGGTTGTCCCCTTCCTGAGTGGTGACGACTCGTCTTCGTTTTAGGTTCGAAGTGATGAAGAGGAAAATAGGCGATCCGACAAAGTACCTGTCGGTGTCCGTTCTGGAGGCGGTGGGGTTTAAGGATATATCTCCGGGGCCACAATTCGACGACGATTTGGGCTTCGAAGTCAAATAATCTCATCGACGTAAGTTTTAATTTGTTGGATAATTGTTGGCGGAGTATATGAGTATACAGCTCCAGTACAGTATTTACTGAAACAACATCAACTGTTCCCTTATTTCCATTCTTCGGGAGTAGCCAAAAGCAGTGGATTTATTAAAAAAAGCAATATTTACATTATAAAATATGATAAAAGACACGAAAAGGGATTTTATGTACTTAAAATAAAAGTAGGGAAACAGTAAAACGTTTCATCGCTTTCTGTAAAACTCATGCGAAACACATTTCAATTGGAAGTCGGCGAAACATTTTTTTATTACCGGAAAATATTAAAATGTATCGGAAAACGATTTTCCCGTTGAAAACCTTTGGAAAATCCATTCTTTTGCCGTTGAAAGTGGGGAAATTGGAAAACCTTTCTAAAAAAAAGAGTTTTGTTTGTTTTGGAGCGGACGAACTCCTTTGCATTATTTTCTCTGTTTCTCAAATGATCTTTTGGGGGTTTATTTTGCCTAATTGGGGGTTTTTGTCCTCCCTTTGCCCCGTCTCATCAGAATATAAACAAATTTTATTTTGTTTCGGGGGTGGAAGTGAGAAATCTTCTTCGTGATTCTCATACTCATCCGGGGTTTAATAAAAGGGAGTGAAAAATGCGGGGGCGTTTTCACTTCAAATAATCCCCGAAGACTTAAATCTTGTTAAAATTCGTTTTTGGTTTCTCCTAAACGCGATTTACGTGACGGAGAGGTTTATATTTATACGAGTAAAACGTCACCGGTCAAATTGACCGGTAATGGCGGTTGTGGTCTTAAAGTTGAGTTATTATTAAATTTTAGGTGATAAAATGCATTGATCGTTTCTTTCTTTCTTCTTTTCTTTCAGTCCTTCTTTTTCTTTTTTCTCCTTTTTCCTTTTCCACTCAGTCACCGCCTTCCTCAAGCATTTATTATTTCAATGCGAATACATCCGAAAAATTCAAAGCTAAACCGAAGTGGCGGAATGGCGGACGGACTTAGTCTGGGATTTTATATGTTATTGGTAAAAAAATAAATAGGTTGGGGTTTTTAAGTAAAAGTTTAAGAGATTCTGAAGGAGTTTTGAAAGTAAAAGAATGTGGGCCTCCTCAAGAGGGGATCGGAAAGAATTTAAAACAGGAAATGTGGGCTGAACTGAGGTTGGTAACGCATTCTGGAGGCGTGAAGTCAGCGAAAAGGTCGAAGAAGAAGAAGAAGAAGAAGTAGAAGAAGAAGAAGAAGAGGAAAAGGAGAAACAAAAGAACGGGTTGTCGTGAGTCGCCGGATATAAGGTTGAATGCAAAAGAAGAATTTCTTCACTTCTGAATTCTGTTAAGTATCCGTTAAGTAGTTTCGCTTTATAATCGGGCAGAGTTTTTTAAGGACGTGAGAATTGGGATTTGAATGAGCTCAAATAAAATAAATATATAATTAGTCGATTCGGACGGAGCCCAGAGAAGCATTTCCTATTGAAATCAAATGCAGAACAGGACAACATCTGCTCCGGCGCATACCATAGAAGCAGGTGCTGCTCACAGCCAAAGTGCCTGCTAATGCCTTATTTGCAACCCTTTCTCGACCGTAAAATACAAAAGGGGTGGATTGTGTCTGAGCTCAAAACTTTTTATTTGTATACATCGATACATTCATTTGGTTTTCCATTTATGTCCTTAGAAATATTCCTTGTTTTATACGAAGCTAAAAAGACAAAGCGCTCACAACCCAAACCTGAGTTTGGTGGATTATAATAATATAATATAATTTGAAAAGAAATAGAATTTGTTCCATACTCAAATGGGAATATGCTGTGTTATCAGAAGCAATTTTTGGTCGAAATTTCCGATATTATAGTATAATTATTGCTTTCTGTATGTAATTTCTATAATATTCTTTACTGCGTAATTTGAATTATTGAATAATCAGAGTGTTTTCGGGGGGAAAATCATATTTATTAGTTATAATACCTATTTTTCTTTAAAAAATTTTGTATTTTATATTATAAGTTATATTAATTTTTCATAATTAT
Organism: Brueelia nebulosa; assembly: GCA_028293925.1. Classification (NCBI taxonomy): domain Eukaryota; kingdom Metazoa; phylum Arthropoda; class Insecta; order Psocodea; family Philopteridae; genus Brueelia; species Brueelia nebulosa. The sequence goes on from JAQIBA010000020.1 coordinate 370,727, forward strand.
ACTTTATTATTGTATAAACCTTACTAAAAAACATTAATTCAAAATTACAAATACATTAATAAATATAATAAAGAAAAAAAAATAAAAAATATTAACCAGCGTTAGGTATCATTTAAGGAAATTAGGTGCGATGGACATTTGAAGAACAAAATAATTTCGTGATAAGGGAGTACTCCTTAACTGCTTTTGACGCGTTAAACGCTTCGAGAATTCCCCATTCCGTACGTCAAAAGAACTATTCCTTTATTTGCTATGCGTAAGACGTGCGTATGTACGCACATAAACCTGAGGTGTCTCCGCACTCCCAATGATTCACAAAGAGAGGTTACGCTTTGCTGATCCCACTCGGCTCCTCAGTGTTGTTTCGCCTCTTTCCCGAGCACCTCCTCTCGTCTGCTTCCACTCGGGGTAAGTGGATTCTTTCATCCCTTGGGCACAAGCACGCTTTGCACTTGTCTTGCCAAACACGAAATGTCAAGGCGGTCAGCCATCGATTGTTCTCCTGACCGCAATTGCGTCACAACGTTGCATGCGGGGTTTTTCTTTTTCATTGAGCACTCACTTTATTTTGCTCTTGAATTCTGTGTACTGATTTACTGTGAGGACATTCAGCCCTTGAGAAAGGAGGGGTGTGAAAGGGGAAAGCCATGGGAAAATGGGGTGGAAAGTCCACCGATCGGGGATTATCCCCGTTATACGTACATAATGTCATTCTGTTAGATTATATCCCCCTCGAATGCTTTCTAATCCCTTCATAACAAGATCTGAGTCATCGGATCCCTTTCAGACTCAACCAGAGTTCATTATTAATTACACAAAATAATTATTAACAATCTGTGAAACAACTCACACAAACTCAAGAATTAGAAACGAATGCGTGAAATAAAAAGAAATAAATTTTTAAATTTCTTAAAAACAATAAATAATAAAATACTTTAATGGAGTAAATACGGTCCTGCCTATTGGATGCCTTAGAATGTGCTGAGACATTTGGATTTTTGCAAGCAAAGCCTTCTTGATTTCTCACCTCGAGGGCTTCGCAACAATTGATTGTTTTCGTAAAACCATGATTTTAAATATTATTATTTTTATTATAAAAACAAGATTTTAAATTGCCGGATAGTGAACATCAAATCTAGATTTTAAGAAAGATAAATGGGCGCTCCAGTCCCGGGCATTAATGGCGTTCGTAGGAAGCATCCACAGGAGACTGTTCCACTTGGAAAAGGCCTTTCGCATCCTGGTAAGCCCCGCGAAGGCTCGCGACCATGGCCCCCACCCCACCACTTACTGCACCCGCCCCCCCACCACCAAAATCAACCTGCAGTTCGACGACCCGGAGGTCGCCTTCAAGGGGAAGACCACCTGGGAGCTCGTGCGCGCCTACATCGTCTACCAGATCCTCAGCATCCCCGTCGTCGTCAACCATAACCTCGCCATCATGAAGTTCTTCAGGAAGGTCCTCGGCGACAAACTCTTCGGCGTCGCCATGAGGCTCACCTTCTACGGGCACTTCGTCGCGGGCGAGGACGAGAAGGAGATAACGCCCCTGCTCAAGAGGATGCACTCCTTCGGGGTGGGCTCCATCCTCGACTACTCCGTCGAGGAGGACATCCCCCACGAGCAGGCGGAGATCCTCGAGATGAAGGCCCTCGGCGACCCCAAGACGGAGCTCCCCCAGTACAAGATGGACTCCCACCACCTCGACAGGAGGCAGAAGGTCATCTCCGCCAGGACCTTCTTCTACGAGAGCGAGGCCGTCTGCGACCGGAACATGGAGACGTTCCTCCGGTGCATCGAGTGCGCCTCCAACTCCACCTACAAGACGGGCATGTCGGCCATCAAGCTGACGGCGCTCTGCAGGCCGAAGCTCCTGCTGCAGATCTCGGAGGTGATCGCCAAGACGCGGCTGTACATGCAGGCGACGGGCCAGAACGAGGCCCTGCCCGTCATCCAGCAGAAGCTCACCAAGGAGCAGCTGGAGGAGAAGCTGGGCCACACGGAGAAGGTGGAGAAGTTCGTCAAGTCCGTGACCTCCGACGAGGAGGGCATCATCCACATCTTCCCCTGGAGCGGCATCCTCAACGACGAGTTCGACTTCAACGAGACCTTCCAGGTGCCCGACCGCAAGACCGGGGAGATGGTCAGGTTCATGACGCAGATCACCGAGGACGAGCTGGAGCAGTTCAGGAACATGATTCGGAGGTTCAACACGGTGGTGAGGGCCGCCCAGGAACTGGACATGCAGATCATGATCGACGCCGAGCAGACCTACTTCCAGCCGGCCATCTCGCGCCTCACCGTGGAGATGATGCGGAAGTACAACAAGAACAAAGGCATCGTGTACAACACCTACCAGACGTACCTGAAGAGCAGCTTCAACGAGGTGTTCGGCGACCTCGAGCAGGCCAGGAGGCAGAACTTCTTCTTCAGGTGCAAACTCGTGCGCGGGGCCTACATGGAGCAGGAGCGCGAGCGGGCCAAGGAGATGAACTACCCGGACCCCATCCACGACAACTACGAGGCCACCTCCAACAGCTACCACAGCGTGCTCACGGAGTGCCTCAAGCGCATAAAGATCCTCAAGGAGAAGGGCGTGCAGGAGAAGAGGATCGCCGTGCTGGTGGCCAGCCACAACGAGGGCACGGTGCGGCTGGCCGTGCAGAAGATGGAGGAGATAGGCATCGCCCCCGACGACGGCACCATCATGTTCGGCCAGCTGCTGGGCATGTGCGACTTCATCAGCTACAGCCTGGGGGACGCGGGCTACGGGATATACAAGTACGTGCCCTACGGGCCGGTGCACGAGGTGCTGCCCTACCTGTCGAGGAGGGCCGTCGAGAACAAGGGCTTCCTGGGGAACGTCGTCAAGGAGAAGAGGATGCTGAGGCAGGCGATACTCAAGAGGGTCAAGAGCCTGGACCTGAACAGGGACCCCCGGGGCCCCATCAAGCCGCCGACCAACGCGTGATCCCTCAGTGCTCTCTCGTCCCTTCAAAAAAATCCACAATATTTTGAAAATTTAAAAAGGAAAAAATAAACGAAAGCAAACAATTGCCCCCGAGGAAATCTAAATTATTTGAATTGTTAGCCGCCCAGACAAACACTTTTTAAACGGTTTTTCGTTATCAAATTGTCCAAGTTCTCGCAAAGGCAGGAGCACTGGAACTCTTCTGTGCCTTGTGAAGCCGCGAGGGGAAGGGAAACGTCTTCGGCGGTGTCGATTCTTGTTAGGATTTGTCACGAAGCAGAGCAGCTGTAGCAGAGAGGGGTTGTGAATTGGGGTTGGTTCTCGTGTTTCGGTCTTTCCGAAGGTTCTCAACCTCTTCCAACCGGAAGAACGGGATCGGATCTTATTTCGGAAAGGAGAGACAAAGGAGACTGTGTGGCCACGCACACTTTCTTCCTGTGGGATCATTCACAACTTTAATGGGTTATTGGTTCCCGTTTTCACACCAAAAATTGTGCTACGACTCTCTATATGTTATACTTGTAATAACAACACTGTAAGTGAAAACAGCGTGAAAATTTGTATATATTAAATTACATTTTTATTTCTTTTTTTGGCGATTTTGTCTTCTGCGCCATTTTCATATATATACAGTGTAATAAGAGTATATGATATAACATTTACAGACTTTTCTCCATTTTCGGCTTACAAAAAGATATAAATTGAAACCAGGGTTTTATTTTTAGCTCTTTTTGTATTTTAGCTTTCTCTGCTTCCCTTTCCACAGCATTTCCCGTAGTTGTTTCTTTTAGGTATGCATTAGTTCAGGTTTGTACCTGATTCCGTAATTCTTTTATTCTGCTAATTCTCTTTAAATTAAAACTTTGTCTCTTTCATTCATTTATAATTTTTTATATCTTTTATAAAGTATAACCTTTTTCCTCTTTTTGTCTCTTTTATTTTTGTATAATTTCTTTCTCTCTTTTATTTTTTATTCTTTTCGTCTCTTTTTGTTTCCTCTAATTATTATGTATAACCTTTTATCTGTTTTTGTTTCTTCCAATACGAAATAACATATAACTGCCAACGACCATTTCAGGTATTCCTCTTCTAATTTCCGTTGTCCCGCCCAACCCCAAAGGTTATGCCACTTCTCAGCGGTGCATCGAACACATCCTTCTCCCTTCTTCCATCCCCCCAGCCCCGCTAATGCAAAATCAGAGGGCTGACAAAACCCTGATCATTTCCAAACGCCCTCACAGTTAATATGCTTCACTGCAGACCCTCATTCGTTCAAAATATAAATAATAAGCAATTATTTTCTTTGTTACTTTGGAAAGAAATTATTCACCCACTCATTTCTTCATTATCTGTTTGAGTCCATCCGAAAATCTCCTTTTCCTCACTCCCTTCCATTAATACAATGAATGGCTTTCATCTCTCGTTGAATGTCGTCAATATGCTATAAACTGTTGTTGGACTGGGCATAGGTGTCCCTCTTTGGGAGAGACTCTTTCTGTGGCTGTGACAGCTCCATTCGGAGTGGAGAGGCTTGCGAGTGCACAACCCGCACTTAATATGCCTTAATTAAGTAAATTACATCATTGGAATGTGTAACACAATAGATAAATTAAGTCGAGTATAATAAAAAAAATATACCATCTGCGGTGCGGTTACTTACATATTCAACGAGACTAAAAAACTTTCTGGTATTTCCTGTCATTCGAAACAGTTTCGTGGGAAATGTGAAACAAAAGGAGTGGAATATTTTGTTTAAAAGGAGCCATTAACTAGTCAGAGGTCAGTATTTGGTTCGATTCTGCTCCGCCCAACAGTCCTCTGCTGCAGGACCATCGCAGTGGGCCTTTCTGCTCCAAAACCACCAGAACAACCCTTTTGGCACCAAATGCAGAGCTCCACTCAACCGTCGATATCCAATGGAATTGTATCAGCCACAAGAACATATGGCGGACTGTAATGAAACAGACTTGATTATCCCCAGCTGTTCGCCGGCGGGTAACTTATGCTTTTCAACCATTCTACGGTTTCCTCTTTTATTATTTCGGCGGCCTTTTCCATTAATTTATCCGCATCCTGCCTTGGGTTTTACTGGAACCTAAGTTTTTTCTTTTAATTCAAAAGCTTTGACTATCGTTAATTTTTTAAAGCGTTTCAGAGTCGCTTCTTTTTAACTTTTATTTCCTTGTTTGACCTCCTTTTCCGCTCGATCCGGCACTGATAACAACCGATAATCAAATAACACAATCGGTGTATTTCATTGTTATGCAAAAATCCTTATTTCGGGAAAAATGTCCGTTGTTTACAATTGAAGAAAGTGGCGGAAGGCGGCGCTGGCGGCGCTGCGCCCCACCGCCTGCGGTTGCGCCCTCGTCGAGGAAACGCAAAGTCAGTCTTCTCAGTCTTCCTGCGGGCGTGCGGGCGTCCGCGAGTGCGGGACCGGATCCTGCCTGGCTTCGGTTAGTTGTTGAGCGACTGTCGAGGGGAGTGGTCGTCGCACTCGCGCGGAGTCCGCGTTCGAAATTCGCGAAACGTCGTCCGCGTGTCGAACCTTTTTCAGATTTGCTTTTGGTGAGTTATTTTAGGTTTGGTTTGGAAAAGCCTTCGGCCGCGAACAGTTTTTCAGAACAGGAATTTCTGCACATTGGGGACGGTGAATCAGAAGCGGTTCAGAAGCGGTTTTGAGGTACTTCGCTCATCCTTTTCCGCTAAAACCTCATGACGTCACATTCGCGAGATAAGATTGTGTCACGTAAATAAATAAATTGGAGGTTTGACGGGAAATCCAATAAAAGCTCGGAATCCACCCCTTTCGTTGTTTGAACTTCGGGAGGAAACTCTCCCAAATGATAAGGTACTGCGTCTGAGTTGGGGAGTTAATGATTTCATTTAATTAATAACTTCGTTCGTGGTTGAATGACCGTCAAATAATTAATTAAAAGGTAGTTTTTCTGGTTAATAAGCGCCCGAAAATACAGTTTCGGGTCGGAGACGGAAAATACAGGACGGAGAACACGAAAAGTAATTCAGATACAAATGTCTTGCCTGATTGGACCCGATCAAATAGACACAGGTGAAACAAATAAACGCAGACAAAAGACAGAATTAAAGAAAAAAATCCAATGACAAAACAGTCTTAAAAAGATTTGCCTTAGCAGACGATAAATCACCGTGAATCGTGACCGAATGGGCAAAAATCCCCCTCGAGTTGTTCCTCCCGGGGAAACACTAGGAACCCCCGACAGTGTTGAATGAACTTCCGGTGGTTCCGTCACAGTTCGCCCTTTCATAGGGGCTCTTCACAAAACGACCACAGGAAGTGGTGATTAAGTCTTTTCTGGTCGAAATACTGACTCCTCTCTTTTAATTAATGTCGAGGGGTTTCTGGAACATCTGAGCGTTCACTTGAAAAGAATTTGACGCGATAAAAAACCACAGACGCGTTATCGAGTAAGAATTTCAGGAATTATCGTTTTTTATGCTCATTTTCTAAATTTTAGAAATATTTCGATAAAACGGTATAAAATCAAATAAAAGAGGAGTTGGCAAATTGTTGTTCGTTTGCTGTTCTCGTTTATATTAAGAGTTCGAAATGTTGTTTACGTTTTGATTTTTGGTCGCCATTATGGAAGAAGAAAAATTTGACAGCTAATTTTATACGATTTTCAGTAAAACACTTATATAACGGTTCATTTCGTCAAACGCCGTTTTAAACCGGTCGCTCATCTCTTTCATAACTAAATCGTCTTGTTGCTCTCTGTCGGGATCGACCGTTTTCAGGTCGGACATTAACCCCCCGACTAACAGAAGTGGCTGTGCCCGTCAGCAGTCGGCCCTTCTCTCTCTGAACGGAGCAGAAGGTGAGGGAAGTCGTCAGCAGTCGATGTGACATTCTTTGAGGAGAGTAAATTAAGTGTTAAAATGCGCAATTGATTCGGCCTTCGGTGCGTTCGAAGGCGGAAACGCGGTGGTTTCCCGCCAAAATTCAATCAAGGGATTGAATTCCCTCTGCTCTTTTTCCTTTTCCCCGCTGCTTAATTAACAAACTAAGGCTCCAGGGCTCAAAGGGCGTTTCCGTTTAATTAAAAAGGGGACAGGACTCTCCTCTGCTCAGCATTTGACCGCCTCTCGAATATTCACTCAAAGTGAGAGATAAAAGATTTGCAAGCAGTCGAAAATGAAGAAAGCATTAGCGAGGCCCTAACGAGTGCCTTGACCCCCTGCCCAGGACATTCCGCAGATAAGCGATTGCTGACTCCCTGTTTCGCACGCACCTCGGCCAGAAAGCCGAAACCCAACCTCGACGAGATTGTGTCCCTCTGTGCACAGCTGCTCATTCCCTGCGACATTGGCAGATGATATTCAAAGAAACCGCAACTGAGCAGATGTTGTTGGATTTGAACAATTGCAGAGCGTTGTCGTTAATTGATGATGGTTCGGGGGTGGAAACGATCGGGGGATGATGAGCAATGAATCGATTGTTTTAGGTCAACTGCCTAATGTGAATGTGAACATTCGGGTTTAACCGCTGTACAGTTTTATTGCTCTTTATAAAAGGTCTCTTTAGTTATTTGGGTCAGAAGGAATGTTCACTTGCAGTCATCTGTCCCTCCACCCCCACCATCCCCTTATTGCAGCCCTCGTTTCCATTCCATCCTCACGTGGCCACTTTTCCCCTCCGTTGCGGACAAAGCAATCTCAGCTAATTAACAAACAGTAAAATTACATCATTAGTGGAAACGATCCTGATTGCCCTGACTCCTTCTTCTTCTTCTTCTTGGCTGCCTTCGACGTCGTGCATCGCACCTCGCCGAGCCTGAACAGCTCCGGGACGACGTAATGGTCATTCATTGAGACCTGTGGGTGGTTCGCGAGGAAAATGAATCATTTTCCAAATTACATATGGCGCACAGGTGGAAGAGAACTTTCTTCTCGGAAGGAATTACGGTGTTTGAGCCGTGCCTGGATTTTCAGGCTCCTCTTCCGCGGGAGGGGGATTCAGTAATTATCCTCGGCCATCGTTCTAATCATTAAGTGGATGAGTCTCTGCATTTAACTCCTTTCGATGTAAATATGGACGGCATTGAGATTAATAACCGATTCTCGAAAGGTTCGCATTTTGAAATGGAAGTTCAGTATTTTGTTAATGATTTTAACGCTCAAAATGAGAGCATTTCAAATGGAAAATGGAATGATTTCGAATTTAGGAGGTTTCGTTTTCCGGGTTAAAGCACAAGAATAATTAGTAATTTTTGTTTTTTTCCTTTTTCCACCCCCATAAGAAGAAGAAGGAGTCAGAGCAATCAGCATCGTTTCCACTAATGATGTAATTTTACTGTTTGTTAATTAGCTGAGAGTTGCATTGGGATTACTTTGTCTGAAACGAAGGGGAGAAAATATTATTTTACTTTTTTTATATTTTTTCTTCTTTTTAGTCCTTTTCTCATTTGCACTTATTAAAAGTCTTTAAAAAGTATTTCAAGGCGGAATGTTTCATCAAAGGCATCCATCGGTCAAAATGACCGCTTTGCCCGATCCAACAACAACTGTTAAGCATTTATTCTCTCTCTCTCTCTCTCTCTCTCTCTCTCTCTCTATGCGAGGCCGCAAGCTAACCACGAGTGCATTCAGGTCTGAACCTGTCCTCGTGGGAGGGGGGGCGGGAGGGGAGCCCTCGGCCCTTTCCCAATCCGTTCCAATTCGTAGGATGGATTTCCACGTGGGAGTCACTCGCCGTGCCTGATTTTTATCACTTTATTACAGCTCTGTTAAACACTCGCAATAAACGCCATATTGGATTTTATGGCGCGGCTGTGGGCCACTTGGGCCACGGCTTTGGATGCGCTCCCCACACCGAAGGGGGGCAACACCCCTTCCATCTCCAGCCTGTTAATTATTATGCAGGAGTCATCTTCGAGTCGTGGTTTCTCGAAACAAAGGCGGCCATGACTCAATATCTGGTTAAAAATTCTTTTTTACGCGGTTCGAACGTGCCTTTGTCACCCAGCAGACAATGCACCTCGTCTGGAGTGTTGGAGGCTCTTTTACGAGCGATTATGTTTATTTACGGCCATGATTCATCTTTCCTAACCCTGGGGGATGAAGAGGGTTGATCGCCGATATGAATGAGTGCAGGCATGGCCATCACGTGTGCTTCCTGTATTTATTTACAGTTGAACCCCAAACGACACGTGGTTCTTTAAAAAATGAACTCGAGTTAAGGCGAAACAAGTGAATGCATTACCACTATTTTCGAATTTAATGGCGACTTCAAAATTGAACATTTTTCTTTTGGGCAATTTTTAAAATTTATGCAACTTTTTCAATGGTTATATCTCAGAAACAGTGACTCTTTGGAAAAAATACTGATATTTTAGTTATTTTGTAGATACTTTTATGGGCTACAATTTTTGCATGAGCTAATATTTCCTTATAGAACTCACCGCTTTGCTGAAAATCGGGAAAAACTAATTTGTTTTACCCTTTGACCCCGTGTCAATCCCTTTCCCAGCGTCGGATTTTCGACGACTTTTGACATTTTCTTTTGTAATTATACTCCAATACAAATCACCAATTTTCAGCTTCTTAGGAATTTATGTAACCTTGAATGTCTCATTTGACCGGTTTGTTGATATATTTTCTTCATTTTGTATTCAACAAACAAAAACAGACAAAAACTCCGACTCTTCATATTTATAAAAGCTTCAAGAATATCACGTTCTCTCATAAAAGAAAAGGCATAAAAGTGAGCAGTAAAGGTGAGGGAACAAAGTGGATTAAGGCAGTCGGATGATAAATAAATTAGAGGAATTACGAAAGTGGAACAATAAGAAGCAGAAAAGCCTCCGCTCGTTTTCAGCCAGGTTTTGATTAGCTTCAGTTCATCCCGCATATCTCAACCATGATATTTCACGCCCAACAGATCCCCAAACTCACTCAGGCATCCGCAATCAGGTTCAGCTACGACTATAATAAGGCAATCAGGAGTTTGCCCTCTTTGCCAAAAGGCAGTTGCTGTGACCCACAAAGGCGATTAGCACCGCGAAAGCAAACAAAGAGTGACAGAGGACGACGTCCTCGAGAAGCAGAAGAAAGCTGGGTCACGGGAGACGTCCTTGAGAGAACGCCTAGGACGTCGACGATGTGCCCAATTCAGGCACCGACCGACTTCTTTCCTCCACGTTTACGTAACACACGAGGGCCCGTTAACCACAAACCTCTTATTCGCTCGGGGTCGACTCAAAAGTCATAAGGACACGGCGACAAGATGACCCCACATCCGCCACCGTTCTCAGGGGTTGTCGCCAAACCTCTCTCTGGAGGACCGTCACTCCTGATTTTAAGAAGGAATATTCCCCAATTTGGGAGCCAAATCCAAAAAGAAACGCTATTCAAATTATTAATTGAATATTTGTTCCCGAATCAGAGAAACGGAGAAAGCGGGAAAAGGGAAAATTGTGGAAGGGGTTTGTGTTTGTTGAGAGGCCGAAAGGCGCCTCGAAGAAGAAGAAAACTGTGAAACGCATAAAAGTGAAAAATTAGCGGTATAATGGCATACATAGCCGAATTAGCGGTCGCTCATGGAAAGGCTTTGGTGTCCCCGTTGATGGTAAAAGTGGTTTGGACGCCCTTGCTTGCGGTGAGCACCGTCGCATTCGTAAATTCAGCCACTTGTGCTTCTGTCAGCAGGGAGGCCTTTCCTCCGTTGGTCAGCAGGATGAGAGACGTTGAGGATGTTTCTGCGGTTTCCAAACTCGACGGGGGAGCGATTTTCTCCTCTGCGAGCAGATGTGGCATCCACCTGCTTTTAAAAGTATTTTTAACTCAGACCAGAGGTGGTTCAGTTTCTTATTTTTTTCTTTTTAATAATTACTCTCTTTCCCTCTCTCTCCCTCACTCTTTCAATTTAATTTTCACAAAAATGTGTATAGATTAAAAAGCAATAAATATACGCTCTGCCTTCGATTTACATGGTAGATCGGTTAGGCGAAACCGTGTAAAATGAGACCCAGGAGTTATGCAAAGGAAAGGAGACGAATGTGAAACTAACAGAATAACATTTGAAAACGTGTAAAACGAGGAAAATGCAATGCGCTTATGTTAAAAAATGTAATTACATAAGAGAGAGAGAGAGAGAGAGAGAGAGAGAAAGAAAGTTGAGACAGGAGCAGAAAGTGTTGTCAAAAAGTGACCCCACAAAGGTCAGCAAATCAGCGAAGAGGAGAAAGCTTTTCCTGCGATTGCAAAGGCGATAAGCGACCGTCCGCCATTAGAACAACTCTTAATTTCTCAGCAATTCGGAAACGGGCAAAGACAATGAGAGTAAGCAGTGTCTTATTATCTGAAATTGAAGTCCCGAAGGAAAGGAAAAACCCCGGGAGGATTTTCTTTTAATCAAACTAAATTTTCTTAATTAAATTTTCCGAATGTGTTTCGCTTTTTAATTAGCCGAATAGATTTTCATTAAATTCTTGTGAATTCGCTCCGAAAAACACTGGCGGACAATCTCCTCTTCGGAGTGACACTGTTAAATATGGCGAAACGGATTCAGGATCCGAACACGTAAAACTTCAAGGAAAACAGGTACAGTATCTCCGTGAGCGGGCACAAGCGAGTTTTCCTTTGGGTCCCGTTGCGCGGAGAGGAGACGGGAGCAAAGGAAAACTCGGGAGAACGGGCTGTCCCTCTCGCTCGTTGCTGAGGGCGAATCAGCACAAGGCAGGAACGACCTTCACAAGGACTTGCACTTCTGGGAACGCATAAAAACTGCAAACGACGAAAATCCGCTTGCGAATGATTTGTCAGGTCTACTTTCTTCGGTGGCGCAGCCTTGAGCTCAAATGTGAGTAATTTCTCTGCTCCTTCGGTCTGTCAGCGGTCAGGGGCGTAGCCAGCCGCTTTCTGAGGTGTCCTCCTGTGCAGAGAGAAGGCGGCGGCTTCGGATAATCGGGGATTATCCCACGCCCACGCGGCTAAGGTTGTCGCGAACTTTGACCCGAATGGGTTGTGAGCCAACGGCCGCGCTCGACTTCCGGTGATGTTACCGAATCACCGACTGGTGTGCAGAGGTGTGGACAAACCACCAACTGGGGACAGACAAAGTCATGTTTTCTTTCCAAATTACACAAATTACGTAATAATAATTGCAGATTGACTCGTTTTTCCTTTTTCCTTTGCACACTTTTTCTTTTATTCCTTATTTATTTTTTTAAACTTTATTTTTTATTTTGTTATTTTTCACACAAACAACTTGTAAACGTTCGAACGTAATTGTCAGGGCGACTAAGCACCGCGAAATTGCTATTGCAAAAAATCGCCCTCACCTCCCTTCAGATTAATCATTAATTAGCGATATTTTAATTAGGAATTTGAGCCCGGGTGCTGAAGAGTGCTCCAAGAAACTCTTCATTGAGGGTGTGGACTCCATGTCCGCTCCAACAAATGTTATCACGCACACTCAATTGTCAACTTGTCTTCTGCTTCGAACGTGGCCATTCATTCGGTGGGACTTTCTCATGGCGGTCAGGGAACCTTTAGTTGGCCGCGGCCGCCGTCCTTGCCTTATGCCCGAGGCCGTCTTCTCACCGGCCGCCCTCGAATTACCTCGAAAATATCATATTCCAAAGTTTATGAGCGAATTAAAGGAAAATTTCTTACTTTTATGGTTAATTACCGGGCGAATTGCACCACACAGGCGAAACAGACTCAGAGAGGAATGCCATAACTGACAGCTTATTCCTTTTGGCTGCTGACTGAGAGCGCTATATAATTGAATGGAGTTACGAATTGACGACATTCATTCACAAATAAGTACATAACTTTATGTCCAATCCGCCCCAGGAAGGGACAAAAGTTCTTCTCAGTGAAAGTTTGGGTGTCTCCCAATAGGGCGGATTGGGAGACCGGGTCCTAACCTATTAATTTTTATAGGATTAATTAACACCGAGTGGGGGCAGTTCTCCTCCCACGAGGCCCCATAAAGCGCCTGAGGCCCATTCGAGGCCAGCCTTCACAACATGGCCTCCCCTCGTAAAACTTTGATGGGATTTCGCTCCCGCGATGGCCTTTAACCCTTTCCCCTCTCTCTGTCTCTGAGCAGCTGATCAGCGATGCGTCTCTCCTTCGGGGTGAACGTCCCCGACCGAAGAGGAGAACAGCCTTTGTTGCTCGAAAATGAGTCCAATTTCACGATAAGTAATTCCCCCAATTACGCCACTTAAAATTCAAAACTAATTAATTTACATGAATTTTATGTTCTCTTCGTCGAGTTTCCAAATTAAAACGAACGCTGTGCGAACACTCAGACCGCCTCAAAATAATGCCAAAAGTATAAAATTGATACAATTGGGTGTTTATAATTATACCGAGTGCAATGCTCACGTAAAGGGTATAAAATTTAATTGAATCTAATATTTACACTCCCGTTCCTTTGAAAATGGCTGCCGACTCGCATCAACTGCTCTCTTCCTATCCTAATTTGGAGAGTAGCGTCGCTTCCGGTCCCCCTGGAGGAGGAAACCCTGTGTCGGGTGGGTGCAGGAATTTCCGGAGCGGGCAAGGGGCATTGCATCTCCTCCCCCTGTCCTGCTGATTCCCGGAATGGTCGGGTGAGTCACTGTGGAATCCCGGTCGAAGATCTGACTCCAAAGGGACAACTTCTCCCAACCAGACGACCTTCCTTTTTAGGCTGATGAACATTTTGTGAAATATTGAGGATTATCTTGAATTTATTGGAATTTATTGGATAAACACAAAAGTGTTCTGCTGCTGAACTCTGTTAAGGAACGGCGAAGTGCCATTTTGTTTCGGATTCCGCCAGTCTGAGTAAATGTTGGTGGCATTTTGTTTGCTCACTTTGAGTTGTAAATCGCTTCCGGAGTCTGTGGCGACCTCCACTTCACCGCCTTCTTAGACGAACGAAAACCAAAGGGAATTCACCAAAATTTGAAGAAGGGAAGCAGTGAAAGTTTGAATGGCTCTGACTCCACCCCACACTGACCAATTTTTCAAACTTTTCCCACACGAGAAAGTTCGGAATTTCCCGAATGGAATCATATAAATACGATAAAAGGGTTTTCATTGGCGAAAGACACAAAGTCCCTTTTGTGCAGAAGTTCCATTTCGCGCTGTCGTTTCGACCCTTCGAGTGTGAGCCAATTTACCGGTGATTTCAGAATGGTGATGTGACTTGGGGATTGAAAGTTGGCGCAGAAAGTTGTCTGGTCATCATGGTGAGGAGTTTGTCGCAGTGGACGAAGACGCTGAGCTTTCCATCGAGGCTGACGCCGCAGAAGAACTCTTCGGTGACGCCGCCGGGGAGCGACGTCTCCATATTCTCGTCCGTCTCTCCGCAGGTGGACGAGCACGTAAGTGGGCCGTCAGCTGTCAGCAGCGGACCCCATTAAAGCCTCACTTGTGATTTACGCTTCCTCTCGTCCGCTTCTTATTAAGTGCCCACGCATCGCCATAATTTTCCGCTTTCTGATTCCAAATTATAATGCGAAAGAGAGGAAACTTTACTCTGCTGCACCCATTGCAAATGTTAATCGGTTCTTCCCTTCCCCATAACGTTTTCTGCTCCTCTGTCACCTGTCAGGGCGTGGTGGACACTCACGCAGAATGCCCGAATTCCAAACAACTGCCTCCAATTTGCGCAATTTCTTCTTCCCACGGCTTTCCTCGGCCACTCCTTGCCGGCCACTGTGCAGAGCAACCCCTCACCCCAGGGCTGTTTCAGATCTACACGGAGCCGGATGCGGAGAAGCTCATCATGGGGTCGACGGTGTACTGCATCCACCACAAGAAGGGCTGCAAGTGGACGGACGAGCTGAGGAAGCTGAAAGCGCACCTGAACACGTGCAAGTACGACGCGCTGCCCTGCAGCAACAAGTGCGGGGCGCAGATCCCACGTGTGCTCATGGAGGACCACATGAAGTACACGTGTCCCCAGAGGAGAACCCAGTGCGAGTTTTGCGGGAAGGATTTTATTGGAGCCACGCTGGAGGTAATCCGGGCGAACTGTTTAATTTTATGGTCCCACGCAGTTTATGGCGGAGCTCTCCTCTAATTGTGCATTCCTCTCTCTCAGCTGCACCTCGGCAAATGCAATTACGAACCTGTTTACTGCGAGAACAAATGCGGGCACAAAGTCCAGAGACGCCTTCTGCAGCAGCATAAGGCGGCGGACTGCAGCAAAAGACTCGTTCCTTGCAGGTACTGCACCAATGAGTTCATCGCAGACACTCTTCAGGTACTCACTTATTTAACTTTTGTCTTCTTTCTTTTCCTTTCTCCCCCCGTCGACCAGCCAAAAATTATACTATTCTATAATTCTAAATATAAACTTTAATTAATATTATATTTATAAATATTGTAAATCATTTCAACGAAAGCCAATGAAATTTCACACTCTCAGTAACTCTTAAAATTTTGTATTGTCAAAATACTTTTGAGCGCTTCTGTAAATGTATAAATGAGCGCAGAGAAAAATAATAAATAAATAAATACACAATGTATTTTATGTTGTTTTCGTTTGTTCATAATCTGAAAGGATTTGCTTTTTATCATTTCCCCGTTTCCCCAAAAAGCAACCCTAACCACCGTTCAGATAACCACACTTTGATAACGTTATCTCGCAACGCTTTTAACCGACATTTGGCCTTGAGCCAAATCTCCCTTGAAAAAGACTCTAAAACGAGCCCTGTTCCAGGTACACCACACAAAGTGCGGTCGCTTCCCCGTGACCTGCCCCAACCGATGCGACTCCGGAATCCTCTCCCGGGAAGAACTCGAGTCCCACCTCAAGGAGCACTGCACCTCCCTAGTCGCCTGCTGCCCCTTCAAGGACGCCGGCTGCCGCTTCAAGGGGCCCCGCTTCGCCCTCGACGCCCACCTCGACGACTGCACCACCCACCACCTCACCCTCATGTGCGCCCTCGTCGCCAACCAGCACCACCAAATATCCGCCCTCAAGGCCGCCCTCGCCAACCTCTCCCTCAACCACTCGGGCACCCTCATCTGGAAGATCTCCGACGTCGCCGCCAAGCTGGCCGAGGCCAAGACCAAAGACGGCGTCGAGCTCCTCAGCCCCCCCTTCTACACTAGTCAGCACGGCTACAAGCTCCAGGCCTCCGCCTTCCTCAACGGGAACGGCGCGGGGGAGGCCACCCACCTCTCCCTCTACATAAAGATCCTCCCGGGGGAGTACGACGCCCTGCTGCGGTGGCCCTTCTCCCATTCGGTCTCGTTCACGCTGTTCGACCAGGCGCCCCACTCGGAGAAGGTGAGTGGGGGTGCGGGGGGGTGCGGGAGGGTGCGGGGGTGTTGGGGAGAGCACCTCATGACCTCATGAGTGTTTCTTGCAGGCATGCAACGTCGTGGAGAGCTTCATCCCCGACCCGACGTGGAAGAACTTCCTCCGGCCGAGCAAGGAGCCGGACTCTTTGGGGTTCGGCTTCCCCAGGTTCATCTCGCACGATCTCCTGCAGAAAAGGAACTTCATTCGGGAGGACACGATGTTCGTCAGGGTGAAGGTGGACCCGAGCAAGAACGTGGCGGTGTAGGGAGGGTCGGTTGGTGCAGCGGTTGCCAAAGAAGATTACTGTGTGTGAATGGGGGAGTGCAGGGCAGTGCACTCGTTGTATTGAGAAAGGAGTTATGTGTTTGTAATTAGCTGAGTGAGAACTAACCAAGAAAATGGGTGTTCGAATGTGCAATAGCGAACGAATCGTTCACTCGGTTTTTCATTTTTATTTAGCTTTCTTAGACTATTGGATAACTTTGTATTCTGCTGATAATTCGGTGTATATTGAATCTCGTATTGTTATTTATCTACTAAAACTCCTTTTTGTATTTTCACTGCTGAGTGCCGAAGTATTCATTATAATTAATTACGTTATAAATAATTACGTTTCTTTTAACTCCTCTAAAGTGAATTTAGTCGAAGAATGACTTTCTTTTCTTTCTTTACAATAAAATTAAGTCGTTTTAGAAACAACTGTCACTATTTACATTTATATTTGAGTTTTATCTCTCATTTTTAATGTTTTATTTTTGCAGTTTGTCATTTCTTAAAGCAGAAAACGTCGTCTTTTACGTCTTTTAATTTTCACATTTGAATGCATTATTTCTTCTTTCTTCCGTCTTCTCTTCAATTTAAATAAAAAACTTTTTTAGGAAATAATTTTAATTTGTAAGAGAAACTGAAAAAGCCGACAAATCTGATTGAGAAAAAGTTTTTCACATAATTTTTAAAAAAAACGGAGAAACATTGGACAAAAACAAAAACGGACATTTTGGTCAGCGTAAGAAATGCGATGAAAAGTGGTAAAGACACTTCAGATAAACTATGCTTAAAATCCTCAGCAGTCTTTTAAATTTAATATTTTAAAAGAAAAGGAAACCAAATTAATAAAGAAAATTAAAACCAAAACAATATTTAATTTTAAACAAAACTAAATATATTAATATATAATATAATAAATAAATACAGTAAAATAGTGACACTGAGACTGTTATTAATCGCCCCCAACAACGTTTATATAGCGTAACATAGTGCTGACAAGTTGACAAAGTTGGGAATGCTTACAGCGAGGATTTGTCTTCGTTTCATACTCACAAACTCAACTCTTCGTTAACTCTGTTCATGAACGGACACGTCGAAAGCGAACACCTCTGCTGATCGCTGACTCGGAATTCGAAGGGGGCGAAATTCACTGCTGACGCATGGCCAGCCATGAGAACGGAATGAAGTATGCAATGAGTTCCGCTGTGTTTATTTCCCAATTTTTCCCCGAATGAAAACTGACAAACCTTCGCAGAAAGGACGAAACGCTGACTCGAAATGCTCCGAAAGCCACCGCTGAATCAGCGAATACGACATAAAAACGAAGTCACGCAAAATAAAAAATGATGCTCCTCCCGACTCTCCCTTTGAGTCGATCGAAGAAAGGATTTAACGGGAGAATGAAAAGCTCTTTCAGATAAAAACACACAAAACCTACAATCGATACGATTCTTTAACGTCTGCTCAGCAACGACTGCTTACCGACCCCACTTCCAACCGGAAACACTTTTCTCATTCAAAGTCTTCATCTAAATATACAAAATGACTTTATACAACTTCCATCCGCATCCTTTTTACATAATCAAACCTCAAAATATTTACATTCGATTAAAATGTGTACAATTATGATATAAAATGAGAGGAAAGTTTGAGGTTCAGTAGAAGAAGAGGAGCCGCTCCTGGGCGGTTCCCGAGAGGAATCTCCACCCCCTCTTGATGTTGAGGTACTGGATGATCGCCCGGACGAATATGAGCAGGCCGAACGCCATGATGAGCCACCAGAGCCAGGAGTTCTCCCTGGAGGCCAGGTCCGTGGAGTGCTTCACGATGAAGGTCCACTTGGCGAGGGAGAGCCCGAAGCCCGAGAGGGCCCCGTACCTGGCCGCGATCGTGTGGCAGAAGCACATGAGCAGGAGGAACCCAATCCAGTTGAAGAGGAATGCAACTGAAAGAGGACAGAGCTCTTTGGTCACTCACTTAGACTATTAATACTATTAATACTATTTATCCAAAACCTCATTTATTGTTTTTACCACATAAAAATATACAAAATCATATCAAAACTAATGTTCACTGGGAATTTTGGCTCTTTTTAACCTTTTAACAATCTTTTATTTAACTCAGAAAATTTGTAAAGTTGTAAGTTTATAACACACAACTGATTTACTGACAATTACAAGGAAAAATCAAATACAGAGCAGTACATAATTTGTTTTTCTTGAGATGATTGGGTTTGTGTTCCAATCAAATCCTAAGAGAGTTTAATCATTTAATAATGACAGATATTTTGGGCTATGAATGTCACAACTGAGTGCATTAAATATGCAAAGCACTACAATGTATGTGTCAACACAAAGCATTCAAACTATGAAATAAGCAATAATTAACAATAAATAATAAACAGTGAAAAGTGACACCTCTCTGCTTTGTAATGTTAAACTCAGAATGCTCACCTAAGAAAGCAGTGAAAAACATAAAATCAGTTCCCAATAATCCAGACTCATTTTCATTGTCATGTCCTTCAGTATCTACAGCTAAAAATGCAAGTGACTGTGGATTTTGATGGTTTGAAGGCTGAAAATAAAAACAAAAGTTTTAATTTCATAAAGTGAAAGAAAACATATGAGTGACTCACATTATTTATTTGCGGCTCCCCAAGTCTTGTTTTTTCCCTCTGAACCTCCTCATAAGTGGGGAGTTTGGCGGCCACTTCGTAGGGAGGGGGCGCAGAGAAGTCCAGTTTGGGGGGAGGCAAGTCTTCTATGTGAATGGGTGGCGGAATGGGTGAGGAGGCGGATGTGTCTTCGTGTTCGGCCATTGTGGGGGTGAAGTCTGCAGGTTGGTGGGGGAGAGGGTGAGAATTAGCTTGTGGGTTGTGGTTGGGTTCGGAGCCACCCCCGAGAGAGGGCTGAAATTAAAAATTAATTTTCGTTAATAAGCGAAATTTCAATCATAACTCATTCGAGCGAAAATAAAAAAGATTTTCCGGTTAATAAATGAGAAAAATTGATCAAAAACGACAAATACTAAAGCTAAAGAAAAATTTTCTGATAACGGAGAAAGCAATAATCACTATTTCTTTTCTTTAGGCCTATTTAGAAAATGAGGTTCTCATTAAAATTCGTTTTTTCCTTTCCTTATGGTGAGGTTTAAGTACTAAATAATAAATACCACCTGTGTGGTGTTATGGGTTTCCATAGACACTAAATAAATCCAAATGTTTACAGAAATTTGTGAGAATTCTGTTTCAAGTGAAGAAATTTATCAATAAGAAATTTCTCAAAGATGTCTGACTACTGATAAACTCAAATGAGAAACCGAAAATGAAATTCATTGTTATGTAACTTATTGTTAAAATAAAATCTCATTATAAATATTTTGTTTCCAATATTTCAATAATTTAAAAATTAATTGTCAGTAATGATTTTCAGCGTTTGAGTTTCAAAAAAACAATTTTAATCTCTAAAAGCCTTCGCGATGCGATGACGTTTCATCATGGCGGACGGAAATGGCGGATATGTAATTCTTTCAAAAATGACTCCAAAATGCTCATTTATGCAGTAATATTAATTATATTCCGTTATATAAATACAAGCAGTAATTTTATATAAAATGGATAAATTTAAATTATTAATGTTAATGATTAACACTGAAAAACCATTACGTAAAAGATCATAGTAACCGTTTTTTTCATTTTTCGAGATCGCAATAATTATATTAGATTTTATTTTGAATTTTAATTAAAATTCTTTTTAAAACTTATTAAAGAAACTTTAAAAGGAAAGTTATTGGAAATTAAAATGATTCAATTTAACCCTACTGCACTTTGTTTTATTTTATAAAAAAGCAGTAAAAACATCAAGTTAAGTAATACTCATTAATCTGATCTGGTAAACTAATCTTAATACATAAAGCTCGATTATCCTCATTAAGTCTTTTACAGCTCATACTTCCATTAATTACAGAACCTGAAATTGAAAAATTGTTCCCAACAAATTAGTAACTGATTTTCCAGTGGAGACTCTCATAATATTTACCTTTAGAAACAGTGATTGGATTCCTTAGGAAAAACACTGTCTGCTTCCAATGGGTTTTTTCTGCTTTTGGGGACGTTGAAAGAACAATTGGCTTTGGCAAATCAAACATAGCATCGAAATAACCGCACAAAGCAGTGAGATTCCCATCAATTAAGCATTCCAATGAAAACTCACAAGAGAAATTGGTGCTGTGGAAACATAAAAGCAAAATTATCATGAGACATGTCACCTGAGAGAGTGAGGCAGACTCACCTGTTTTCATCAGCTGAGTGCAGATCTAAATTCAAAACAGCAGCAGAGGAAGTTGCCACTGTTTCATCTTTCACTTGGAAAATCTGAGCTTCCTTAACTACATCACTTACTAAACACGACATTTTGAATCCATAGACGTCAGACCAGAATCCTAACATTTCTTGATGTAAATCTGGAAACCAAACATTTTCATTGTGAAACTTTCATCATTTGCAATAACAGATTAGTTATTAATGAATGAAAATTGAGGAAAGGGTGCAGTTTTACCAGAATCGGAAATGCCAACAATATAGAGAACACATCTGTTTGGGAGCAAATAACCATCAGTCTTGAGGAACCTGTTTCTTGCAGCAATCACACTGTCCAGCATTCCCTCAAATAAAAGAAAATAACCCATCCATTCAGATATGATTACATCCACTTTGTCCACTGGCAGTGAAATCTCTTCCACTTTCCCATGAATGAGTTCAATTTTCTCTGCTAAGTTATTTTCCCTACAATAAAGCACAAATTTAATAAAATGGCCAACAATGTAACACACACACAAACACAGTTACCTTATTATATCCATGGCATTGTATATAATATCAGACTGATCAACTGCAAACACTTTTGAGGCACCAGCAACAGAAGCAAACATTGAAAGTATTCCGGTCCCACATCCGACATCGAGAACTATTTTACTAGAAATTAAACAAGTGTTATTCATTATGGCATCTCTATAACTAATAGTTCTGACCTTATCCTGAAAAGAGAAAGAACTGTATCAAAATCTGACTCAAAAGAACATCCTCATCTATCTTTTCATGCCTACATTTAACATTTCATGATGGATTCCAAAATGTGAGTAACTACTAAAGTACCCATCATCTTTTGAAAATTTCAGTTTTAATATTTGTTTTTCAATTTCTTTACCATCTAAAGAATCACCAGAATCACCACAAACAAGGTTTTGTGTTACAGTTTTCATTTGCTGAATCTGATCTGCTGCTGCAGCTAGTGCCTCATTTTTCTCCTGGACCTGAAATTAAAGCAAAGATTCCAAAAATGCTCAACTAAACACAATTCCACAAATTCTAATTTAATTTACCTGAAAAGTCAAGTCTTTTATTTTGTGCTGCAATTGCACAAAGTGTTGCTCTGTTAATGTGACCAGACCATTTTCAGAATTAACAACATGATAATTCTGTTCAGGTGTGAGTTCACCACTGTCCATTGGTGAGTCCAACCCCTCAAAGTCTGAAATGACCACAATGTTTCAGTCAGCATTGCTTATCAATTGGCAGGGCAATGTCATGTGAACTCACCAAACATGAGCCAGGGATCATCTTGAATCACAGGCTTTAGGTACTCTCCATTCAACCAAACTGGTTCATTTAATGAGAGCAGAAAATCAGGGCTAACCTTTTCCTTCCTAATGTAATTTATCATGCAAATGTACGAGTAACAATCCATGTTGAACTTATTCTTGAGATTGACTAAAATAAAATTATGATCTGCTCTGCAGTGCTCTAATGCCACAGCCATTGTTCTGAAATTCTGCGAGCAAAACAAACAGGAGAGAAAACTTTCGCAATCGGCGTGCATTTCATCCCACGTTTCCTCGTCTTCGTCTTCGTCCTCGTCCTCGCTCATTTTCCTGCATTCCTCCAGTTCAGGAACGTCCGAGTTTTCACTGACGCCTGCAGGCAAAACCATCAGAGAAATAAACTAAATACCATTTCATTTAATCATAACGAAAGTGAAAATCGTACAAATTAATTAAGACAATAAATCAGACATGTTTGGCAAAACATAACAGCCGGTTACAAAATTCATAAGATTTTAAAGCTTAAATATGAATTAAAACTTCAAAAAAATATAATTATTTAGTGTATCGAATAATCAACTGCCATAATTTTTTTCTTAATTTTTAAGCAAACAGATACGTGTGGAGGCAAAAGAGAAAATAAATAATGAGAATACATATTCACCATCGTTGGAGGCCATTTTGAAATAAACTCATTCAATTTTCGATATTATTCGAGATATCGTATATCGAACCGCCATATTTTAAAGCAGAAGACGCTTTTTTCAAATTTTAACGGAAATACAGTATGGAAGTGAACTGCCTTTTCGAAATAATAAGTAATGAATACCTAATAAAAGCCAAAATAAATGAAAAGTTAGGTAAAAACAGTTTCATATTTTTGTTAAACTGTTTTAAAATGTAGCAGACGAAATATGGAAAGTTCGAAAACTGTCCAAATTTGAACTTCTCATATTGAACACTATTAACTGGACGGCAAATGGTTGATCTTAATTTTGGCCATTTGAAAAGTTTCGGAAAAACATCTAAAATTCATTTGAGAATCCTCTCGTGTTCCATTGGATTTTGAGTCATCTGATTTTCTTACTGAATTTTGCAGCGGAATAAATTCCGTGGGAGGACAAGAAATCAGAAATTCCCACTTCGAGAAAGCTTGTTACACAAAGCAAACAGTTGTTGAAAACAAACAGATTCTCGCACGTTGTAACAAGAGAAACTTGTTTCTGCTGAAACCAACTACGACCCACTTCTCCTTCGCTGTATTTTAATTTGTTTTAACCTTTTCGTTAAAGGTTTGAAAACTTGGGTCGATTGCTTACGCGTATTATTTGTGGTCTGTGTTTAGCCTCGTTAAAACGGGTTCAGTAATTATACTGTATAAACTAATCCTGAACTATTATTCGTTTTAAGTAATATTGTTTACATGTTTGTATTTCTTTAATTATTGTCAAATACGAATTTTTTTAATAAGGTTTTTAAATGTCCACGCCACTTAAAATTTTTGCAAATTCATCATACGTTTGTTTTCTTCTCTTTTTACCTTTCACAGTTGCTTTTTAACTGCCTTTCTAATGCAGACGCAAAGTTTTCCAGTATAACTCTTCAGAAAAATGAGTCGTTTGTCATCCTCTGGAATAATACGTGGCGCAAATCGACGCCATCCCTCCTCGAAACACCCTAAAAGCGGCCAACTCTATCCCGATTTATCAGTGACATCCCCCCATTCGGTTTTATCATAATCCAGAATAATGTGTGGCTTTGCATCCCTCATTTCGGTCTCTCGGCCAATCCGCCATCAACTGCAAACACACCCTCATAAATTATTCTGCATTATAACAGAGGAAATACATCGTTGTACATTATTCTGGTTTGGCTCATTCATATACAATTACAACAGACAAATACAATGAGTTTCTCTGAAGAGAATTATCTATAAAAAAAGCCGAATGAAATCATCCGAAAGTCTATTTATAGATAAAATATGTTCTCAGTACTTTAACACCCCCAATCACTCGATGTATCCGAGTTAATAATGAATTGAAAACAGAAAAACAAAATTTTCAAAGGAGAAAAGCAGTGTATTTTGAATTTTGCGAATTCGGCCGAAAGCAACGGAAGGGTTAAATAAACGAAGTCAAAATTTAAGTCCGTTTAATAAAAGACAAAAGGAAATTAAAAGATCCCGAGGATCCTCAAGAAGTTCCCGTCGTCATTTTGAATTCAATTTGCGGAACAAAAGACTAAAAGCCATTCATCTTTCTTTTTGCGTCTTCCCTCTTTGCAAAAAGTGCCCTAAATTACTTTTACCCCAACGCCGGTGTATAATTTATGCCGTTTTAAACTTTGTTTTCACTTATAAGAGGCAAATATTTACTATATTTCTTTGGCTGCTTTTCACAAAAGAAATCAAAAAAGATAAATAAGATTAAAGAGGTGACAAACCCTTAAATATCAGCACTTTCAGCTCAACATTTCCTTTTATCGGTCAAATAATTTCTTTGATCGTTTGGGCAGTGCAGTGAACCAAAGGGTTGAACAAAGGTCAAAACATTCAGACGGCGAAGATTTCAGAAAGATACCGTTTCTGACATTTGGCCCGTTTGGTGACATTGACCCAATTTTCATCGAAATCGCCTCAGTTGTGAGTTTTCTGAAAGAATACCGCCTTCTCGAAGTGCCCTCTTTCATTGCCCCTTTGGAGCTCACATCAGAATTATCTTTTCGATTCTTCTTTTTCCTTTCAGGCCCGACAAATTCGACGAAAGTGCACTGCGATTGAGTTAAAGGCTTCGAAATGTGCATTAGGTAAGCTTTGAGGGCATTATTTATTTAGTCTAAAGTTGTGTCGAGAGGGAAATTGGAAATAATGAGAAGACAAAAATAATATAAACCCTTTGCGCTCCTCTCAGGGGACGTCAGAATTCACCATGATTATTTAATTTATTTTAATTAAGTTATTTTAGCTCTACTTTTTCATAAAATCATGTTCCTCATTATATTAGTTTTCGAAATGTAGTTAACTTGGTCAGATGAAAAGTTTTTTGGGATGGCATTGTTTGTTCTCATAGGGAACAATACTAAATTGTATTTATTATATTTTGTAGGGGTTCGTAAATTCAGGCCATCAGCGAAGGGTAAAATTAGGTTTTCTTCAGTAAAAAGACTGTGAAATTTTCCCTTCTGCCGAGACTTATACGTGTTCTCATCAATTGACATCGAAATCAGACAATCCATAACTGATAACGCATAAATAATTTTTGAAAGCCCTGCATAAAAATGAGAAAAACAAAGTAACAAAACAAGTCGAATAAAATGCACAGCAGTCAGCCCATAACTGCCGGCTATCAATCACAGTTACTCGTGACCTTAACCGAACGCTTAAAAACCTCCTCGTTCCGTTTACGTTCCGTTTTGTTGCGCCGCCAACAGAAAATACATAAAACGGCCGTTTATGTCGTTTGCCTCCCAACAATGTCTGCCCGCGACAGACCCGTTCGCTCCTGTCCGCCATCGCCGGTCTCCACCCGTTCGGACGACCTCATCAGCCGCGTCGACATCGCCGAAATCACCGACGCGGACGACTACCAGTCGCTCTCCACCTCAGCAGTGCTCTTCCGGTGCAAACGCAAGATACTCAGGCCCTACCTGCGCCTCCTGGCCACCATGGGCCTCAGGAGCTTCGGCACCGACAGCCCGAACGTGTCCCGGCTCGTCCTGGCCCTCGGCTACCTCCACCTGCTGCAGGTGGCGGCCTTCACCGCCCTCGGCCACGTCCTGCAGTTCGTCCTCTGCTTCCGGAGGGACCGGGGCTTCTGCAAGAGCGCCAACTCGGCGTTCGGCTTCGTCCTCCCGAGTCTGCTGCACTTCGGGGCCTACGCGTACGCGGTGTACCTCCTGCGGTTCAAGGAGACGGAGAAGCTGGAGAACCTCATGGAGAGGACGTTCCTCCTGTCGGCGCACAGGACGGACGGACGGAAGAAGGCGCATTTGGTGCGGAGCCTCTGGGTGTTCATCTGCCTCGCGATGCTGTGGTTGGTGCTGTCGTTGTCGTCGGTGGTGGTGCTCCTGGTGAGGGCTGACGGTGTCTTCGAGAAGGCGAACTTGATGCAGGCGTTCACCGGTGACGGGAGGAGGGCGGTGGAGGGGATCCTCGTCCTGAGCACCTTGTGGCAGGACATGGTGCAGGCCACCGTGATCACCAGCTACTGCCTCCAGGCGCAGCTGCTCATCTCCAGCCTCCACTTCCTCCGGGACAAGCTGCTCCAGCACACCATCCAGCCCCTGTCGTGGATAAGGGAGATAAACGAGTGCCAGAACTTCCTCAACTACCTGAACAAGGACTTCTCCCCCGCGGTGTGCGTGTTCATGTTCGTGGACGTGTCCTGGGCGGCGTCGGGGGCGGTGGCCCTGTCCCGGGGGGAGGCCCCCGACCCCGTCGCCCGCGCGACCGCCGTCGCCGTCGTGTGCCTGTGGCTGGTGGCGGTGGTTGCGCCCCTCGTCATGGCGGCCTGGCTCACCTCGGCCTGCACCGGGCTGCGGCTCCTGGGCCACGAGGTGAGGATCCGCCCCTTCGTGTACCAGGACACGCCGGGGGAGGACCTGGACACCATTCTCCTGTACACGTCCACTCTCAAGCTGAGTTCGAGGCTCTTCGGGGTGCCGGTGAACGGACGCTATTTATTCTGCTGCGTGACGGTGATCGGTGTGTCGGTGATGGTGGTGGGGATGTCCCGGCTGATATAACACCGAGTTGCAGACTTTCATAAGGAGCCGACTGATTAATAAATAATTAATTCATTTTGTTGCTAGTGAAGTACCCTTCTGCAGAGAAACCACCCCAGGGGGTTATTATTGCCATCAAAGTACAACTCTTTTACAAAAACCATCTGAACTTGTATAAAATTGTTTTCTGACTTGGCAGTAAGCAAAGTGGCCATTTTGATTATGCAAAGCCTCCGGTTTTCCATTTTTTAAGTTTCTTTGGGAATTTCTAAAGTGAAATATTTTTAAAATAAAGTTTTTGTTTTCCCCGAGCATTGAATTTCAATGCGGTTGTTTTTCAGGAAGAATATCGGTTGAGGTGTTATAGCAGAAAATGGGCTTTATAAATTTCACAAATTAAATTATAAATTTATAAATTCAGATTATAAATTTTAATTGTTAATTATAATAAATAGTTAATAATAAATATGGTAACAATTTATTTTATGACCCCTCTCTTTACTGTACACTAATTATACCGAGTATACATTAATATATTTACTGTATACTCAGAAACTGCTCAATAAAAGCAGAGAAACTGAAGATTTCAAAAAGAATTGCATTTCTCTAAAAGCGGAAGCGAAGGCTTTTACGAAAATAACTTTATTTAATTATTTATGAAAGAATAATTAAATATAAAAACAGTCGAATTGGATTTTGTATTTATAAACTGATTATTCGCGTCCGATTTTCGTGACTCATCACACGAAATATATTTGAAACGTTTAATGAACTTAATTAAGATTCATAAAAAATTAATCCGGACTTTCCTTTCTTTTGAATATTTAATCGCGAGTTTTTTTCATTCAGACTTTTCAATGCCAACTTTTTTCGCCATAATTATACAGTGAAACTATAAAAAAGTTCGCAGCGGCTTTGGTCTTTGACCAAAGTTCATTTTCAACAAATCCAACAAATTCAACAAATTATCTCCTTCCGCCATTTTTCTATTTATACCGATCGGAATAACCTCGGATAAGAAAATGTAGAAATTTAATTATAAACATTAAAAGGAAATTATTTTTGCGCAATACTTCCAATTCCATTATGGGTTTTTTTATGAGCCCTATTTGCTGACTTCCAGCGCTGCCGAGGGGATGAAGAGGAGGGGCGGCAGTGGCGTCAATGGGGGGTTAATGTAAATCGAATAAAGCAACGACTATTTTATTATTTTTATTTATTCCTCTATTTGGAAGCGTTTATAGCCGCCATTTAATTTTAGAATCAGAATCGGTTTTTATGTTTCTCTGTAATTGGAGACAGCGAAATGCTCTTTGTCCACCCCTGCTTTTCACTATTCACGTGTGCTCAGCGATGGAAATTGCTGATTTTTAATCGGTTACAATTCATTTATATTTTTTTTAACCATTTCTGTATTTATTTACCATTTTCTTGTGCTTTTTTCTTGTCAGCCAACACTGCTGAAGACTTCGGATAAACTGACAGAGTTCCTCGTCCTATTGTATTTTACATATAAGTTTTGTTTCTATTCAGGACTTTTTCAGATTTTTAATGGTTTCTCTTTTTTACACTGTTAACGGTTTTGCTTTTTCGTTTTTATATTTCTGTCTCATTTTTATGCAGATATTTTTTTCTCTCTTTTAGACCGGCTATACGGTTTTAATGAACATTTTCTGCATCATAAACTCCATTTACACGGTTTTCAAAATAAGGGAACCTAAAAGCCCTGGCTCTCATTTTACACGGTTTCCCCTGGAAATAATTTATTTACTTTCTAAATCTAGTGTAAATCTAGAACTGAATGTGTTTTCAGTTTCCGCTCCAAAGTTGAATGACACATTAAAAAGAAATTAAGGGAATACATAATTTTTTTTCATTAATAAAAGGCAAAGGAAAGCGCGAATCGACACACGCATAAACACACGCGCGCGAAAAACCGCCAAATTCAAACGAGGAGAGACGTTTGGAGAGCGAACCGAACTGGAGGGCGCTATCCGCCGTCTCTCTCTCTCTCTCTCTCTCTCTCTCTCTCTCTCTCCCCTCTCTCCCTCCCACCCCTCTCTCTCCCTCCCCTCCCCCCCCCCTCTCTCTCTCTCTTTCTCTTTCTCTTCGACTCGGGAGTCGAGTTCAGTATGGCAAGTGGCTCGGTCGTGGCCGTTGCTCGATCATAACTCATTCGAGGGCGAGGACAACGATCTCTTGGTGTTTTCTTGAGTCAAACTCTGGGTGACGTGTTTGCATCAACACCTGTTTTATTTATTCGTGGAAATGTCGGGGTTTTAGTCGAGGCGCCGCGTCTGAACAGCGCGTTCAGAACAGGGAACAGGCCGTGAGTGCGACCGTTAGCTGTGCCGATCGTTGACTCACGCAGAGGTGACTGTCATAGAATAAGTGATCCGCGATTAGATGAAATAAACACTGTTGCGGTGTTTGGCGGTCCTTTCCGCTGCATTCATCAAATCTGTCTCATTTTCTCGCTCAAACAACCGCACTTGGTTCCTCCAACCGGTCACTTTCCACTCCGCCCGTATTGTATCTATGGCCTACTTTCCATATTCTCTCGCTCGGAGCAATTAAAATGTCGGCGAAGTCTCAAAAAGAGACCGAAATTTTCATAACGAAAACCCAATTCGAAGCGGAGATAAGTGTTCGATTAAGTTTAGGGCGCCGTAACTTTCCCATTAAAAATCATTAAATATTTTTATGAGACTCACTTTTTCACCCTCCAAAACATCCACTGTTTTGGGGGTTTTTTTGTAAATCCCTCCATTAGACAAATTTCAATCCGAAAAAGGCTGAGCATAAAATATGGCATCATTTGCGCCTTCGGGGTTGAAAAGGAGAAGAAAAAAATGGGAAATTCATTTCGTGAAAACCGGGCTAATTCATCAAAAATGGCCAAAAATAGTAAATCATCTCAGTTTCCTTTTAAGGCGAAATTTGGCCAAATTATAATCATTCACAATTATTAGCTCAATTAAAGTGGCAATTTGAGTAATAAATTTAAACTTTTTTTCATAAAATTATATCGAGTTTTGCATTTTTAACTTAATCACAGCCCTCTTTTCATCACTCGGGAAAAACTCTCAATTGTAGAAGGCAGTGTATATTTTGGCAGAAATTGAGCCATTTCCTCGGGTTTTCCAGTTTTCGTAATAGCAAAAAATGAGTAATTAAAAGTGTTTTAAAATGAATGGAGGTCGATCAACTAACCTTCGGTAACTCCGAACTGTCAAAATGAAACTCATAAAAAATGTGATTAACCTTAAGAGAGTTTTCCTTTTTTCCTTTGTGCGCGATTTGGGGAAAACGGGAAATGATTCATTGCCGCGAAAACGCGAAAACGCGAAAACGGGAAAACGTGAGAAAGTCAACGTTTAGAAAATATTTAGAAAAGCTCCGAAGTGGGCGGATGCGATGTTTGGAGGCTTTCGAAAGATTTAGAGCCGCGCACTTCACGAAAATGCCCCTCGCATTCAGCCCCATAAAATCTTCTCTCCTCGTTTCTCATTTCAGACAAATCCAACCCTTTCCCAACCTTCTTCCTTTTCTAATAAAATTTCACCGGAAACAATTGCAACTAAAAGGTTTACAAATCAAAAAATCAAAAATTAACATTATTTTAGAAATAAAAATTTGATAGTCTTCTCAATATGAGATGGCAGGAATTCAAAAGAAAACGATGCAAAGAAAGAGATAGAAGAAAGAAAACGATGAAAAGAAAGAGAAGAAGAAAGAAAACGATGCAAAGAAAGAGAAGAAGAAAGAGAAGACGATAGAGAAGAAGAAAGAGAAGAAGAAAGAGAAGAAGAAAGAGAACGATGCAAAGAGAAGAAGAGAAGAGAAGAAGAACGATGAAGAAGAAAGAGAAGAAGAAAGAAAACGATGAAAAGAAAGAGAAGAAGAAAGAAAACGATGAAAAGAAAGAGAAGAGAGAAGAAAAGTTAAATAAGAAAACTTAAATTTCAGTTCGTTTATTTGGATTTAATTTTAACGTCGAAAGGCGAAAAATATATATCTGTCTATCTACGACAACTGAGAGGAGATAAATCCAGTAATTGAATCCTTTTCAAAGCTTTGGAGATAAGCAGTCACGCATTTATTGCGTTAAGTTTCGCTGATGGGAATCAGCGAAAAATGAGCAAAAACACTGTATTCAAAATGAGTTAATAGCGCAATGAATGAAAACACTAAACTCTCGTAATTGTCTTTTTCTTATCTCCTTTCAGTGAGATAAGGAGTTACACATCTTTTGTGATGTCATTCGGCAGAAGATAAACACAACGAGTGGACTCTAATTCGAATAAGACCAATTTTTTGGGAAATGCAAATAACGATGTACAGTATTAACTTCGATTCAGTTTTTCTTGAAATCGGGGGAAAAATCCTTTTTTCTTTTTTTTCATCCCCTTCTCGCGATCGCCGATTTATTTCACTTACACCGAATAAAATACAAATGTTAGACTTTTCCCGGGAGTTATGAATGCTTTTCAATTTTCTCAAATGGGTTCGTTTAAATTTTTCTTGTGCTCGATGCCCGGCTTCATTTATTTGAGCGCACTCAATTTTTCACTCGATAAATCAAATATTTCTTCTTTGTGCACCCTTTCGCCCTCAGTGTTGTTTCGTCCGAAGAATGAACACTGTATCCTTTGAAATTGTAACACTTTTTCTTTCTTTTTCCTCATCTTTATTTCCGACTTCCCAGTTCACCCAGTCAGACATTACAGTTTCAATTTAGAAGGCTTTTTCAAATTCTCCTCCATTTTCTAAGTGAGCAACTTAGAAAATGCCACCAAAGTAATGTTGTTTTTGTTGTTTTTAGTGCGGAAAAATGTGGAGATGATATAAAATAGGTTTGTCGAAAATAAATAAAAAAGAGAATGAAGAGGGATAAGAGTGGCAGAATGAAGAAACGAAAAAGTGATAAATCGTCCCAAAGAAAAAGCTGTCTGCATAATTGGTCTCTCTGGGATGAGAAGTGCGCTTTCCCCTTTCCATGACCGCCCCGGGATAATCCCCGCCGCCCAGGAAAAATGTAAAACACTCGTGCCAATACACAAACACGCACCGTACACGCACGCGGGCGACATGCGGCTGCTCGTCCTGGCCGTGTCGCTCCTCGCCAGCCTGACCGCCGGCCGCCTGCCCGCCGAGGGCGGACTCGCCCTCTGCGACCCCCACCACTTCGGCCACTGCCGCTGCTCCCCCGACCACAAGGACGTCGACTGCAGACGCCTCGGCATCGAACCCTTTCCGAAGGGAGCCTTTCCCAAGTCTACGCTCAAACTGTGAGTATATCCTTTTTAAATCGCCGGTTTTTTTATCCTTTCTTATTCAATTATCATATTCGCATTTTTGTATTTTTTTTTGTAATTGTAAATTTGGCAGCCCTGGAGTGGTCAACTGACAACTGCGCCCTCTGTTGGCCAAGGCTTTTACAAAGCCTTTCATTTGGCTTCAAAAGGCCCTCAAACACTCTCGCGTGTGCTCTGCACATTCTTCTTCTCGCAGAACCGCTCCAAACAGGTTTTCCTCGCGCAGAAAAGCACCAAATAAATGCATTCACACTTTTGACCCTTTCAGAAGGCATTGGCCTTTCTCCTTTCCCTTGGAAATGGGAAAACCACAGGAAAAACCACTTTACTTTCTCCGAAGGCCTTCTTCTGTTCCTGTCTGCATGTTAATCCGGTTGTATAAATAAAAGTAAATAATTCCCTGAAGTCCCTGAAGTCCCTCAAGTGGCCAATTGTCCCCGGAAATGGGGGAATTCTGAAAGTAATTTGAAGAGAGTGAGTGTGGCCGGGGTTTTATTAAAAAATGGCGACGAAAAGGGAAGATTTTGAGTGAGCGGCGTCTTCTGCTTTTGGCAATGATAAATAGGATGGAAGGGATGCGTGGTCGGGGTGGGCGTGGAGACATTATTCTCTTGTCTGGCTTTCCATGCATGGAGCCTTTCCCGCTCAGAAGAAAAGAAAAAACCCTTAAAAACCCTTTCGTCCCGACGGTTTTCACTTAATCTTCTCCTGCGGAATCGCTAACTTTTACACAATTAAAATTACTGGTTTTTGACCTTTTCCCGTTGCAAAGGCTCTTCTTTCTTTTGGGATTTTCCGGGAAAAGCGTCTCTTTAAATCGTTCTCACTATTGGAGCTTTGGCTCAACCCAATTTGTACATTTCTGATTAAGTCCTCGTGAGTTGATGGCAAAAGATGGGACATCACTCGAAACAATAAAAAACAGAAGAATAGAATAGAGAAGAAAGAGAAAAAGAAAAAAAGGAAAAAAGAAAGAAACGGTGAATTCATTCTGATGCATTTGTGAATTCGAATGAATCCGAATGAAATCGAATAAAATACAATAAAACCTTTTTATCATTAAAATTAATTTGTTTATTAACCGAAGAAGTTTCCCAATTGAAATAAATTAATTGTAATTTATAATAAGATTTGGCTTTTAATCATAGTTTCCAACTTTTCCGGAAACGGAAAATGAATTTTCATTTTGTTGTTGAGGTTTTATCTTCTCTTCTTAGCTTTCATTGCTTACTGATGGCCTCATTATCGGCCTTTTGTTTTCCATTTTCAAAAATGGAAAGTCAACTGAATTCAGCTAATCAGCGCTGACTAACAAATGTATCTGTCGTATCTGCCGTGTAAATGGAGGTATGAGCGCATTTAGCCTTTGCTAATTTATGAATGCACCACTCAGTTTGTGAGGAAAAACCTCTCCGATATTTAATTATGGAAAGGCCGAACATCCGAATGTTGTTTTATTTCTATGTTATTTTCAGTTAATAATTAATGATTTTTTGGGTGCGTTCAATGAAAAGTTTGGAGGTCCCCCACTGAGTCGGCCATAAATTAAATTTCCTCCGAAGTGTTCGTTCTGTCGGAGCGAATTCAATAAAGAGCTCAGATGGGCGTTGTTACGTCTCCTCCTGTGCCGGCAAAGCCTTCACAAACTTCTGTTCCAAATTCCCTTAAATAGTTACTTAATTCATTTTATTAACATTTTATTATTAATACTATTAATAGTATATATGTCGGTTGTCGGTATTTACAAATCATAACATTATTTTTAGTCTTCTGCTTTTTCTTTAATACTCTTAATTAGTTATCTTTGTCAGATTTGTAATTATTCTAAAGCAGAGCGACTTTGTTTTGTAGTTTCGAGTTCGGTCTCTCTGCGAAGCCTTCCTTCATTTTTTGACCGTCCCTCACTTTCGAATTTTAAAAGCGAATATAACCCAAATTTTATTTTGGGGAACGCCTCCGCAGAATAAAAATTTTATTATACCCTCTTCAGTTCGAATTGGAGGAAAAATTCCTGATAAGTTACGTCCTTCCGAGATTTCATACAAACGCTTCATAAAACGGTCCCATCTCTTCCTCTCCTTCCTCCTCCTCTCCTGAAGGAAACCCCGGGACCAGTCAGCGAACTTTCCCACATTTCCCAAATATTTTGCTTCGCTCAGCATCTCCTCAGTAGATGCAAAAGGATGTTTTTCTTTTTTCCCCCCAAAGTTTCCTTCGAAAGGCTTAATTTAAGAGGAGCTTATTTTTAACATTTTCACGTTTCCAGAGATTCGGTAAGCGACTTCTGAAGGGAAAACAGACCGATTCGTCGGGAAAAGTCACAGTCGAGACTTTCGACACGGATTTCACTGGCGTTTGTTCCTCTCGTGAACGACTTTGTAAATATTTTTTCAAATCTCCGCTTTATTGAGAAAATTGGCTTTGGTTGATTTGAAGGATTTGTTCGTTTGTTTGAAGAGGCCCCCATCGGGGCCCCTTCGGCAGTTGAGGTGTTCCGCCATTTGCATTTCCTCAAAAGAACACGTTTCACGAGTTAGTTATGTTGCTCCCACAATAACAGCTCTTATTCCACCCTTTCTGATATTTCCTTTCATAATTAATACATACATAAGGGCTTATAAGCAGAAGACTATATATCATATTTTGTTACTGCAATGTCAATATTATTAATAATATAGATAACTGAATAATACACATCCATAATATAATCTTAAAATAAAATTTTAATAAAATTGTGTAGTTGAAACTACATTTTATTCAAAAAAGGGATAAATGTGTAGTTTTTTATGGTTTTTGGTGGCGTCCAACTTCGGAATACCTTTTGCATTGGATGCAGAAAACGCAGCGAAAAGTGTAACTTAAAAAACGCCGCTCCCACTAAATCTTTCATTTGAATTTATGGCCTTTCCACGTCTCCTCCCCCTCGACACATAAATTCCAAAGCTACAACACTTTCCCGGTGAAAAATTAGCATCTAGTTTTCACATAAGAAATAATTCAAAATCTGGCCTCCGTTCAATGCTTTTGCTTTATGTTCGGACGCCATTTTATCTCCTCATTCGATGTGTCTTTAATGAGTCCAATGTCAGCAATGGAAGCGAGCGCGGCTCACGTGAATCCCTTCCCCTATTCTGTTATTTGGGGAAGGAGAGCTCACCCCGGGAACAAAGTTCTCACAGCGACGCCCCCCGGACAGACTTTTTAATAACCAGAGAAACCAAACGAGACTTGGAAAAGTGCCGAAAAAACTCTGCGTCATTCTGACGTCATTTCCTCCGCGAGGGGATTTTAATATGGGTTTCTCGTGACGCGGACTTTGGGGTGTGGGGGTGGTTGTGGGGTGCGGGGAGAACATGAAAAGGGGGACTCTCCCCTGAGGTCGCCATTAAGGTGGATCATCCCCATTTCTCGATTGTGGCGGCGCACTGGACAGTCGCTCCTTTTATATCTTCTATTATATACAATACATAAGATCCCGGATTAAGGAAAAAGAAAGAAAGAGAAGAAGAAGAAATGAAAGAAAAGAAAAAATAAAGAAGTGATGAGTTCATTCTGAGAGGAGTAAATTAATCACGTAAAATTTAAGAGTAACTCAACGTTAGCGGTCAATTTGACCGGTGTCTTTTTTAGTCGAATAACTGAAAAAGCCGCCGCAGAGATAAGAGCTGAAAGGTTTATCATTCGGTGACGGAAAGCGGTCAATTTATCTTAATGGAATTGTCGAAGCCTTTAGATAAGGCAGTGGACATTGTCGAGTTGTCTCCGTCTGTGTCCCTGTGCCCCCATGTGAGGGGGCCACCCACTCCGAGCCGGGATGGGGTTCCGCCCTCCTTACTCATCAGATTGTCAAGTAGTGAGAAATTAAAATAAATTAGCATAAAAGAGATAAAATTGATGGATGCGGATCCGAATATGGATAGTCGTGAATCGATGCGAATATTCGCCAGCCAAGGTGTTCAGGTTTTGGGAGAGAGAGAGAGAGAGAGAGAGAGAGAGAGAGAGAGAGAAGAGGGGAGAGGAATTTCATTCGCGAATCCAAACCCACAAGTGTCACTTTCACTAAGGTTTCGCCCAGAGGATTCGATCCGCCATTGATTTGCATTAAAGACTAATTGCACTCTTCGCAAGCGCTACAAAACGTGTTTGTCGGCCTGTCTGTCTGTCTGTTTGGCCCTCCGGACCGCATGGGCCACCGCGACGGGGTTGTGGTGTTGGGCCAACTTTGGCTTTTGTGGCTAAGGAAGGGGAAACTCATTTCGTCGCTCTGTCGCCTCTTTTATTGATTTTACGCAGAAAAAACAAAAGAACCAAAATGGGGACCATTTTTTTCGCATCAGAAATTTCGGCATACGTAGGCGCGATTAAAAACTTTCCCGAAATAGAAACGGAAAAATCCCTTTCACATTACCCGAAAAGTTTAAAATACACAATTAATTAAATCTAATTCTCGTCATTATGTCCTTTTTATACATAATATATACAGTATATATTTTAAAATTTAATTGCCTAAAACTCGTAATGTTTAATGTTTTTTGAAAACCCCAAAGGGAAACATTATATAATTAACTGCTTAAATTATGATAAAAAATTAGAAAGAAGAAAAGTCAATTTGACGTCTTCCGGGCATCGCCCCATCGCCCCATCCCCATAATTTATTACTTACAACTCGCCCCGGGGGCGAAGAAAACAGTTCCGAGCGGAGAACTCGTAAAAGAGGGAGATAACAGAAAGCTCCTTTTAATTTCGCCCGGGTCGCCCCCCATCTGACACGGTTTTTATAAGGGGCGGCCGGGAGGGGTTGTGAGGGGGTTGCGAGGGGGGGAGGGGGGGACGGCCGGGGAGGTAAACCATAAAATCCGAGAACTTCTTCAGAAAGAGAGCGAAGCGTTATAAGAAAACGATTTTAAAAGAATGAAAAATCGGAAAATGCTTAGGAGAAAAAAGAGTTTTCTCGAAAAATGTTGTCACCCGCCATTTTCCGTCTTTTGTTATTGTTTTCTTGACCTCATTCTTTTCTTCGTGAAAATTACGAGTTAATGTGATCGAGGAAAATCCTCAATTATACAGTATATGTTCAGCGGTATGAGTTTTATAAAATCTACAATTAATTTTTATTATTTTTTCAAAATGGCGAACACTTTCCGAAACAAAAGCTTTGTTGTCTGCTTTTTTATAAACCGAAGTTTTGGATGCTTTAAAGCCTTTATACTCTTATTTACCCTTTGCGACGCTCTCGTTAAGGTTTTATCCATTAATAAAAATTTAATTAGAGTTTTAATATTGTTGTGTATTCCTTTGGCGTTTTCTCGGGATTAAAATCCCGTCTCATTTTGTAATTATCGATTGGGTTTTTCGCTGTGATCGGATTCAAAGAAAGTTTCTCGCAAAAGAATTCCTCGAAAATTAGTTTTATCCTTTGGTATGACCTTTTCGGAATTACTCAACTTTCCAATTTCGCGCGAAAAGAGAGGTCGAATTTTTGGATTTTCCAAACGTAATAATTATTATGAAAATTAAAATGTTTTGATTTTCTTTAAGAGACAATTTTTGTCTGCTCATTCATTTATGCAACATTTATTTAAAGAGACCCAATATATATATCTTGTATAAATAATAATAAATATAAATTATAATTATAAATTAAAATAATTAAAACATTATATAAAGTCTTTTAATTGACAAATTTTGTGCAAAAAGTAAATCTATAAAAACAATAGACACAAAGAGAAAAATAAAATATTAAGTAAATAACACTGTTCACTACACAATACACAAATATAATAAAATACTGTAATTGTTTGTAGAAAATATAAATGAGTTTGCGGGAATTACAGAAATAAAAATAAAGAGAAATATGCAAAGTGTAGAGGAATTATAACTGACATTGAGGAAATAAAATACAATAACAGCAGACATGAAAATAAAAAACATAAACACAAATATCCGAAATCTCTGTAAAATATAATAACAATAACATATAAATGTGAAATGTTATTTCGCTTCGTTTTTCTGAAATTCCCGCCATTTTGTCAAATCTTTCTTTCCTTTTTATTACTGAATTTTATAGGCCGAGCTTTATTCCCTCCCTCAGTGGTGTTTCCACCGCCTTCTGTTCTTCTGCACGAGGTGTCAGAAGGTCAGAGCGCGACCACAGAAAACAAAGCTAATTTCCCTGTATGTTTCCCTTAATGCTTATTCAGTTCCAATAAGAAAACGAAAGGGAAATCTCCACCGCCCCCCCAATAAAAGCATTAAACACGGGTTTGTTCTCCTCCGCCGGCCAGGGACCAAAGGGTTACATTTAGACCTCGTAAATCGCCATAAACGCTTTCCGCTCTCCCACATTGGCTTCCGTCACGCCATCAACCCCCGTTCATTGGCCAGCCGCCCTCCTTCGAGGGTGCCTGCTTAACGCTTGACAGCCACCCTTAAGTGACCGCCCCTCCCCTTCCCTCCCCCTTTGAAGGTTTATTTTGTTTCAACGCCGGCAGATTTAGTTTAAGTCGACCGAATGAAAAATGAATGAGAAAGATGGATTTCCCGTTGAAGTGGAGCCAAAATTTTGATTAAAGATGAAAAAGATTTTTCGCCCTCCCCTTTTGCTTTTGAGGTTCGCCCCCAATCGTTTTTCTCGTTTTGCGTTTATTTATTTTTTTTTATTGCGGATCGATCATAAAAGCTTTCCCGAATCGTTTCCCGAACCTGAAACTGTCGAACACTTTATGAAAGCTCGACGGGGGGCAAATGGGAGTGCGACGGGAGAACAACAGAAAACGACAGCAGAGTTGAACAAACTGAATGAGTTCCGATAACAATTATCTGATTCGTTATCAGTGAGGCTTAATACGCGCCTGCTTCCAAAAGTTTTCCTTTTTCCTAATTAACTCAGTTTATTTATCTTCTCGGGCCTTTTGGTGTGAAAACCTTTGATAAAGGCTTATTTTCAAAGGGGGAGGGGCTCATTTTTGTTTGAAGCGAAAGCTGAGAAAAATGAAGAAAGAAAGGCCGGGCCGCTGACGGGGAGGGGCGGGGAGGGGGCGGGGACGCCGGAATATATGGCAGGAAATTACAATTAAGATGGCGGTCTGTTGCAGTAAAACAGAAATAAAGCGGTGTGTTTTGTTGTAAGAGGAAACATTGCAATTAATAGTCTGTTTCGGACGGGCGCGCGCTGCTCAATCGTTAACCCGAAACAATTCGGTTTTAGCGCTGAAATTTTTGATAAATCAGAATCGTTTCTAACAACACTGAAACTGGAGATAATGTCTTAAATCGTGTAAAAGCCGCAGATGGTGCCGCAGAGGGGGAGAGGGGGAGGGGGAGGGAGAGAGGGGAGAGAGGGGGTGGGAAAAAGCAGTAAAAACCACCTAAGAAAAGGGAAGAGACGTCCACTTCGGGATGGCGATTAATTAAAACCATCTGGATGAGTTAAAAGGGTATCGGATTTCGGGGTGACGTCACTTGGTTGAGTGCAAGAAACTGCTGTGGGGCGAAGGCTCCTGGATGTTCCCTGGGGAGTTCCCTGGGGAGTTCCCTGAGAGTTCCACTTACCTGGCGGAAAATGGGGGAAGTGAGGCTGACGAGGAAGTGAATGGGGACGTCACTTCATAATTTCCCCAAAAACGCCATTTTGATGGCATTCCAATTCTGCCCTTCTGCAGATTCTTTTTTTTTCTTTCTTTATGTATTTATTTATTTATTTCACGTCTTCGGTTTTTTATTCTTTGTGTATTTTTGTGTACATATATTTATTGTTTTGGTGTATTCCTTATTTTTGTATTTGTTTATTATATATTTACTCATTAATTGTAGACTTATTGTCTATTTGTTTATTTAATTGTTAAGTATACATTTATTGTCCCTTTATTTATTCATTTAATTATCGCTCATTTGTACATTTTTTCTTGTTTGTAAACTTATGTCTGTGTTAACTTTGTTCTTTTTTTTCCTTTTAATTCTGAGCTGTAATTTTTTGTAGTCGGAATGAATTTTAAAATGTTTTATCTGCTTTTTACCTTATTTTGAATTGGACGTTTTATTTGAGCGGTTTCTTTGAAATTCTTTTGAAATATTGCCGATAAATTCCACTTTTTGTTTACTCAGATCTCCATTTTGTGAGTGATTTTCATTAAAAATGTTTCCCGGGCGATTCACTGGAAAATTATATAAATGCTGAAACCGACGACGCACCGCCAATTACTTCTCGAAAATGGCTTTCGTCTTCATAACAGGTGGAGTCGTTCGCATAAATTCATCCCCCGGGAGGGGAAGGGGAATTCTCCCCATTTTCTCAAGAAATTAATCATCCCTCCGTTCCTCCTAATGATGTGACCTCTCTAACCTCTGCGGAAGGGAACCCCGCAAAAAACCTCCCCAAATTAATTGATCGCCTTTGTGGTGGTTTTTGTTTATTTCCTTCCTTCCTGCAAAGGCCGCCAGGAGATGAAAAGGCGGCGTGCGTGCCGCAGTCAGCAGTGAGCACTGCGGCAGGGGTGGCCAAAGCGCGGGGTTTGTTTTCCTCGTTGGGGTGGAGATTCTGCCAAAGCGCAGAAAAAATGAAACTTTAGATTGGAAGTGATTGATGATGATTAAAAGCTTTCGAACAAAAGGGAGTTGAGCGAATTCAAAAAAAATTAATATGAAAATTTGGTTGCTTTATCTTTGCCTTCGGCTCTGTCGGATCCCTCTCAGCGCTGCAACGCATTCAACATATTTAATTATTCACTATTTATATTTCCTCAGCATTTTCCGCTTTAAAAATTAATTTAAGCGCATTTCGGTGAGCTCAAATGCGTGTGCTCCACTCGTAAACAAAACACAACACCAGACGACATTATCTCCCCGCGGGTGCACAAAATATACGAGCAGGAGATAATTGTGAAAACAAAGAGCTCAGGAAGCAACAAACCGTTCCGGAGACAGATAACTGACTAACCACCAATAAAAGAGATAAAAACTCGGGGACGCCCTCCCCGGCCGACTTCGGGACTTCTTTCGAAAACACTTTCCCACCGCTTATCGGTCCCCGTCGGAGAGGAATTAGGCAAAAGGGGAAGGATTTGATGAAAAATGCTGGGCTTAGAGGGGTGGCATTCTCTCTCCCTTTGGGCGGAGGGAAGATTCTGTCTGTGAGAGTGGAGATAGATACGGTCCGCCATGAAAAGATTGGGGCGTTGAAAATGGCAAGCAAAGGTCGAAGTCCGCCGACTGTTGTGTGGGTTTAATTCGTTCCCCAAAAATTTCAGGTCGTCTGCTTCCATTCTAAAAGAGACTAATTTACATTAAAATGAATCGGTTCGTATTAATATAAATTCTCATACAGTCTTTCAAGATGGACGACCGCCCGCGACAGAAGGAGAAGGAAAACAATGCCCTCATTAACTCTTATTGTATTGCCAATTTCAGTATTAAAATATAACAATAATATTTCCCTATTACTCATTAAAGGCTACAGTACGATAATATTCTTATACAGTATATTTAACATTAATTATATTTGGATTTTGAGAGGCTTTAGACTTTTGTATCTTTCTCATTTTTGTATTTTTTTGTATTTGCAATTGTTTTTGATTGTTTTTGTCTCTTTTATTTGTTTCTTTACTATTCTGTGTATTTGTTCTTTTTCTATCTTTTCTCTCTGTTCTAATTCCTGTTAGTTCTCATTTTCTTTCTTCGTCTTTTTTCGTCTCTTTTCTATCTTTCCTTCTTCTATTCTGTTAGTTCTTTTCTATATTTTCAGTGAATTCTATTTGTTTGCTTCTACCTATTCTATCAGAGATGTTTGCCTTTATAATTATAACTCTTAACAGTTTCACAGAGTTTCAGAGTTTTTCACCGAACATCAAAATTCGGACCCGAATGATTTTCTACATTTTTCCCTCCAAGATTTCAGAGAAAATGACAACTCTCTGTCTTTTATAATTCCAAACTTGATGAAACTTGAACTTTTTGAGCGCCTCCCCCCCCCCTCTGTCCTCCACCCCCGGCAGAAACTTCCCATTATCTCCATAACCTTTTCCGACTCAATTTGAATTTCATCTGGAAAAATGGCAAGGCAAGAAAAAGAGCCCTTGAGGGGAGCTTTCGTCGTGCTCTCCTCTCACCCCCTCAATCGTCTCTCCCCCTCTCAGAGCCGCGCGCCCAGAAATTTTGGGGGAATTTCCATCCCCCACGTGGCACAGAAATGCACAGCTTTCTGTTGGTTTGGAATCGTATGGAAAGTTTGGGAAAGTCCCCGGGGGGGGGGGGGGGGGGAAAGAATCAATTAAGGAGGGAACTGCGACGGCGTTTTGACAATATTATCGAAACAAGATTGCTTAATTATAAACCGTTAAAAGATGTGCGACTCGTCGCCAAACAATCCATCAGAGAATCAAAACAAAACATTTTTTATAATCGTCCCGGAAATTCCTTTGAAAAATAAAAAAAATAAATGGGTTTCTAAATGGGTTCGCCGTCGTCCGTTGGCGTTCCCTTAATTTGAGTTTTGCGAGTGGCCGCGCACTGCGGTGTTTATTCCCGCGGGAATAAGGGGAAGACGGGAGGACAGTGGGGAGAAGACGAAGGGGGTGTTTTGTGTGGGGGATGACTCCCGGCTGCGGGGTTACTGAACCGGAAATTTTCCGCGCTGTTCGGTGGAAAACTCATTTGTTTTAAGCGAAGTAAAAGCATCGCCAACTGCCCGGAACTCCAAAAGCTCCCTTCTCCTGTATATTTATGCAGATATACTTATAAAAACATAACGCCTTTTATGTATAATACATTACTTTCTGTCACTTTCCGCGAATCACAGACGGATTTCCCTTACAAATGTTTGCATAATATTATATCTCATAAACGGTGGCTGTTAGGAAAAAAGCATTCGTACATTTTCGTAGATAATTTCACGATGTACAATTTATCTTTCATTTTTGAACTAATTTAACTGGACTATCAATGAATGAGGCGTCTGTCCATCGCCATTGGAAAAAAAGAAAAATCCATTCGCCGGTCGGAAACTCTTTCCACCGCAACAAACCATTTAAACCCGTTTTCTAATTTTATTAAATGCGCTCGAGATAACCTCTGTATTTGCGGCTGACATCGCCCTAACATATTACCTCGAAATTAGCAAAAAATCTCATCCATTAGTTTTTTAAAAAACCCCTGCAAACGCGGGGTTAGGCAACGAGTGCGCCGAGTGGTCATCCTTGACACAGATTCGACCAATTATCGCGAGCACTCTGGGGCCACTCGGGGCCACTCGGGCCCACTCGGGGGACCACATGCCCGATCATTTAACGGTCCGTGCGAATCGCCCCCAACCCCCAAATCACCCCTTCATTTACCTTTATTTACATCCTTTCCAAAATT
The DNA here is from genome assembly GCA_028293925.1 of Brueelia nebulosa. Classification (NCBI taxonomy): domain Eukaryota; kingdom Metazoa; phylum Arthropoda; class Insecta; order Psocodea; family Philopteridae; genus Brueelia; species Brueelia nebulosa. The sequence continues at coordinate 414,249 of JAQIBA010000020.1, forward strand.
ATGACTTCGGTAAAAGCATAAAAATGGAAATGTGGTTTTTCGTCTTTAATTAGGCGGGGCGTGGTTCCCACTGACCGTGATTAAAGCTGAGGATCCCTTGCGATTAGAGCTTTCGAGGGAGAAGGGCTGAAAGGGGTTGCCGTTTTGCGGGGTTGTTTCCTTCTTCGGTTGAGTCTCCCCCCGCTAATTCATTTTGTAATGCCGCCTACTTAAAAATGAACCCCTCGCGGTTTTCATCCCCCGGTCAGGCAAAGAAATCCCTCGGAAGCGGGAAATGAAGTTAAATTGTTTCCGTGTTTCGAAAGCGGCACGCAAAGACTCGGCTTTGTCGAAAAAGTGTTAAAAGTCGTTAAAAGTCGCCATTTAATGATTGGAAAAATGCCATTAGAGCGATTAATTCAATTTAATTTTAATTCCCACTGTGACAGCCATCGGTGCATCATTTCTTTCCGTCACGCATATATATATATGTATATTTGGCTTTTTCGCATTGAGAGAAGAAATACAAATGGCAGACAATTTGAGATACATCGAGTTTACATTAAGGCCAAAATAAAGTAGAAGATTACATAAAAGAACCAAAAAGGTGAATATTATAAAAGAAAGTGGGGGATTTTAGAAGACGAATGCTGTTATTTGATCAAACGCTAAAAGCTCTATAATTTTATATGGGGATACAAAGAATATTCGAAAGCGGGAGATAAAATATTTGAGATGGGTTTTCGAGTTCGATTGGATGAGAGGAAACGTAGGAGAGGCGGGAGAAGAGGCTTTTTTAAAAATCTCAGCAAAGGAAAAGAACGAACGACTGACACCAAATATTAAGGGAGATAGAAAAAGAGCTAAAAATTCTATAACAGTTAAAAAAGAACAGCTGAGAACTTAAGAGTAGATGAAAAAAAAACAAATACACAGAATAGATAGAAGCAAATATTAGTATTAACAGAATAGAATAAGAAAAGATAGAAAAGTACGAAAGAACACAAAAAAATAAAATTAGAAGTAACAGGTATTAGAATCGATGGAAGAGACAGAAAAAGAACAGCTAAAGGAAGGCAATTAAACGTTAATTCCCTTTAACGCAAAAGATAAAAGCTCATAGAAGATGCGAGTTAAAGAAGAAAAATGAAAAAGAAGAGCAAAGGAAGAGAAGATGAAGAAAACAGTTTTTAGTGAACATAAGCGAATTTCCCCCTCGGGCATTTGAATTGCCGAAATCAAATGAATAGAATGGGGATGAAAAGCATAAAAGCAGAAGGGAAAGCTCATACGCTTTTCAATTTTAAATTAGAATTAAGGGCCAAAGGCGGACAAAAGCTGCTTTTCGCTACACAATTACGCCGAGGAATTAATTCCCGAGATTCCGGGCGAAGGCTTTAAAGAGTCCCCCAATGGACACGGTCCTCCCCCATCCGCATACACACACAACACACACACACACACACACGCACACACACGCGCACGCGCACACACACAAAGGCAGCGAACGTGCCTTCGTCACTTGTCACGAAGCCCATTGTGTTGAATGGTGACCCCCGACCCTCCCCGTGGTCTTCCTTTGATAAATTCCTTTGTCCTCTTCACTGCTCTCCTTCGGGAAATATATGCTCACCGAAAAATGCTTTCCTTTGACATAAATCGTGACAAATTCATTAAATCCCGAAAACGTCGTTTTTGGAACTTGTAAAAGTAAAAAATGTTTGTCGTCTGCTATAAATTGAGAGTTTTTTGTTTGTTTTCTTCTTTTTCCCCCGACGGAGTAAAAAACTGGGAGGGACGGTAGCGACGGAAAACAACCCTTATTTTCTTCGCTTTTCATTTCCCAAAAAAGTTTCCGGCCGCCATTGGAAATCCTCAAAAGCACAGAAAAACACGAGAAACTTTTTATGTGAAAATATGTTAAACCCGAGGGAATGATCGGACGATCAAAAGAAAAGCTTTCTCTCAAAGCTCAGTTTCCCGAGCCGTTCTTCATTTAATCGAACAGTTGCCCTCTGCTTTCTTCCGTTCGCCCCTGTTCGCCCCCTGAACGCCCCCCGAACGCCCCCATTTTTCACCCCGAAAGATATTGATACTGCTCTTATAACTCCGAACGGAAAAGAGAAACTGAAACGTGACGCGGGGGTTAAGTATCATTTTCGATTTGGGGACGCAGAAAGTTTTAAATGAAAAAGGTTGTCTCGTTCCGGAGTTTCAGGGGAGGGGTTTTCATCCCCCGAGAAGCAGAAAACGCGGCCCTCTCATCGAACGGAAATGATTTCGCCGGAAGTTTACCTTTGGTCGAAATTGTTCCATTTATAATTTCCTTTGAATCTCACAAAATTGTTCATCACATAGTGTAAATACAAATAAATGAATTATATATATAATAGAATAAGAATTAACGCTTATATTATTATATAAATATTTTCTTTGACTCGTCCGGAGGCACTAAAAATTTGTTCATTTCTATATTTTACATTTCAGTTTTTCGCAGAATAAAACAAAAAATGGCTGCTTGAGGTTTTTTATATTAATATATAATATTAATGCAAAACTTAAGAATAAAATGAATAAAATGAGATTTATGGAAATTAGAGCTCACTATATAACGATAATAATGACTAATAATTATAGTGAATAAAATTTAAACAAATTAGATAAATTAGACAAATTATTCATACAGTTAGACAATAATTACTTAGACATATATAATTGACATTATATTAGATAATTAGACAAAAAAATTTACTCAATTATATATTCGTTATTAATTCATTTTAAAATTAATAATAAGTTAAAAAAAAGTATAATCAATTTTTAATTAATAAAATAATATTCTGTGTGTTTATTCAGTTTAAAAGTGTGGTTTGTTTACTCTGTGCCTTTCTTTTCTGAGGGGGAGGGGGTGTTCCTTTAAGGGCTGCTCTCTTAGTGATGGACAACATTTTACTTTTGAGCTGTCGATAAAGAGATTAGAGGAAATTCGTTTCGAAGAGGGCAGTGGAGGAGTGGAGGAGTGGGGGGGGGGAGGTGGGGGTGGGGGGGTGAGGGGGGACGGGCAAATACAGAAAAAAGTAATTCGAAAAGAAAATAGAAGACGCAGTGGGGCTGTTTATTCAGCTCCTCAAAAACAAATTGTCGCCGTTGTTATGGAAACCCGTTTGGCACCATTTTGGTGACGTAACGGGTTCACGGAAAATCTCGGGAGGAAAAAGCGTTTAGGGGTGGCTCGAGTGGACCACTCGGAGGGGTTTTGGTTTTAAGCAACTTCGCCAGAGATTTATGAATTGACAATATCGCGCGATACAAATTGAAAAAAGGGGGGAAATAAGAGAGCGAAGATCCGATGATTGATGGGATCCAAAGTTGAATCCTTTCCATTTTCCCCCCACCGCCCCCTTTAATTTCTTTCCTTTTTGTTACCGAACTCCGGCCTACTTCGCCAAACAAAACTTTCGACATTTTCATCATTTTTCTCCCCTCTATAACAAATTGCATCCGGTTTTATTGTCTTTCTCCACTAGCGGCATAACTCTTATTTGTCTTGCCCCCCGCCCCTTCACCCCCTTCACCCCCTTCATCCCCAACTCTTTTTTCATTTCTCTCCTGCTTTTTCTTCATTACATTTTCATTTCTTTCTTCCGTGAACGACTCAAAATTTCACTATTTTTTAAAAAAGTTCCCACAAAATTTATGGCCCGCATAAAATAATTCCAAAGAAAAATTACGGAATAGATTTTCCCATTTGGGAAGTGTTTGACTATTTTCCCGGATTTCCGGAAATCTTCTTCGGGTGGTGGCGGTTTCCGATCGCATGAATCCGACAGCCGGAAGCCAAATCGAGACGAAACGAAAGGTTAATAATTTCTAATTAAAAATTGGGGAAACCACCTGCGGCTCGGAAGGGGATGAAATCGATTAGGACTTCCGGAAATGCGATGAGTGCAGAGAGCATGACAGCGAGTGTGAGCTCTTGTCATCGCTGTCAGCAATTCAGCAGTGAGGGCCTTTCACCTCATTGAGCGATGAGGTGCCCACCGCAGAACCGGTTTGTGTCTTTCAGGTTTCTGCTAAATTCATTTTCTTCGATCAAAAGAGAACCTGAGAAAATATATATTTGATATTTTCCGGCCCCCCTTTGGGGTTCCCTCGGCATCCGAAGAATGTCAGCAGAAGAAAGCCGCGGTTGTTTTCTCTCGCGGTGCACTTCCATTTCGATTGGAGCGCTTTGAGCCCCCATTAAGCTCTGTTTACATTCTCCGGGAGTCGGTAAATTTCCGGCTTTTCAATCGAGTCACGGAACAACGGAAAGTTGAATATTTATATTTTTAAATGAATTCATTGAAAGCACACAGTTTGTTGCCAAGTTTCGGGAAGGAGGTGAGGAGCATCCCTCGCATTATTTCGTATCGAAACAGCAAATGGAAGGTTCAAAAGCAGAGCCGCTATATTTCAAAGGAAAGAAAGAATATGATGGACTGTGGGTATGGAAAACTGTATGCAAAGTGACGAGATGTAAAATATGCAGAAAATTCTTTCTCTCTCATTTAATTATTAATTACAATCGCTTATTTAACTCGGAAATTTTGTAACGGTCGGGCTTTGTCGGTTTATGCCTGAGACAAATAAGAAGAAGGATCAAATAAGGGGCAGTTAATGATGGGAACCCTCATTATTTATCTTAAAATAAGAAGAAGATTTAAATAAGGGGCCGTCCGTAATGAGAGTCGTTTTCTTACATTTATTGTGACGGGGAATTTCAACGTAAGAAGATGGGGTTTGTGTCCTAATTGTCTTTTATTAAGAAGATCGAATTAAGAAAGTATAATCACAAACAATTAAAATCTTTTAACAGTTATTTTGGAATTCTTTTTAGAATATTTGAGTCTGTGGTAAATGTGACGTCACAAAATTTCGGCGATTGTCTTTTGTGTTTTGTTTCATTGTAATTGCAGATTAACTTTTTAGTCTTTTCTAACTGTTGACTAAAAAGTTAAAAAATAAATAAAAGATAAAAGTTACAGTCTTTTTTATTAAAAACGCACTAAAAGTTAAAATAATGTAAATACTAAAAAGTATTTACGCATTCATTCCTCTCTTTTTGGTATATATGAAAATATAATATTTAAAGACATATAAAGACTTTATTCAAAATAAAAAATGGCTGACTGCGTTAAATATACAAAGAAATAAAGTATATGTTGTATTTGTATACCAACGAGAGAGGAATTAATGTGTGCAAATACTTTTTATTATATTTTAGTGCACTTTTAACACAAAAGATTGTAACTTAAAAACTTTTTCCTCTTATTTATTTTTCATAACAATTTCACTTTGTAATCCGTTCGTCATTCGTCAGCAAAAGCGCTTATCTTTCCCGACGAGAAACATTTATTCGGCGGTGCGGAAGTAAACAGTTTCCCCAATTTTTCATTAAAAATTTTCCTATTTAAAATTAATTCCACTTTGGAAGTTGTTCATAGTCGCAGAGAATTAGGAATTAAGTCGAGCGAAGAGAAAACTTTTCCTTTACACCCCAAAACCGCTTTTGGGATTTCCCCTCGGCTCATCGGGGGCCAAACTGTCTCCTGGCGAAAATAAACAATGAAAAGATCACTCTCAGTCCGAAGCAGAACGGAGAGAGAGAGAGGAGAGAGAGAGAGGGCGCAGGGCCGGAAAGTAAGCAAAGAATCGTTCACCCTTTGTTTTTCGGACTTGATATCCGGTTTAGATTAAACTGAAAATAAGAAGACGTTTTGGCAAACTCACAAAAATTTAAGTTTTTCTCGTCTTTCTTAAAACTGCTTTTAAACAGCAAAAAATTGTCGGATCGAATTAAAACAGTCTGCTGAGTTTAATAAAAATGATTATGTGAGCGCCTCTCCCTCTGACGAAGAATCGCTCACCGATTAATTTACCATTTCAGCTAAACCAAACGCGGAATTTAATTATTACGAAATTTAAAATGGAGGTCATCGCCGCCCTCAAAAGATACGTTGATCCTTTCCATTATCTCCAAAGTTTGCAGAGCAAAATTAAGCGGCGTTAATGGAGTTAAACTCCTTCAAACAGCCCCCAATGCCCCCCATTAAACGAAGATAACGGCCGAGCCCTCACTTACCCATTTACCCTCACTCCGCCATATTGTTTTCATTGAATTTATGTCAATTTCACAAAATTTTATGTCCGACAAAAATCTGGAAAATCTTCACTTTTTTATTCTCCTTTGCAACAGATGTTTCTGTCGTTTTTTGGGAGAATTAAAAAAACGGGAGAATTAGCCCAAAATGAAAAGGGTGGAAATGAGCGGGGTTTTAATAAATTTAATAAAGGGGGTTGCTCTGCTGCTCTGCTTAGCCGGAGGGGGTGGAACACGGCCGGTGTTCTGGAACAACCCTCGAAAAGAATTTCAGTGAGGAAAAGGGTTGAATCTGTGACCTTCTGGACAACAGTGCTTTTGTTTGATTTTAATTTCGTTTTAATCCGAAGCGAACGCTAATGAAGTAATTTGGAATTTACGCATTTGATGCTTATTCAGCTGAACGAACAATTAAATTTGAAGTCATTTTAGTTATCAAGTGGTCCAATTTTCCAATTTAATTTTATTGTTTTTAACATTTTATAATAATTTTATGATTATTTTACGTTAATTTATTTTTAATTTATTTCTTTAAATAATTTATTTAACTATAATTTTACAAAATAACGAAATCATATTAAATATTAATTTAATATTAATTTAATAACATAAAATAAAATCGTTCATTAATTTCGGAAAAGAGTGAAAAATATTGGAAATTTTTAGTCAGAAAAAGTAAAGCCTTTTCTTTTTGGATTTTAACCCCAAAGATATTAACGTGGAAAGCCTCAGAAATCAGCAATGAGCTCTCTCTCTCTCTCTCTCTCTCTCTCTCTCTCCTCTTTCATCGAAACCAAATATATAAAGCTGAAAATGATAAATCTAAAGCTCACTTTGCATATCCATCATTCCTCTCAATTCCTCTCAGTTCCTCTCAATTCCTCTCAATCCGATCTTTCAGGTTTGCCTCCAATGGAAACCGTTTCATTGTATCGGATTATTGAAATATAAAAACCATTTCCGGATGAATTAAATTTGTAAAAAAGACTTTTAAAGAAAACTTATAAAAGGGCGATATCATTAGCGAGTCGTTATCGGAGACGCGTTGAGAATTCAAAAAGGGGTTGAGGGAGGAATTGGAACATCCCCCGCTTTTCATGGCGGATGTTCGAAAGGGTTGCACGACCGAATTCAAATCAGATGGCGACATTTTGGGATTCATTTTGGGATTCATTTTGGGGAGTCGCTTCCGTGAAACAGCCGAAACTGCTCACTTCCGGTGCTTTCTCGTGAATGAAAGCACACTGTAAGAAAGCGAAGGGGATCCATTCGGGTTTAACCAAATGAAGAGGAATGTCATTTTCATGTTTGGATCTCAATTTGGGTGCGGTGCCAAATGCAAATTGAAAAGGGGGAACCTTCGGGCGATAAAAAGCTCTCCCTTCGTCCCCTCATATCTTAAGCGGAAGCGGAAATTAAAATTTAGAAACCGTTTTAACGGTTTTCTATTTACATTTCGAGCACGGAATCGGTTTTCCGGTTTTTGAGGAAAAAAATTTCCTTATACTTGAATCAAATATTTTTAAAATAAAATGAAAATATTTTTGTATTTTCTTTGCAGAGATCTTTCGAGTAACAACTTGACGGAGATACCAGAGGACTTCTTCGCCGATCTGTCCGAACTGGAAGAACTGTAAGCACATTTAGACTTTCTTCTGAGAGAATAATTATTTCTCATCAGTATAAATTTATAAAAATTCCACTCGAGTGTTACGGTCATGAGTTTAGCCCGAAGTTATCATATTTCAACCCTCTCTTTTGGGATTAATTATATAAAATAAAAAAAAAGCAAAGGCTTTACCCCAAAGGAATCTTTCAACCCCTCAGACAACGGCATTTCATCCCTTTTGTCTTTATTTCAGGTTGCTGGCCGATAACAAAATTGAAAATATCCATCCGAAAGCTTTCCAAAGCAATCACCAACTGAAAAGGCTCTCCCTCCAAAGCTGTGGCCTCGTCAACGTCCCGACGGAGTGTTTGTCCGCCCTCAAGTCCTTAACGTCGCTGTAAGTCTCCCTTTCGCGCTGACAGTGCTGAGAACCGTCAGCAGCAGTCGCCCTCGCCGCTCGTCGGGTTCCGCTGGGGAAGAGGTTCTTAAAGCTCAGATAATAAAAAGGAAAGCCCAGTTTAGAATTAGGAAGGGAAGCTTTTCGGCCATAAATTCACCGGATTAAAGCCGGGGGAAACAAAAAAGAAAAGAAAAAAAGGATTTACGACTTTTGCTTAGTTACTTCATCAAGTTCCGCCGCAGTAATTGAAATCGGCACTTTTTCCAAGAAGCTCGGAAAAAATGAAAGGCGGGAGGGGATAACGAGTACAAAAAGGCGACGAAATTCTCTGAGGTGTCAAACGGAATTAATTTATGGCGGAATTAATAACGACAGCGGTGGACTCAGAAATTAATTTGAATTAATTGAAAAAAACTTAAAAAATTCCACCCCCAGATGAAGTGCAGGGGAAACCACCCCTCAGGCCCAACCTGCTTTGGTTTTCGAATCAAATTTCCGGTCGCCGATAGATGAGCAATCTGATGGGGTTTCCGGAAATGGCCTCTCGGTGTAGAAACAGCGCAACCGGATATGGCTGGGAGGAGCGAAGCACAATGGGGCAGAACGCGAAATCGCAATTATGTATTGATAAAAATCTCCCGGGAGTTATGAAAAAGAATAAGGGAGTTCCTTCATAAAGCGATAATTGGGGCTAAAAGAATATTCTGAGGAGAGAGAGAGAGAGAGAGAGAGAGAGAGAGGAAAGGGCGTTATTCATAAGGGGAAGGGAGATGGAGGGATGGCGTCGTCGTGGGGGTGGGAGTCATTAAGGGATGGGGACGAGTAAAAATCCAGGCGATCAAGCGGACGACGACCCCGAGGAAGCCGACCGGGAGGGAAAACCGCTTTTCTCCCGCCATGAGATCAATGTGAAATGTCGCCGCGGGCTGAAAGGGGTGGGAGGCCTTTGGGGGTGGTTTTGGAAGAGAGTTCCTCCGGCGGGGGTCGGGGGTCGAGGATTTTCTGCGGCCACGTGGCCATTGTTTCGGCAAAAAAGGAATCATCTCTTTTTTATTTGATCGTGGTGTACTTCTCCCTCGATTTACGCGGTGGATTCGTTTCAGGAAAAACCGTGCAAACCGAATCACCTCAGAAACCGAAAAAAATGCGTCTCTGTTTGATTACAACTCTCTGAGGTTGAACTTCTGTAACACGAAACAAAACCGTAGAAGTTATAATGTAACGAAAGATAAGCACGGGCGAAAGGGTTTTTAAAAATAAATCAAATAACGTTTTTTTAAAATTCACAAAGGCAAAGTTGAACTTTGGAACAATGTTTGGATTGTAATTAAAAGGATTACGGAAACAGTGTGAAATATCTAATTAAGATAAAAAGAGATTTTGCGGCGGTGTTGCGAGCGCGCACGTGGCGCACGTAATCGCCGGAAGAGGAAAAGCCACTTCCGGAAGCACCGGAAGTGGCGGTTGACATCGAACGGTTCCTGAATTTCCCATTTATTTCCAGGCAGTTGGATCAGAACGAAATATGGCAGATAGACGATGACAGTTTCGAAAACCTGACGCACCTGAGAAACTTAAGACTGGAGGGAAACAGACTTAGGTCCATTCCTGGCGGGGCGTTGCAGCCCCTGAAGTCGTTGGAAGCTCTGTAAGTATCCTTTGTCCCCCCACGTCAAAGGAAATTCCCAAAGGAAAGGAAAAATGTTATTCTTAGTTAGAGCAAAAAGGAACAAAAAAGGCTGTAATTGGCCGTATCCGAGGGGAAAACTTTTAATGTCGTTTGACGGTTTTCATCGAGAGGAAAGAAAACAAAATGTTTTCTTTTTTAATATTTGGGCGATTTCGGGAGTTTTGGATTTGCCAAATGAGACGACGAGCTTTTAAGTAAAAGTTATTCGCTTTTGCGAACGTTGCTCACTTTGTCGCCAACTTTTCTCTCAAAACAAAACACTTATGATGTTTTGTTGCTTATCCTTCGCTTAACTTCAGCATCAGCTCAACTTAATCCAATACAAACCGAGTGTTTTTGTTTTAGGAATTTGGGGAATAATATGCTCACGTCGGTTCCTGTCGGAGCTTTTCCAGAACTTCAAAACCTCTTCATTCTGTAAGTTTCCATCCCATTTTCCGCATGCGCACCAATTGGAAAACTTGTTCAAGAAAATTTATTTTCCGATTCCGACTGCTGAGCTTCAGCGAGACTTCCCCGACAGTTTTCTTTTCCTCCGGAAGCGATGAATAATAATTTCAAAAGAACTGTCAAAAGCAGCTAATAGATGAAAATTTATGTCCCCACTGATTTATGAGAGAAACGATTAGCGGCGCTGGAATTAAGCATTGGCTCAAACCTCCGCCAACTTTAATTACACCTCCGGAATTTCTCTCCCGGGGCGCCTAATCCCCGAGGATCGCCTTCGGGATTTTATATTAACCCATTTACTGCAGTAGGTCATTGCCGCGCTTCCTCCTTTTCACGGCTTCACAAGAGAATCCGTTTCTGACATTTTGGAATACAGTCGGCGAATCCCCTTATGCATCGGCTCAAAACCATATATTGATTTTCTTTCTGTACAGTTTTTTATATTTATGTAATGTTTCCATAATTTCCAGTTTTTTATTGTGGTTTGTTGGGTTATCTTCGAAGGTTTGACTTCCATTGTTGATCTTCTCTGATTTGCTCTTTGATTATTTGAATACATCTCTTCTTTCAGAGTTCAGCTAATTATTTGTCTAGAATTTTGACACTAATATTTCTCTCTATGATCCTTTGATACGGCAATTAAGCATTGCAACCGTTTACGCGCTCAACAGTACGGTGGTTACTATTTAGTGAGCTTAAAGAGAATTGCCAAAAAGTGTGTCATTAACAAGGCAAAGGGAATGAAATGTGCATAAATCGGTCGGTGCCAAAATATGCGGGGCTTGCGCTGCAGATAATGACTCCAGCTGACATCAGCTGCATCAACGATTACGACAAACGAACGGTCATTAAAGCGAAAGGGTTAAACGGGACATCTTTTGGCGAGCGATAAACACCCAGCGAGTGATGGATTGGATTTATTGATCCCTCCTTCGGGCCTTCAGCATTCCAACGAGCACTCTTGGCAGGAGCAGCCCTCGTTATGCAACGCCCAAGACGAGGAGCCAAACCGACGTTTCGATAACATCTCATTAAGCATTCTTTTCCTCTTGGACGAACTGTCATCGAGGTGTTGCCTTCTGGTTCGCAACACATCGCGACATGACAGATCCAACGCAAAAACAATCCACGACGCGACAGTGTTTAATAACGCCCACTCCGTTGTTGTTGTTCTTCTCGGAAAATTTCACACGTCACCACCAACTTCATTAGTGGTCTTTTATCGGGTTTCGAAAGACCTATTTTCATTTCCGTTCGAAAGAGGGAAATCAAAAATGACTTTCCTCTCATTTCCTCTGCCCGTTCTCAAACACAACAACTTCCTCTCTTGCGAACTAATTAGTTGACCGAGACAACAAAATGTTCATCGCATACCTGATTTTAATCCTAAGCCTCGTTAGGTTTTCGCGTCGTTGTTGATGTTTGGTGATACCGAAGAGCGTTCCAGAAAATCTGTGGAAGCTGAAATGGAGACAAAAGAAGAACAATCAAAGGGGGGAGAAATCCTAAAAAGTTTATTATTTAATAATATTGAGTTGTCATTAATTATAAAATAGAAAAAGATGTTTATTTGGGTCGTGCACTGATAAAAGAAACTTAAAAAGAATACGTAAATAAATTTTACGAGTGAACAACCGGAAAAGGAAATTGTGATTTTATTTCTTTTATTTGTTTCACCCATTAACTCACCGATGCAGAAAGTCCTCTTCCTGTTGGGCAGACTTTTACCATTCAGCTCATATTCAGATATCAGCTCATTCTCAATTCAAACTTGATTGCAGGTTGCTGAAAAGAAACCAAATCACTAAAATAGAGGACGACGCATTCGCCAATTTAACTTCTCTACGGGTACTGTAAGTAGTCTCCCCTGGGTTCCAACCCCCACTCACCCCCACTCACCCTCACTTCTCATCGCCGTCTCTTGTTCGCCCCCAGAGAATTAGACAATAACCTCCTCACGCACCTCCCCATCGCCCTCACCGAACTCACGTCGCTTCAGGAACTCTCCATATCCAGCAATAAGATAAAGTACATCCCCGGAGGAATCCTGCAGAAGTCGCCGGGACTCGCCCTCATTGAACTGCAGGGCAACCCCCTCGTCGGCGTCGACCCCCACGCCTTTTCTTTCCTCCCCAAACTGCGGAAACTGTAAGTCTGCCCGAAGTGCCCCCAGAAGCGGCATTCTCAACCTTCCGTTGCCTTTCAGAACACTGTCCGAAGCGAGGGAGCTCACGGAATTTCCCAGCCTGAACGGAACCTCCTCCCTGGAAGTGCTCAGGCTGGACAGGGCGAGTCTGTACAATGTTCCGGCGACCTTGTGCAAGACCTGCCCCCGCCTGAAGAGCCTGTAAGTGTCAGCAGCGTTGTCCCGCGCCAGCAGAAGTACCTAAGCCGCCTTTTTTTCAGGGACATCAAATGGAACAAACTGACGCAGATCCCGAACCTGAACCACTGCAAAGATCTGCGAGTGCTGTGAGTAAGGAGTTTCATTTTGGTCGTTTTTCCGACAGCAAACCGGGGGCGGACGCATCTAAATGTGGCATCCTTTTCCCTTTAGAGACCTGGCCCACAACAGGATCACGGCGCTGGACGGGAGACTGTTCAGGGGACTGTCTCAGCTCCACGATTTGCTTATTTCTCATAACTTAATCTCGAGAATCCCCCACGACGCTTTTTACGGTCTGGTCAAGCTGCAGGTGCTGTGAGTATCGCCAACAGCATTCGCCGTCTTCTGCTGCTGCAACTGTGATACGACTCGGATTTGTTTCAGGGATTTGGAGGGAAACGTGATCGAGTACATTCATCCGGAAGCTTTCGTCGCTTTCAAGCAACTGGAAGATCTGTAAGTTCGTTTCTTTACTTTTCATTCTCGGAATTCTCAGGAAAAAGTGGGTCGAGCCTAAGGAGAAGGAAGACGAGGGGTGGCGGGAAAGGGGATGAACACAACAGAAAGGCCCGATCTCTAATTCAGTCTTTTATCCCACAGGAATTTGGGCAACAACATTTTTCCCATTCTACCGGCGAACGGCCTCGACAGACTTCTTCATCTCAAGACTTTCAACAACCCCAATCTGAGGGATTTTCCACAGCCGGACAGTTTCCCGAGGATTCAGACTTTGGTGAGTTCTCTCGCTTCGTCCTCAAGAGCGCTTTCAGGCTGGTTTCCCCAAGCAAAGCGCTGTTTCAGGTGCTGTCCTACGCCTACCACTGCTGCGCTTTTCTTCCGTTGATCCCCCTCGAAACCCCAAAGCCACCCCTCCATGAATCTGTCCTCTTCCCGACGGACACAGAATTCGACATGAGTCTCTGGAACTCCAGTCTCACGGATATTTGGCCTCAGCTCCGTAAGTGTCCTTGTGAACACTTTGCTGAGTGCGACAGCGGTGAAAACTCATTGGAAAACTTTCAGAAAATCTGAGTAAAAAGTTTGGCACGGAGATTAACGAACTCTGGGACAATTTCGGATCGGATTTCACCTACCCCGGCAACCTCCCGGCCTACGTCGAGGAATACTTCGAGGAACAGGAGTCCAGATTGGCGCTCAACGAGCACCTCACTGGGAAAATTCAGTGTCTGCCTTTGCCAGGTACTCGCTGCCTTCTGCAAACGTTGTCCTCACAGCGGAATACAGCGGAATAACCCCGATTTCCCCTCAGGGCCTTTCCTCCCGTGCCAAGACTTGTTCGACTGGTGGACCCTCCGCTGCGGGGTCTGGATCGTCTTCCTCCTGGCCATGCTCGGCAACGGGACGGTCGTCTTCGTCCTGGTCTTCTCCCGCAGCAAAATGGACGTGCCGCGGTTCCTCGTGTGCAACCTCGCCGCGGCCGACTTCTTCATGGGGATCTACCTCGGCCTCCTCGCGGTCGTGGACGCGTCCACCCTCGGGGAGTTCCGCATGTACGCCATCCCCTGGCAGATGAGCTTCGGCTGCCAGCTGGCGGGCTTCCTGGGGGTGCTCAGCTCCGAGCTGTCCGTGTACACCCTCGCGGTGATCACCCTCGAGAGGAACTACGCCATCACGCACGCGATGCACCTGAACAAGAGGTTGTCCCTCAAGCACGCCGGCTACATCATGGCCTGCGGGTGGAGTTTCGCCCTGATAATGTCGCTCCTGCCGCTGTTCGGGATATCCGACTACAGGAAGTTCGCCATTTGTCTGCCGTTCGAGACGGAGACCCCGGGGAGTCTCACCTACGTCGTCTTTCTCATGGTCATCAACGGGGTGGCTTTTCTGATCCTGATGGGGTGCTACCTGAAGATGTACTGTGCGATCCGCGGTTCGCAGGCGTGGAACTCGAACGATTCTCGGATCGCCAAGCGAATGGCCTTGCTGGTGTTCACCGACTTTCTCTGCTGGTCGCCCATCGCCTTCTTCTCCCTGACGGCAGCTTTCGGCGTTCAGCTGGTGTCTCTCGAGCAGGCGAAAGTGTTCACGGTGTTCGTGCTCCCTCTCAACTCCTGCTGCAACCCCTTTCTATACGCCATTTTGACAAAACAGTTCAAGAAAGACTGCGTGCTCATTTGCAAGGCGATCGAGGAGTCGAGAGTGACGAGGGGAATCGGCCGCTGCAGACACAGCTCCAACTTCAGCAACCGACAGACGCCCGCCAACACAAACAGCCTCGTCGACCGCTCTTCCAAGGATAACCAGCACCCGCACCAGCAGCAGTGCAGCTGCAATGTCAAGCTGCTCGCCGACAGCAGCTCCGGAGCGACGAGAAGGGCCAGCTCCACGAGTGCGGGCACCTCAAGGCTGTGGTTTGCGAATAAGGTATCCTATTCAGTCCCCACTGCTTGCTAAGCACTAGTGCATCGCCAAAGCGTCAGCATTGCATTTGTTTTCAGATTGAGTGGCTGATGTTGTGCCTCAACAGAGGATCGGACACCCGAAGACGAACGCGCTCAGACCAGTACGCCTACCAGATAGCCGAAATCCAGCAGAAGACCCACAAGCGAGCTTCCTCGGTGTCCTCCAGCGAGAACTTCAGCTCCTCCAGGAGCGACTCCTGGAGGCAGAACCACCACCACCACTGCGGCATTCCGCTCAGACTCCTCGACCCCAAGAGGCGGGCCAGCTCCTGGCTCGTCACCAGGAAGACCTCCCAGGACTCCAACCTCTCCTCCTCCAGGAACGACTCCTCCGGCTCCGCCACCACCCAGAGCACCAGCACCTGGAGGATGTCCAGGTCGAGCGCCTCCAGCGACATGCGCACCCAGATCATTCCGAACGCCGACCCCAGCTCCACCAAGACCAAGCCCAAGCCCCGACTCACCAGGCAGAGCGCCATCACCGACGACTCCGACTTCCACGTGCCCCCCGGCTCCCCCGGCCGCCTCACCGTCCGCTTCCTCACCACCATCCCCTCCGCCGCGGAGACCAGCATGCAGAACGAGGACGAGGCCGCCCAGGAAGCCCCGCAGGAGGACCACCCCAAGAGGGACTCCCCGAGGGCCCCCGCGCCCCCCGCGCCCCCCGCCAACCTGCCCTCCTGCACCCCGTTCCGAGTTCCCAGCTCGCTCACTGAGGGCGGCGGGGGGCTGCCGACGATCCGCTCCGCCCCCTCGCTGTCGACCCCCGAGGTGCTCTCTAGTCCTTTAGGCTCCCCGGACAGGAACCTGCCGAGGAAGAACCACGACACGCAGGTGAGGGAGGGGCAGTCGTCGGGGGAGGAGGAGGGGCATGGACGGCAGTGAATTCCTCCCTCGGCCAGAACGGAAACGAAGGGTTGGAAACACCATTTGTTTTGTTCTAATGAAAGCGTGCATTTAAGCGATCACCGAATGTGCCTGGCAGAGAGGGGAGGAGGGAAAGGAGAGGGGGTGTGTCAGGGAGACTAAAAGAGGGCGTCGCCCCGAGAAAGGACAGCAGTTTTTGACAATAAAAATTTTACCTAATGAAGATATTAATTGTAACGTACAAAAAACTTAAAAAAAAAAACAATTTAGACGTGTTAATTATTTAAATATTTATTTATTATACTTCGTGATATGGTGTAAAATTAAACGAATGTTTGTCTCAATTTATATTTTGGTCTTTTTTTACGATTCCTGCATTTTCGTGAAAAGCGAACAAGCGGTCATTTACAGCCCTGGCAAAGGGTTCTATTGCTTTAGACGTTTCTCAGATCCACCCACAGATAAATTTGCCTTCGACCTTGGACGCATCAAGTGGAATTCATTGAAATTCACCTGGAATTTTCCGACCGGTCCAGTTTTCTGCTTCGGAAAACATTTAAAATGGCGAATCCGAGCGAACGTGAGCTGAATGTCGCCTTCCGACCTCGAGAGTAAGGCTGAACATTTATTAGCTGTTGAAGGCCTCCTGCTCCTAATCTGGGGATGCGGGGGAGGAAGGGGTGGAAATGGGGGCGAGGAGTGAATTCAAGGCTGCCCTATTAATGTTTTCGGTTTTCGGGGGAAACGTGCCGGGTTGAAGATGTTCCACTTTCCTTTTGAGCTTTCGTTTTCATTTCAAAGGGATTAAGTTTTTGCTTTGAATTTAACTTGCAATTTTTGGTTTCGGCTCTTCGGCGTTTATTTTTCAAATCTCTTTTTGCACTGCCGAGTGAAAAGGTTTTTATTTACTCAATTTGTTGTTGTCAAATGACTTGTAGCAATTATAGGGGGATTTTTTGGGGAAAAAATTAAAATTTTAAGGCGGTTCCCCTAAACAGCCTTTTATAAGAGTAAAATTCTTTCAAATGTGAGCATTCAGAAAAACTGATCTCTAATCGATGACATCTTTAAAAAACAAAAATCCAAAGCAAATTACCTTCAATTAATTTTTCACTCTTTTTTTCGACACGTTTTTGCATCGTAATCTCTTTTTTCGTTTCAACTAATACGATTGATAAGAAAAAAAGTCGATAAACCCTTTGTGAAAAGCAGAAATGCAACCAAATTTAACATTTTTAATTATAACGGAAATTGGGGTTCGTTCTCAAAGATCACCGCCTTCAAAATATTCGTTCTTCTGCTGCTGCTACTTACATTCTCTAACGGTTTTTGCACAAAGTCGAATTCGCGTTACGTTTTAGTTTTTTATGAAAAATAAAGAAAAAGGTAAGTCTTACAGCTCTTTAATGTCAATAAAATTATAAATTGAGACTGATTTTATAAAAGTTATTTTGAATTTAATTTCCTTTTATAAAAATAACCGAACTTTATTCTTTTTCGTAATTTATGCGATCGTCATAATTCTTTTTTGTAATATTGAGACTAATTGGCCTTAAGCCTCCAAAGCTCACAGCTCAGCTGTTAGTTTGTGTTAATTAGTTAGTTTAGTTCTGTTCTTCATTTTACGAAAATAATTTTTTCACAGATATACGACAAAATGCAATCTTACAAAGAAAACTCACATTTGCCATATCCTTCTCATTGTAAATCGCCATATTCTCGTCAGAACAACAGAAACCAGGATCCGACCATCAACAAGATCGTCACCAAGTCCCGAACTTCTGAGAATAACTACGGAAGGAGTCTCGTGCCCATAAAACCCCTCGCTCCTATAAATTACTTTTTTAACTCCAACGAGCCTTCGACATCTTTTGCAAACCAAAGTTCGTCCGACTACATCGATGACTTCCACGAGATAAGTAACTCTTACTCAGAAACACATTCTTATTCAAACCAAACCGTGGGACATTTCCGACCTCGAAAAAGCACCAACAGAACATCCCTCAACGCTTTCGGCCACTCAGAAGGGAAAATATCCACCGTCGAAGTTCCAAAAGCCACGGACACCCACACGAAGAGTTTCCAGGTGAAACCCCGACAAAATCAGCTCCGCCTTTTCACAGGCTCCGTGGAAAAGCTCATGTACTGGTCCAAGCTAAGGACCAGCCTCCACATTTTATTCGAAGTGACGGCCACTGTGATCGGCATTCAGCCGAGTCTTCGGGACGTGGAGAAGTGTTTCTGGATAAGCGATAGCAAATCGGGTCCCAAACTCCAGGTGGTGTTCTATGAGATAGACAGACCGTTGCAGAAACTGAGGGTGAGTTCGGTGGTGACGTGCATCGGACGACTGATGACGAGGAGCCGAATGCAGGCTTATAAGGTGGTAGAAAGTTCTGAGGAGCAGAAAAGCGATTTGGAACGTCTTTCGTTTATCTGCAACAGAGTCGCTGATGAAATCGGCGCCAGCCAAAAGAAGTAATGAACCCCCATCCATAGAAAGGAAAAAATGGAAGAAAAATTCAATAAGGTTTTTAATTTTATTTTGGTTAATGAACACATTTACACTGGTATAAAAACTGTAAGGGCATTTTTGTTCCGCTCACGTTGCCAGTTCTGGTTTAATTATAAAGTACAATAAATTCACTTAACATATATTAAATACACTCTTTGGTTACCGAGATTCAGTGACTTATACTCTAATTCTAAGGGAAAATTAGTCAGCAAAAATGTAAATATCCATTGAATACAGTTTTTTCGGTAAATCTGAAGTAAAGCTAAAATACAGCAAAATTTAAATGCGGACAGTTTAGACAGAAAACATTCACAATGGCACTGTAATAAAAAGTCATACGATTATGTTGCATTTGAACATAAAGAATTCTTAACGGAAGGAATGTATAAAAATATAATTATATATGGCGATTATTCGTACAGCGAAAATTGTTAAAAATCCAGTACTTTAAGACTGGCACGTCGAACTTAACAGTAATTTGCTCTCATTAATCGGAAATAATATTATCACTAATACAACTAAATTTAAGGCAGTTTTACAAATAAAAACTAGTTAACAAGTAAAAATTAACTGTTACATTAAAACTATTTCTTATGAGATTAAATAAGGCATCAAAGGAACGACACGACTGAACTTTCTTTTTAAGTAATTCTGAGTATTACCAATTGAAACCTTTTGGCTTTCCACTAAACGAGCGAACACTCGTCAGAACATTAAAACTCGTCATGGCGGGTCAGCGCCTCCCCATAATCCGTCGCCTGCGAGCCCACGAACAGGTCGTACTTCGCCAGGACCTCCGCCTTGGTCAGCTTCTGGTCGGAGTCGGAGTCGGACTCGTAGATGAGGTGCCTCGCCTCCGCCTCCGCGTGGTCGAAGTCGGGGGGGATGATCCAGCTCTTGACTTCCTCCTCGTCCATCACCCCGTCCCCGTTCTTGTCCCGGTACGTGGCGAACTGCTCCCTCTCGTTCTTCACCCACTCGGGCTCTGGTTCGCCCTCGGAACCCTTGTACATGTCGCCTGCGAATTATGCAAATTACTTCACTTAATATCCAAATAAGGCAACCTAATATGAGCAACTGAGGTTGCTTACTTATGTATTCCTGGAGGGAGACTTTTCCGTCCTTATCCTTGTCAATGTCTTCCATGGTCTCAAGGACGACCACATCCCTCATGTGGGGCAGCTCTTCGGGGTGCAAAAAGCCCGCGAACTCCTCCTTCGTGAGAGAGTCGTCCCCGTCTTCGTCAGCGATGCTCCACCGCCTTCTGTCCCTCCTGATCATCTGATTGTAGGAGTAGCCCTCGTCGTCCTTGTCCAGTTCCTTGGGGTCCATGTCTGGAAATGAGTGCGGCCGTTAATATGCACTGCGGGGTTTCGTCAGCAGTGAGTGACGTCACCTTCCATGAATCCGTAGAAGTTCTTCTTGTAGGATTCCCAGCTGATTTTGTTGTTTTCCGGGGGAACGTGAACTTTCCACTGATTGTCAACGTCATCCTGGATGTACTTCTTTTGGGTGTACTCAATCCAGGCCTTGAGTTCGTCCTGAGAGATGTAACCATCTTTGTCTTTGTCTATTTTATCAACGATTAACCTAAAATTGACATAAAATATTTGAGCAACCTTGAACTCCGATTAAATTCCATTGACACAGTAATTCATTTTCATTAATTTAACATTTATGGAGTTTTATATGAAAAAGCTTTGCTAAAAAACTGTTTTGATTTAATTTTTTCTTTATGACAGAACAGCATTGATTTGAGTCTGTGAAGTTATGACATTAATTGTTTCAAAATATGCCATTTTATATCAAATCAAAGTAGAATATGATTTCTAAATGGGCAGTTTGAACTGATGACACCAAAAAATGAATTGGGCAAATCTTATTTTAAAATCTTCAGAAAGAGAAAGTGCTTTTCTGTCTAAAGATTATTTCTTTCATAAAACTAAATCCAACAAAAGAAATTCTTTAAATTAAAATTTATCAAGAAATTAATAGAGAAATAATTCTTAAAATGGATTTGGAAGACTGTAAAAGGTCAAATTAAGCAATTTTAAGCACAACAGCAGAAAAATAAGACTGCCATAATCAACCACAGCAAAATTAACATGTTTATAAGAAAATGTAAAAGGTATTTTTGCATTTTCAACAAAAAAATTAAAATTGGAGAAAAAATGGTTTCCTAATATTTAAACTCACCCTAATCTTCTTTTGCTCTCTTCTGGCGACAGTTGATCAAATGTCTTCGCTTCCTCCCCTAAAAACGCTTCGTGGTCATACTCCAAATTGTGCTCTGAATGCTGATAGTGCTCTTTATCGCTTAAATCCTGAGAAGAAGAGAAATCATGAGAACAGAGTGAGGAAGAGAAGAGAACAAAGAACTGCGTTGCATCGAATAACGAACCCTATGCAAAACTCTGTCTTTCCTTTCCGAATCTGGCTTAGGAATCGCTAATGAAACGCTCCCAATCAGCAGAAGAAGAACCGAGAGATGAATGCTTATAGTCATCATTTTGGAAAATTATTCTCTAAAGAAAACAAAAATACAAAAAAACCGGTGAAACTTCAATGTCACTTATAACCAAAATAAACGGTTTTGGGCCCCACGCAGAATTTTTATTTAACTGGGCTGCACTTAAAGCAACTCAACAATGACTCTTTATTCAGTCTCACCTCTCAGTGAAGCTTAAAAAATTAATTTTTCCGCTTCAACTTCTTCTGTGACTTTCAAAATATACACTCGAGCACGAACCACGACAAAACTTCCAACTCAGCTGTTGGGATTCCTCAATTCCTTTGAATTGGCAACGGCTTCGATTTACGAATGGCCGACGAAACAGTTCCAATTTGTTATTGGGCAAAATGAAAAAAAAGTTTTCGGATTTGAAGTTGAGTAATTGGCTTGTCAGGCAATGCGAGACCTTTGGTGAGTTTTTATGAACGGTTGAGGCGTATTTCTCAGAATGTCATTCAGTGTATTTTGATGTTAACTTTTGCGTATTTATTTAATTCTAACCTAACCTCGTCATTTTCATGCTGTTTACATCGGTGCTTTTCAATTATAGCCAACTTTGGTCGTTTAATTTTAGACATTTTGTCTTTTATCCGCTCCTTAAAAGGATAATTGGGCCCTTCTCAGACTAAACGGATTGTTTCTGCAATGAATCACTGTAATGTTTAAGTTAAAACAAATTATCATTTGTCCATTTGCAGGTTTGCATGAGCCCACTCCCATCCAAGCCAATTGCATCCCTAAAATTCTCGAAGGAGTGGACTGCATCGGCTGTGCAAAGACAGGAAGTGGCAAAACACTGGCATTTGCCTTGCCCCTCTTGGAGAAGCTGAGCCAAGACCCCTATGGAATATTTGCACTGGTGCTCACCCCCACAAGGGAACTGGCCTTCCAAATTGGTGACCAGTTCATGGCCTATGGGAAGAACATCAACCTGAAAATAAGCATAATTGTTGGAGGGATGGACATGGTTGCTCAGGGCCAGGAACTCTCAAAGAGGCCCCACATTGTCATCTCCACTCCAGGTCGTCTGGCCGACCACATTGAAAGTTGTGACACTTTTTCTCTTAAGAAAATTAAGTTTTTGGTTTTGGATGAAGCTGACAGATTGCTGGGAGGCCATTTTGATGAGCAGGTTGGTTTTCTTCTTTTTGACCTGAGCAACTTCACACTTTTTTATACAAAAGATTTGTCTTTTGGTTTCAGATAAAAACAATATTCAAAGTTTTGCCTGAGAAAAGGCAGACATTGTTTTTCAGTGCAACTTTGACTGACACTCTTCAGCAACTCAGAGAAGTTGCTTCTAATGAAGTTAGTATTTTCATGATAATTTTGAAATTCTTTATAGAGAATTCATTCATTTGTAATTTTGTTTAGGTATTTTTATACATAGATCCATCTGAGACTGCCACTGTAGACCAACTTCAGCAGTTTTATGTTTTATGTCCTGACCATGTAAAAGATGCATACCTTGTTGAATTGGTGAGGAGTTACAGAGAGACAAATGAAGATGGGAATATGATTATTTTTACAGACACTTGCAGGCAAGTTTCCTACACAATTAAAACACTGATTAAGTATAATAATTTCCATAAGCTGAGGAAAACTATTGGAATACTATCCAACCCCCACCTTTGTGATCACAATCTGATCTGAAGCAATAATAAATGTTTATTAATAATGCCGAAGTCTCGGATTTTATATATATAAGAGAGAGATTTTTATGAGTTATTAATGGATTTATTAATTAGGAACTGCCAACTCTTGTCTATGACTCTGAATGAAGTTGGACTTGAAAACGTCGCCCTCCATGCGATGATCAAGCAGAAGGAAAGGCTGGCAGCCCTTGCCAGGTTCAAGTCCAATGTAGTGAAGACCTTAATAGCCACTGATGTGGCAAGCAGAGGTTGGTAGCGCCTCCTCATCTGCTCGTTGGTCTTCCCAAGGAACCGCACTGTGATGCACTGTGATCTCTTGCAGGCCTGGACATTCCCACGGTGGAACTGGTCATAAATCACTCCATCCCGACCGTCCCCAAGGACTACGTTCACAGAGTGGGCAGAACTGCTCGTGCAGGACGAGCGGGCACTTCTGTATCGCTGGTCACGCCCTCGGATGTCCGCCTTATCCACGCCATCGAAGAGGTGATCAACACGAAACTGAAAGAGTACTTCGTGAACGGTTAGTTGGAATTCTCTCTTCGTCTGACATTTGTCTTCGCTCTCTAAAGTCGAAACAAAATTTGGTTTTCAGATAAAGAAGTTATAAAGATTCTGACTCAAGTAAAAGTGACAAAGAGAGAAGCAGAAATGAAATTAGAAGACAATAATTTCTATGAAAAGAAACTCATCAACAAAAGGAAGAAACTGATATTGGAAGGAAAAGATCCGGATGAAGAGGAAGAATTACACAAGAAGAAAGCTAAACTAAAGCAAAAAGGAAAACTCCATTTAAATAATAAAAATACTGTTTTATTGAATAAAAAAAATAAAATAAAATAAACAATGCAACAGTATAAATAAAAAACTATATGTAAAGTTTTTAACTTTAAACAATATTATCCCATCCAATCTCAATTAATTTTCAGCTGTTACAAAAATCAGCCTAATTATTAAACCCTCCAAAAAAATAAACAACTACAGAAATTGATAAAAATATTTGGACAATAAATAATTTCTTTAAAGTAAAAATACAACTCATTTCTTATGGCCTCAAAGAGAGCAAAATATTTCATTGTACTATTCAGAGGCAGTAATGATTTTTATGAAAAAAAAAACATTCCAACAATTTTATAAGTAATTAATAATTACAGAAAATCACAGTTCTCATTTTAGGCTAATCTGATACAGTCAGAAACCCAAATTTTTAAATATCTTTAATATGAAAACTGCAAAATTTCCTAAAAGACAATGTCATCATTACAATTTCTCCTTTTTCTGGAAAGGAATGAAAAAGCATGTGAAGATAATTCCAATGATGTTCACATTCAAATCACAGCTTTGCTTTTAGTTTCTGTGGTTGTAAAACATCAACTTTGGCAAGTAATGTCTCAATCTCAGCAATATACTCTTGCTTATGCATTTTGAAGTGAGCCACATGTGAAGAACCTTTAAAAACTTTGATATAACACTGAAAAATAAAAAATAAATTTGAAACAGATTCCAAATTTCAAAGCAGGCAATTCTTTCTGAATGAATTCTCACTTCTAAATTAACTGCAGCCAATTCCTGTCTGACAGTTTCATTCACCAAAACACTGCTCAGTGGATCTGCATCAGAAGTGATCATTAATGTGGGACATTTGACAATCCCTCCTGAAAACTCCCTCCTGGACTTGTTGTAATGTTTTGTTGATTCCTCATAAAATGCTTTCAGATGATATCTGAAAAACCAAATAAATTATAAATGATTGGGGAAAATCCATTAAAGCAGAAGTCATTGACTTGCAGCACAAAACCACATTTATTCAATTAAAATTTTAATAACTTTAAACCTACCTTAAATATTTTTCAAATGCAGACCTTAAAATTTGATTTTTTGGAAAGAGAGCCAAAGGAAAACCTTTTGGAATTTCATTTACATCCACAGCACTGTCAAATATTTTGCACTTTATTTTATCTATGATAGGTTGATATAAAGGAATATTTTTTGAAAAATGAACAAGAACTTCTCCCCATAAATAACCTCCAACTGAAAAACCATGAATGACCATTGGAGAGAATGTTGGATTTGTGGTAAAAAACTGAGCAATGTCTTTGGCAACTATCTACAATAAATTCAATAATGATATTATTCTGTTATGACTGATGATAAACTTTGGTAGGAGTGACATTTTATTTAAATAAATGTTCACCAAAGGAACATCAAGTTGTTTTTGTTCTCTTTGAGGATGATTGAGTTTCATTGAATACCTGACTTCCTTTCGTTGGCCAAAGCAACTGAAAAGGTTTCAAGTGCACCTGAAGGACATCAAAGCCAAAATCCATGTAAAAATCAATAAACTTTCTAATGTGTTTTTCCTTAGCGTTTAAATATTCCAAAAGCACAACCAAAGGCCTCACTTGATCAGTTTTTAATTTGGGAACGGCATCCGACTTTTTCTCGAGAGCCACGGGAAAAAGCGAATTCAGTTTGAGATTGGGAGTGATGACACATTTAGAAAAATATCTTCGTTGGCCAGCCATCCCAAGAGAAAGACAGGTTGTTTGGTTAAACTTGACCAGATTGTTTTTTTCAATATTTAATGATCGCGTGAACTTGACGGTGAAAGAATAAAAATATCTAGTTGCCATCTCATTTATATATGTAATTTTTATTCAACGTCACAACATCAAGATGCTTAACGTTATCAATAAATTTAAAAAACTTAAAACATCCAAATCACTAGGAAGTTTGAACTTAGGTCATAAAGTAAAAATATTGATGGCGCCCGACGAGAAAAAAGGCGCGAATTTTGAAGAAACATCGATTAAACAGCATGTGATTTGCTAAGGCAGTACTTCGAAGGGGTTGTTTTATTTTCCAGGGTCCCAAATTTTTTTATATTTTTCCTCGCCTGGCCTATTCTTATTGAAATCACAGAATAAGGTATCAATTCTAAATTCATATTAATAAATTTAGAAAATGAAAAAGAATTTCTGGGGCTTTCAAAGTAGATGAGGAGTAGCCTCCACATCGGGGTAGATTTTCATAAAAGGGCAAAATTTCTCTCTCTTTTGCCTTGAGCTTCTTATCTGGTTTTATATCAATAAAATTCCAAATTTCTTTCGATATATATCGATATATCAATTTCGAGATTAACTGAGGAGTATTCACTCGGGGCGGCGCTGCAGTCGCGTGTGACGTCACCAAATCAATGTTACGAAGCATTTGATTGGCAGATAGAAAAGCTCTTGAGATTCGCCAGCCAATCACGGCTCGCCTCTTAACGTCACAGGACCTGCGAACTTCTCTTCCATCACATGACCCTTTCTACTGTAGGCCATATTTGACAGTGGGCCAAAAGCCGAGTATTTTTTTTCCTGTGAAGTGTATAACATATTGTTTTTTTTTTAGATTTTTAATAAGTAGTAAATTCTTAAATACTCATTTTTAAAACTAGCAAATTCAAATTCAAAAATGGGGGATAAGGAACCAGTTTACGCACCCTTTTTTGGAGTAATGGGCGCTGCTTCTGCAATTATTTTTAGTGGTAAGTTACAGCAAAACTTATCGATTAGAATTATTTTTCATGGCGACCAAATAAAATTGGGTCGGTTTCGCGTTTCCAGCTGCTTGCGGTTTTTTATTAAGCGTGAGATCTTGAGGGAATTTGAAGCCCTCACTTGTATATTTCTCTGCTTGGAGGAATTATTTCCTCCCATTCGTTTTCTTTTATCTTAAATAAAATCATTTCATTGTCACTATCACTTTGCAATTTTACACCTTTTCAACTGAATTTGATCCTTTTTCCCCGCTATTTAATCCTTATAATGGCCAATAATACTCGTAACAGAAGATGGTTAGTTTTGCGCACAAATGTCTCATTATCACAGAGGCGTTGGGATTATTTTTTAATGGGAAAAACACATTTGTAATGAGCATTTTCTCGGGCCACGTAAAATTGAGCCAATTTTTGGGGCGGGTGTCGGATTTGGGGGTAAAAGCGCAATTTGTTATCCGTTGACCCCTTTTCAAGTGAGTCACATGTTTTATCGAGTCACAAGACCTGCAACTGGTACTTACTATAACGATTAGGAACCTTATGTTTAGCTTATGCAGAGAGGGAATCTATGCAAATGGAGTTTTCTCTATTGTAACCTTGAAGGGCGCAGGTTTTCCGATTTTCCTCTTGATTTTACAAGAATTCTGCTTTTAGGAATTCAAAGTTCCATGTTTTTTTAATTTTACAAAGAGAATAAAGATTTTTGGATTTACAAACATTTTGATTTGGTTATGGTTAATTTCCTTTTCTCCAATTTTTCAAAACCATTTCACCTCACAAGTTTTCTTCTTTTAAATTAGTTCAATCTCCAAAAAAAGAGATTTTCTTTAAAAATTTGCTAAATTTTAATTAATTATTAATCACTGTCAGAAATGAGGTCATTTTTGAAAATTTATTTATTAAAAAACAAATTTTGATGTTAACATTGAAATTTTATGAAGGCATTTTGGAATTTGAGTATTTTCTCTTAAACTTTTTGAAAATGTTGTGCAATTTGTTGAGGCAAACAATTGGCCATTTTTTATTTTGAAATTATTACAGTAATAAAATTGTTTTGATAGTTGTTGGTGAAGTCCCTAATTTTGTTTAAATAGAATTGAAACTTTTTATTATTGATTGAATTCAGTGAGTCAATCTCAAGCAGCAGAAAACAGTGACATTGTCTGATTAGATAAAAGTTAACAATTTGATCCTCTTTAAGGGGTGGTCAAAATGATAATATGTGTTTGGTTCTTCTTCCAGCGCTGGGCGCCGCATATGGAACCGCCAAATCAGGAACCGGTATCGCGGCCATGTCAGTCATGAGGCCCGAGCTTATAATGAAATCCATTATCCCAGTTGTTATGGCCGGTATCATTGCCATTTATGGTCTTGTAGTAGCTGTTCTTATAGCTGGTTCACTAGAAAGTGGCTATCCACTATTTAAGTGAGTACCCCTTTGTTTCTCCACAAAAACGGACTCGAAATTCGATGAAATGCCTGCATTTAATTCTCTGAATGTTCAAAGCTGACGTCGCAAAAAATATTCAATCACTATCGAATTCTCGCGGTGGAATGTTTTTAGTAATTACAGCCGCACAAACCATTCAAATATGGAAAAGGCATTAATTTGTATTGAGAACAGAGAATTATTCTTTATGTATGTTGACTTTCCCAAAAATGTAGAAAATTTAATGCAGATTAATAGAAAGTCTGCCAAAAGAACCATAACAATTGCAGTTAATCATCAAAATAAAGTCAATTAATACAAATATGTTTGGTCAGATACAGTTGCACTCAAAAGTATTTTGACAATAAAAATTAAATAGTTTGTTAATTATTATACTATAAGATGTTATTATTAATAGTATTAAAATAACAAAATATAGAAAAACATGACATTCTTGTTAGTGTTGTGGTTTTTGTTGAATACTGTAAAAGGAAAGATAGTTTTGATTGATCCGTTGTTGTTCGCAGGGGATTCCTTCACTTAGGGGCAGGTTTAGCCGTAGGTTTCAGCGGGTTGGCTGCAGGTTTCGCAATAGGGATCGTCGGCGACGCCGGGGTGAGGGGAACGGCCCAGCAGCCGCGTCTCTTCGTGGGGATGATCCTCATCCTCATCTTCGCAGAAGTGTTGGGTCTCTACGGCCTCATCGTCGCTATTTATCTCTACACGAAATAAGGTTAACTTCCATAAATATTTTAGTCTTTACAAGAGGTAATGCTATATACTGAAGAAGTGTTTTTTTCCTCTTTTTTGTTCCGTTCCATTAGTTTCGTTATTCATTCATCTCTCCTCCACAATCTCACCTTCGCTCGCTTTTATCCTTTCATTTATTAATATAAATATATTTATTTAAATATCTAAAAACATTTTTGTTTTCATTTTTTCTTTTTTGATTAATACTCCCGCATTGAGGAGAGTGAAATGGCTTGAAATACTTAATGGCCGGCTTTTCGGGATCTCCCTCTGCTTTTGTCGTTTCAATCTCATGTGATGAGGGGAAATTTCGATGCTCCAGTATGTATTCGTTATTTCTTGTCAACTACATATTTTCCCTAATTCGTACGAATTTTAAATCCCCCCCAAAAATATCATCCCTCATTGTTTCTGTATAGTCTCAGTGTTTTTCATTTTAAACCTGGAACTTATGTATAAAAATAAAAGTTTGAAATTACCACGAAAAAAAAATCTGTGTATAATAGGTTATATAATATATATATTTATTAGGAACGTCACGTCGATCGCAGGTGGGATTTACATAAAAAAAAAACTCACCCCCCGAAAAGTCACGTGGCGTTTCTAAACTGGAAAATGTATTGTTAGCATGCTTTGTATATTTATAGTTTTCATTTTAAAGGAATGTCGTTAATGTTAATTTAATTTTAAAGATTTCAACAAACAAAAAAATGTTTTCCTTTGTGTAAAAGTAACCGTGAGTTTATATGCGGGGGTTGAAATGTGCACAAGACGGAGAGTTGGAGTTGTCCTCCTTCCAAGCATCCCTCTCACCCTTTGGGCTCCTGTCGGCATACATTTGTCATTTATAAAATAGGTGTTAACAGCTTTTTAGGCAAACTCAATTCCATTGTATTTTGGGAAAACAAAACTGCCAAAAGTAGGTAAGAACCGGTTCAAAAATTGGCAAAGACGCGGGCCCAAAGCCCTTGTAGTGTTAGGTGTGCCTAAAAGGAGGCTTTTTGCAAACAGTTTCGGCAAAGGCTTAAATCGATGTAAATGGCGTTTCACACCAGAAAATGTATGCGGGATTCAAAATGAGCGGGGTGTGATTGTGCACACCGCAGTTGTCGACAGAACAGAGCGGATAGCAGTCAAAAAGGAAAACTGGTCGGATGGAACAAAAGGGAAAGGAGTTATGTATAATTTGATGAAACGAAACCTTAAAATCGGTAGAAAACTCTTGGGAAAATTTTCTAGAATGGACGGAGCGAAAGTGAGATTTGGCTCCGTCCGATGAACATTCCAGAGCGGTTTCCTCCCTTCTTTTGGCGGGGTGTCTTTGGACGTCCCCGCCCTTAGATTGTTCGTAGTTGTGTGTTTAGGGGTTGCTAGCTTGTCGGGGCGGGGTCGGGCTGGGGTCGGGGCCTAAGAGATACAGAAGAGAGGAAATTAGATAATTTTTTTGAATATAATTATACATTAAAGCACCGTTTTATGTAAACTAATGATATACAGGAATTAGATGAAATAAAGAGGTCTATTTGACTGTTTTCAGTGTTTTATTTATGTGACGATCCTTTGATTATTTTTGTTCTTAGTTTTTTACAGCTTTTTGTGTTTGTTCACTAAAGTTTAATTTCGAGTTGATTTTGGATAGTCCATTCATATTAGTTCAAAAATGGGGGGTGAAGTTATATAAACTCTTTAGGTAATGAAAGCTCGATGAAATTGTTGAGAGTATAATTATAAAAGTAAATCATCGAGCGATGCCGGGAAAAAAATTGGTTTTTGGCAATTTTCAGGAAACCGGTAAGTTTTATCGTAAAATTATCTACAAAAATTTATCTCTATTTTTTTTCAAAACTTTGAAAAAGTTGAATGAGTTGCAGAAATTGGCCTCAGTTGAAAACTTTTTCTTACGACGACCAAATCCGTTCAAAATATGGCGACAGTAATAAGAAAACAGATTATAGTTCTGCCTTTTGAAAAAAACCAATCCAATCACCATTAGGGTGACACGTTCAAGTTTGAAATGAAATATCCTCTCATTTTTCCCGCTTTTGACGTAAAAGAATAATTAAACTTTTACAATTGTTAATTAATTTTAACTCTGATCTTTAGCACACTTAATAAAGTGTAACTCTAACTTTTAGTACTCCAGAAACCGTAACATGTGATTGCTAATTAATTGAGGTGTCACAATTTGCACTCAAAACTTAACTGATGGTTAATCTATCGAGCACCGGATTAATTATTCTATCTCGTGGGCTAATTTCTAAAAATCTTATTAAGTCCCGGATGA
Organism: Brueelia nebulosa; assembly: GCA_028293925.1. NCBI lineage: Eukaryota > Metazoa > Arthropoda > Insecta > Psocodea > Philopteridae > Brueelia > Brueelia nebulosa. The sequence goes on from JAQIBA010000020.1 coordinate 444,884, forward strand.
TGTGAAATTATTCATTGACCGAAACACTTTCCTCAAAACTTTCGACTAAGAATAATTCGATAAGCGCCCGATTTGCTGAGCTTTCGTTTGAAAGCGCCGATAATTAATAACGACGATTAGGGTTTTTTTTCAGGATAAGCTAAACATAAATTTATTTTAAGCGGCCACACACAGCCTTGAGTAAATTTCTCTCTAAAGTGATTAACATTGCGACGCTTTGTCAATATAATCGGCGTTAATCCTTTATTTACCGAATGTAATCCAACTGAGACTGAATTCGTGTCCTAAAAAGCTCATATCGCTTTTAGACTGATACTTAGAAAATTAAAGAAGCCGGTGAATAGGTTTTGTTAATAAGATTGTTAATGTCCTTAAGCTCCACTGTATTTAGTTTATCTCTAACAAATGAGCCATTATCGTGAATTATTTCATATGAATGAATGATTAGACAATGATGGGTTTAATTAGGATAAGGATGACTCTCAGATAAATTAAAGCATGAAAATTCTGAAATAGAAAATCTATAAATAAGAGAGACAAATTATTTACATGTGGATACGGATGATTTTGCTCCGATTAATTCGGCTCCAAGTACATTCCGCCATTGAGCACGTTCAAGAAACGAAATTTAGTCCGCCATTTTAGCAAGTTTCGATATATCGAAAATCGAAAATGAAATGCGCGGAGTAATGGCGATCGAGTGCACATTCGAATGTTGTAAACATTGTAAATGAAATTCAGATTTCAAAATAATTTTTATAGGACTTTAATTAATAATGAAATTTTCCTATAAGGTAGGGTTTTATTTTACTGGTTGAGATTATCGGAACTTAGTTTGACGTTTTTATTGTCGACAAAAAGTATTTTATGATTGTCAACACGTGGAACACGTTTTCTTTCAGTTTTCCAATTTACTCGGTACCGTATACCGAAAAGGTAATTTAGTATTTTCTCCCGATGGAAACTCCGTCTACAGCCCGGTCGGGAATAGGATAACTGTGTATGATCTTAAAAAGTAAGTTGTCTTTTTGATTCACGAGGGGTTTGAGAGACATAACTGACGTTTGGTTCGATTCCAGCAATAAAACACAAACGCTGAGCGTCGAAAGCCGATTTAATTATGAATCGCTGGATATTTCGCCCAACGGCCTTTTGCTCGCAGCCGTTAACGAAGATGGAGAAGCTCATCTTATTAGCCTGATGAGTAAAATGATTGTGCATAAATTCCGGTTTAAAAGAAACGTCCCTGCAATTAAGTTTAGTCCAAATGGAAAATATTTGGCTGTGCTCAAGGAGGCTAATGGTACATAAGTGGTTTTTAAAGAATTTATCTAGAACTGCCAATTGTAATTAAAATGAAAACTATTTGTGTAATAAATAAAATTTATGTTTCAGTATTTATTTTCAAAGTGCCTGGATCATTTGAGGGAGAATTTAATGCTTTTGAAATGATTAGAGTTTTTCATCAGGCTCATGATGACACAGTTTGCTTGGATTGGACTTCAGACTCAAGAATATTGGCAGTAGGTTCCAAAGACATGACAGTCAGAGTGTATTGCCTTGAGAAAATACCAAAGTTTAAAATTTTTTCTCTGAGGACTCACAAAGAGAAAATTGTTGGATGTTTTTTTGAAAAAGATTCTATGGATATCACAACCATCAGCAGGTAATTAATCCTTTGCTTAAATAACTCATTTCTCTGTATAAACACCTTAAAAGGAATGTAATGTCTCTTACAGTGATGGTCAATTGTGTGTTTGGGAGTTCAGTGTTGATTTGGACCAATTGGATTCCCATTCTTCAGCTAAAAAATCAAAAAAGGTGAATGTGAACAGTGACAGTGAAGATGATGTGGATGAAAGGAGAGGTGAGAGAAACATGGAGGAGTTGGATGAAGATAATTTCCATGGAAGTGAAGGAGAGGAAGAGGAGAGTGAAGGTGAGGAGGACAACCAGAAGAAATTCTCCTATAAAAGACTCTCAAAGCACAATCTCTGCTCAACACTCAGGAGAGAAGACCCTCATGCATCTCTCACCTCTGCTGCTTATCACAAGGACACCCATGTTCTGGTCACAGGATACTCCACAGGGGTTTTTTACCTTCATGAACTACCATCAGTCACAATGATTCATTCTTTGAGGTTTGTAATTATTTTTTCATTAAAAAAGGAATTAAGGTAAATGTAATTAAGTGGTTTTGATATAAATTTTCAGCATATCTGAGCACAGTATAAGTGCAGTCAGTTTTAACAATACAGGGGATTGGATTGCGCTGGCCAGCAGCAGTCTTGGACAGCTGTTGGTTTGGGAATGGCAAAGTGAGACTTATGTGATGAAGCAGCAGGGACACATGAACAACATGACTTGTTTGAGCTATTCTCCTGATGGGATGTACATAGTCACTGGTGGGATTGATGGCAAGGTAATGCAGTGTTTTGGTGCACTTTGAGTCCCAATGATTGTTTTGAATTATCTCTGAAAGGTTAAACTATGGAACACCGCCTCGGGGTATTGCTTTGTGACATTCACTGAGCATTCCAGCAATGTGACTGCTGTTAAATTCAGTCTGAATAGAAAATTCATCGTTTCTGCTTCTTTGGATGGAACGGTTCGAGCTTTCGACATGGTCAGGTTGGTTACTGCATTCATGTTTGCTGACTGAAAGTCTTCACTTTCCCAGATGAAGGGATGTGGATGTGGAAATGCGGCTTCGCTTTTACTGTCGCTTTTCTTACTTCTGTTTAAGTTTTAATTCTACTTTATTGGCTTCATTTTTATGTACAGAATATCAAAATTTTTTGTTGTAAAACGTTAACAATAGGAAATAAATATGTGGACAGGTATCGAAACTTCAAAACGTTCACATCGCCCACTCCCGTACAGTTTTCCTGTTTGGCGATCGATTCAAACGGGGAGTTCATAGCCGCCGGCGGACAGGACGTCTTCGAAATTTATCTGTGGTCTCTCAAAATCGGCCGACTTTGCGAGGTTCACAACATTCCTTCATTCAGTGCGATGCATTGTGGATTTGCCTTTGAATCGTTCACCTCCGTTTCAGGTGCTGGGCGGTCACGAAGGACCTGTCGTCGGCCTGGAATTCAATCCTGCTCAGGGATCCACCGGTTTGGCTTCCGTCAGCTGGGACAAGACACTCAGGCTGTGGAACGCTGTCGACACGAGCCAGGAAAACGAAGTAATCACTCTGGGCTCCGATGCCCTGGCCGTGGCTTTCAGGTACGTTTCGACAACGCTTCATTTGGATTTCTGTGTCCTCACAAACCTTTCTGTCTCCAGGCCAGACGGCGAGGAAGTGGCAGTGGCCACCTTAGACGGTCAAATCTCATTTTTCAACGTAAAAACCAGTCTTCAAACGAGTTGCATCGAAGGGAGGAACGATTTGGGGAGCGGAGTGTCTCAGACCGATTTGATATCTGCCAAGAAGAATCTTCAGGCCAAGTAATTATCCTCACTCAAATGTCTTTCTTTTTTCATCGCTCGACCGATTATCCTAATCGTGCGCAGGGCTTTCACAACGCTCTGTTACACGGCGGACGGTTCGTGTGTGCTGGCGGGAGGCCAGTCCAAGCACGTTTGCATCTACAACGTGGGGGAATCGATGCTGCTGAAGAAGTTCGAGATAACCCAGAACAGGTCGCTGGACAACGTGGACGACTTCATCAACCGCAGGAAAATGACGGAGTTCGGGAACCTCGCCCTGATAGAGGAGAGGGAAGAGGGCGAGGTGAGGATTCGGTTGCCTGGCGCCCGCCAGGGCGACATGTCTTCGAGGGCGGTCAAACCTGAGATTCGGGTCTTCTGCTTGGAGTTTTCTCCCACAGGTATTGCTAGTGTCGGCCTCTTTTGCAGCCTTCTTTTCGTCATTTAATTGTGTAAAAACTTTTCATTTTTAAGGTCAGGCATGGGCAGCGGTAACAACCGAAGGATTGTTGATATACTCGTTAAATTTAAATTTAGTTTTCGATCCTCTTAAAGTAAACATTGCTATAACGCCCCAAAGCACGAGGGAAACACTCGCCCAGGGGGATTATGCCAAAGGTATTTTATTTATATTTTTATAAACTTTTGCAGTTTATAGTTCTAACGTGCTGAATATTTCAGTTAAACTGAACTTAAAATTATATAAAATAATATAGTTAAATGTGTTAACCTCTGTCATTGTACTTCTTTTGTTTCAGCGCTAATGATGGCAGTCAAATTAGGAGAAAAGCACTTCTTTCAATATGTAATCGAAAGCATACCTTATTCCGATGTGGAACTGTGCGTCGCGTCCATCGCCCAGGAGTACGTCGTGCGCTGTCTGAAGTTCATCGTCCTCATTGTGGAGAATTCGCGGCATTTGGAGTTCTACCTCGCCTGGGTGAGACACTTTCTCACCATTCACGGGGCGAAAGTCAAAGGACCGGACTTCCTCCCCGTATTGTTGGCCCTTCAGAAGAACCTGAATAAGAATTTGGAAGGATTAGGCAAAATGTAATTGAAGTAAAAAGTCTTTAAAAGCGAACAAGTCTTCGTGGATATAATGAGTCTGTTTGTCTTTCAGCTGCGATTTTAACAAATATACAATAGAGTTTTTATTGAGAATCGGAAAGACGAAAAGTCAGTTGAAAATGGAAGGGGTTGAGGAAGGAAATGAAGAAAGTGAGGATGAGCTTATGGCTGATTAATTTTCCATCGCCAGTTCTCTTGAGGTAATTTATTATATTATATATAACATAATATATTTTATATTGTACCCTCTTTGAGTCTCACAACTATAAACTATAAATGAAAGTAATCATTAAAAATAAAGGTTTCATAATAATGGATTGATTTGTGCAGAGATTGCACTTATTGAAAATAATACCTGAAAATCAGTATAATTTTCTTACAATTAAACTCTGCAGTGAATTTTATGTGAATTTGACTAAAATAAAACGAAAAGAACAAAAGCCCAGAATTAAAGTAACGAATAAAAAAGTAAAAAAAAACTGTTAGAGACGATTAATGCACCACCTGACGGCCGATTTGTTAATTAAACAATACTGAGTAGCAGGTACTTGAAAAACCAAAATGGCGGATTGTTAGATATGAGTGTCTACTAAAGGAAATTGAACTTTCAATTGAAACGCTAGGATTTTAATTGTCTTTTTTTTTAAAAGGTAAAAGAAACGATTTTCAAACTGTTAATTTGATAAATTATAATTACAACAAGGCAGGAACGAATTATCTGACGGTTATTGGGTTTTGATTGTTTTGATTTATTAGATTGTGGTCATTGTCTCATTAGGTTACCTAATTTAGGGTACTTTCAAATCATAATATTTTGAGGTTTTCAAAAATATCTGAGAACCTACAAGAAGCTTACATTTAGAAGTAAAATTGTTTTATCTAAAACAATTGTGTCGATATTTGCAATAATTGTTAAAAACTGATAAGAAGCAATCGGCCACTTTGTGATATTTGAATATTTTAAATTTCAGTGCAAAATGGCGAGGTATTTCACAGAGCAAGACATAAACGAATTTCGGGAGTGTTTCTACCTCTTCGCGAGGAGCGGCCAGATCAACACCCTCGACGAACTCACCGTCGTGATGAGGTCCCTGGGGATGAGCCCCACCATAGGGGAGCTCAACACCTACCTCAAGAACAAGGGCGGCAAGATGACCTTCGCCGACTTCCTCGACGTGATGCACATCCACAGCCAGGCGGAGGACCTGCCCAAGGAAGTCATCGAGGCCTTCAACGCGATCGACATGGACAAGAAGGGCCTGATATCGGCCAGGCACCTCAGGCACTTGCTGCTTCACTGGGGGGAAAAGCTGAGTCAGAAGGAGGTGGATCAGATATTCAGGGAGGCCAACATTAGCATAAATGGGATGGTGAGGTACGAAGATTTTGTCAAAATCGCGTGTGCGCCTGTACCTGATTATTATTAGGCTAAAATATTCATCATGTGCACCTGAAATTGTATTCTTTATAATTTTATTTTATTTATAATAAATAAATGAGTTTTAGAATTTATCATATGCTTTTTTATTAAATTGTTAAGACATTTTGTACTTCAATTGATAAGAAAACTGGGGGAGTAATTTCGGGTAATGCCTTTTAATGAAAAGGTTCAGAGAAAAGGGTTTAAAGTGAGGGTGAGCAACCCTTTTATCTGACAAAAAAATAAAAAGAGGAGGAAAAAAGGAGGAAAAGAAAGAGAATAGAATTATAACACTATATTTATGGGAGAAATTCGGTAAAAAAGAAATGAAATTCCAGAAAATCGGGAAGGGCTGATTTGAGACCAATTTTATTAATTAAAATGAGGTTTATCAATAAACACATTTTAAGAATTTCAATCTGAAATAAAAATACATTTTAATAAAATTGTGGATAATTTACAACAGATCTTAAATGCCTTATTTTAAAGTTTAGTAAAAAAGAATTGTTAGAAATAATAATGCAATTGTAAGTGAATCGGCCAATAAGTTTGCAGATGAAAAAATTAAACTGAAAGCTCACTGTAAAAGATCAAGCACTATTATTTACATAAATTAGAAAGAGTTTCCCTCTCAGTTATACTCTTTCGAAAACCGACAAAATTTAAAGCCTGACGCAGCACCGTCAAAATTCAAGTATTTCCTCTCATCACAATATTTATTGGAACCAGCAAAGCAAGATTTTATTGCTGCTAACTTTTATTAAAAGGCTATAACCAATACAGAATATTTCTGACAAAGGCGACAGAGAATTCTCTATTCGCGTCTCAGGTTGTCAAGACGTGCCTGAAGATCTGCGTCTGCGTCGCTGACGGGACCTGACGGCACAGCAGTCTTCGTCGCAGAGGGCGTCGCCAGAGATCCACTCGCCTGCGGCAGATTGGACAGCTGGTCGTTCATCTGAAGGCCTAACTCGTCCAGCACTTGGGACACAATCGCGTCGCTGAAAGAAACCATTTATATCGAACCTGAACTGAGCCTGTTTCGGTTTGGCTACTCACGTCTCTTCCTCGTCGTCGTCGTCCTCCATCGCGTCGTCCATCGCATCGTTTATGATCTCCTCTTTCATCTCCATTATCTCTGACTGCTTCTCAAACTCCTGCATGATCTTCTGTATCTGTGGCAAGTTCATCTGCCTGTTCATGTTCTGCATGGCCCTGGTGACTCCCCTCATGGCTTGGGCCATTGCACTCTGGGATTTCAGTGTCTGGACTTTGAGGCTGATGGCCTGGATGTTGGCTTTCATTATCATGAATTTCTTCACATATCTTCTAGTTCTAACTAAGTCTTTTGCCATTATTTTCACTGAGTCCATTTGGTTTTCTTTGGCCATTTTCTTTATGTCTGTTATGAGTTTCTTCTCTTGCTGCTCCATTTTCATTCTTTCCCTGTCTAAATCCCTCATGGCTTTGTTCAGAGCCCTCTGATTCTTCCTCAGCATCTCATCAGGGGTGACCCTTTTTCCAAAAAGCCACTCCATCTGAAATAAAAAAGTTTTAACCATTGAATGCCTTTTACTTGTTTTAATTATCAAGTCTTATCCCGACTAACAATTCTAAATTTTGCTGATTAACTTAAATTTATGACAAAATAATTTTCCTTGTGCACCTGTGCAAGGTCTTTCAGTGGAAGGCAAAAGTCATGAAAGTGAATCTTCAGTCTCAACACTTCATAAAGCACATAATTCAAGTTTTATCCAAAAACTCGTTTAACCTCTAACTAAGCTCGAATATTTTAAATTCTTGACAGGAATGATGTCACTTAAATACAACAAACGAGTTCTCATATCCTCCAGCATTTGCCCATTCAAAGCAGACCCATTTTTAGCCTTATCTTCATATCTCTACATGACAAGGAATTTCAAGGTGAAATCGGCACTTTTCGAAAAAGCTGGGAGTCAGCTAGTGAGCACAGCCATTTTGTTTTCCCGAACCTTAAATTTAGATTATGAAGTGAATCATAATCCAATCCGGGCTTTATGTCAAATGATTCCAATTATAATTTTAATTCATGCTTTCAAAACCGTTTTGACATGTCGATTTGAGCAACGATGATCGATGTAAACTGTCAGTTGTTTTCTTACCTTAACTATTTATATTTCTATTAATCCGAATATAAGTATTTAACGAAGGTAGTCTTAGTAGTATTTCTCGTCTGCTCCCTAAGTCGAGACCTAGTCTGTCAACATTTTTATTGGCTTATTACGCATCACTGTATTTTAAATCGAAAAACCGGAAACATAATAAAACTACTTTTAAGGATCATTAAATGATTTTTTGGCAAAAATTTAACAAAAAAGTATTTTTTACTTAAAAATTTTCTTAAGAATAATTTTTAGTATTTATTTATAATGACAAGTATTCTAAATTAGAGTTTAAAAAATATTTAAAAGTATTTATTTGAACTTAAAAGACGCTGATTTAACTTAGATGAATAGTGATAAAGATGGCGATTAGAAATTGGGTAACTTTAAAATTAGGTGAGATATATCTGCTTTTTAAGAACTCCGTGCAGTATTTTGTATGATTGGCCATTCTCTCAAATTTTTCTCAAGCTCTTTTAAATCTTGACTAATTTTTCAATAAAATCAGCCTATTTTTTGTTCACAAAAAAATACTTCCTTTTGACTTGAACTTTGTTTACTTAATATTCAAACCAACTGTTAATTCAGTTACGTAAACAAGTCAGAGAAAAAATGAGTATTTTAAAACGATAATAATTAAAATAAGTTTAATCGTTAATTGTCTTACTTTATTTATAACCAGCTCATAACTTGTTTAGTCATAGCACGAGAAGGTACTCGGACGCAGCTTTTCCCAAAATCACTACTCATTATACGATAGTTCCCAGAGAAAACGATCCGAGATGGAAAGGTGAGTGAAGCAGACATTTGGCCTCAGTTTTATAGGTGGGGTGGCATTTATGTTAAGTTAATTTTCAGACGTAAACATGGAAAGGTTTGCGGACGAAACAGATGTTTTGATAGTGGGCGGAGGTCCTGCCGGGATGGCAGCCGCCATAAAGCTGAAGCAGCTCGCAACAGCCAGTGGAAAGGAGCTGAGAGTGTGCTTGGTTGAGAAATCTTCAGAAATAGGTATTGATTTTATTTTTAGACTTTAGACTTTAGTTTAGCTCAGCTGCATCTAAACTTGTATGTTTATGTCAGGTGGCCATATACTGTCAGGAGCTTGCATTGATCCAGTGGCACTGAATGAGCTCATTCCAGACTGGAAAGATCAGGGAGCACCTTTAAACACACCTGTAACAAATGACAAATTTGGCTTCTTGACAGCCACTGGTAGAATAGCCATACCCATCCTTCCTGGTAATTATATGAGTTGCCTTCAATCACATAGGTTTGCTGTGGATGACTCATGTAGATTTTGATTGAAGGGATGCCCCTCAATAATCATGGGAATTATGTTGTCAGACTGGGTCATGTTGTCAGATGGCTGGGGACACAGGCAGAAAACTTAGGAGTTGAAATCTATCCAGGATATGCAGCTTCTGAGATTTTGTATCATGATGACGGAAGTGTTAAGGGCATTGCCACCAATGATGTGGGAATAGCTAAAGATGGCAGTCCTAAGGTATTTTGGATGGGCTATTTGTGCATGGGATTATGAGTTAGGGCTCTGCAAATTCATGAATTGCTCAAATAATGTTTAACTCAGAAATTAAGCTATAAAATGTATTTTGGTGGAGGTGTTTATTATTTTGCAAAGTACAAATTATAAAATTGGGTGAAAATCACTCCATATTCTGTTTAGTTGTTCTTCTCAACTATTATAAAAGTAAATTAGTTATAAGATACTAAAGTATTTAAAGATTTAATTTTTCTTCTTAATAGTTTGAAATAAATTAAGTTTATTTTTCTAATTGTAAAATTAAACAGTAAAATAATTAATTTCATTTTAAGTTTGTTTGTATTTTAAAAGGAAGAAAACATTTTTATACTTTAATTCTATCAGTGCAGATCTCTAATGCAAGTGGCTCAGGTGTGGTTAAATGCCCTCTCAACAGCCTTTCCACTGAATTAATTTCGGTTTTCCTTGAGCTCACCAAAGAATATTTTTTCAGGGTAATTTCGAGAGAGGAATGGAACTTCATGCGAAGGTGACAATATTCGCAGAAGGTTGTCGCGGACATTTATCCAAAATGATAAACGAGAGATTCAATTTGAGGGAAAACTGCGAACCCCAAACTTACGGAATTGGGATTAAAGAAATTTGGGAAATCTCCCCCGACAAACACAAGCCGGGAACTGTGGAACACACAGTGGGATGGCCTTTGGTTGGTATTTTTAAAGTAAAATGAGTTAACTTGAGTTCGCTTTATATAAGAGTCCTTTTTTTGTTAAAGGATCCTCACACCTATGGCGGTTCTTTCCTGTATCATCTGAATGAGCCCAGTCCGCTCATAGCCATTGGCTTTGTAGTCGGTTTGGATTACACAAATCCGTACCTGAGTCCTTTTAAAGAATTTCAGCGATTTAAGCATCACCCGTCCATAGCTTCAACCCTGGAAGGAGGACAACGGTTGGTAATGCTCACTGCTTCTCGGAGTTGTATTCTTTAAGTTGGACGATTCGGTTTTCAGGATAGCCTACGGAGCGCGGGCACTCGCCGAAGGAGGGTTACAATCCATAGGGAAACTCGCTTTCCCCGGGGGATGTTTGGTCGGCTGCTCCGCCGGCTTTCTCAACGTTCCCAAAATAAAAGGGACGCACAACGCAATGAAGTCCGGGATGTTGGCAGCGGAGTCCGCTTTCGAAGCAATTCAGGAATCGAGTTCCGCCACCAAAGGTTCAATTCATTCCCTCTGCACTCGACCTGTGGGGTCTTTGATGCTCATTCGACCGAAATACTTTCCAGGCTTGATGCCGAAGTCCTACGAGGAGAAGATCAAGAACAGCTGGATCTGGAAAGAGCTCAAGCAAGTGAGGAACTGCAGGCCGTCTTTCCACAACCCACTCGGCGTCTACGGGGGCCTGGCCTACTCCGGGTTCTCCCTCCTGATCAAGGGGGCAGAGCCCTGGACTCTAAAGCACGGAGGTTTGTGTCACCAAGATGAAGGATCGTGGACGTGTTCCCCCCTCACTCGAGTTTTCCTTCAGAACCGGACAACAAAAGGCTGAAGAAAATCTCAGAAGCGAAGCCAATCGAGTATCCGAAACCCGACGGGAAAATCAGCTTCGACCTGCTGTCGTCCGTCGCGCTGACGGGCACCAACCACGAGGGCGACCAGCCTCCCCATCTGACACTCAAGGACGATTCGGTGCCCGTCAGGGTAAACAGGGAGGAATATGGCGGGCCCGAATCCAGGTTTTGCCCTGCCGGTGAGCGAGGAGTCTTGGCGGTTAGTCAGCTGTTCCCTATTTAGGATATATATTAGGACTGGAATTGTTTCAGGCGTTTACGAATATGTTCCACTGGAAAGTGGGAAGGGGGAAAGACTGCAGATAAACGCTCAGAACTGCATTCACTGCAAGACCTGCGATATCAAAGATCCCACTCAGAACATCAATTGGGTCGTGCCTGAGGGTGGCGGCGGCCCCGCTTATGACGGAATGTGATGGATAGTTAATTGTGAGTGAAGAATATAATCTTGAGAAGTTTGCAGCCTTTTTAATTATAATTATAATTTGGTAATGAACACAGAATAGTTTGTATTCTTATAAATGAGGCCAATTTGTGTTAACTCTTTTACACGTCCTTTTATGTCGCAGTTAAAAAAATACAATAACATCTTTTGTTGCTATTTAATTTGGCTTATAATTTGAAATGCTCCTATTTTACCCCGAGGACATTAAGAGAGTGACAAACAACAAATACAAAATAAATAAACGACAGAACAAACGATATAACTGTCCCAAAGGCACAGTTCACTCATTCAACGTAAAACTGTAAGCTTAAGAGTTTGTGCCACGATATAGATAAAATTTTAATGTGTTCTGTTGTGTATTTATAAATACTACACCATAAAAATTACTTCGAAATGTGAGGAATGTCAATCTTCATTAATATATTTATGATTTTTATGAATATAAAATCTTCCCGTTCTCTGACTTTTCGAGGGGTGTTTAATTTTAAGTATAAACAAATAAGTATCGTATCATTTAGACCTGGGCTGCCTCTAAATTCCGAAAAATTGACGTGAAAGATTATAAATAATTTATTTTTCGTTTTGTTTCAGGTTCTCTTCATTATTTGGGATCGGTGCAGTTTTCACAAAAAAAAGCACAGTAAATCTTCTATTTTTATATTTTTATTATTATATAATCTTGCCGCCTTTTATACAGTGAAATTATGGAAAAGTAGACAATTTTTATTTATTATATTCTTATTAGGTATAACGGATGAATCGTTTGTATATTTTGTTCCGATATCAGTCGATCGACCGTCCTCAGAAGTCCTTTTGCACCTCATGAAGACTTCCGCTCATTTTCCACTCTCAGAAAATTCATTAAATTTTAGGTGAAATGACGAACAGACGAGGAAAAGTTTGTTCGCCGCGCTCATTATTTAATTTCATTCTGTTGCCACGAAGCAAATACGTTAAATGAATTAAAGAAGCTTCGGGAGGGTTGAAAAATTGGATGAGCCCAAAGAAAAGGGAAGCCGAGGCGATTATGTAAATGAGAATTGTAAAAGTTGGAAGAAATGTGCGCTACAAAGTCGGAGCGAGGAGCGATAATGGCGATGCAGGGAGAAAGGAGTGAAAGACTGAGGGAAGATGAATCAGGCCTCTCCGCTGGGGATTCTGGTTATTCGCTTAAAAAATTAGAAACAATCTGACAATTTGAAATTTGAAAGGAACAAAGGAAAAGATGATGACGTAAATGGAAAGTTATCGATTATGGCCAGCGCAAAAGGGGTTGCTGTAAATAATAAGGGTGAAATTTGAAAAGATTCAAACGAGGTCTTGACTGTTTGGCGATGTTATCGGTGTTAAGCTCTTTTATATTCATCGAGAGGAGAGCACAGAGAGAGAGAGAGAGAGAGAGAGAGAGAGAGAGGGAGGGGAGAGAGAGAGAGGAAAGGTGCACAGTCGAGCGTTCGCAGAGGGGGAGACAATCGACGATCTCCGACGGGGAGGAAAAACTCGGGGTGAGAAGCCGAAGAAATGGAAGCTGGGGCTGGGCTCGCACGAGGGGATGAAAATTAGGGAAAATTCGAACAAAGCGACCGATTGTAGGTTTTAGCTTTGTCGAGAGCATTATGGTTCTCCTAATAAAAAGGAAAGCCTAACTGCCTTTTCCGGTCACTCTGTGCAAATTAGCTTTTCTTTCGCCCTTTCCAAATAAATTGTTCTCCCGGATATCAAGTGAATTTTTCATAGTTGCCACTGCATTTATTTCTCTCTTTTTCTGCATTACGGGTTTTTAATGTTTCCCCATCTCTGCTTCCAAAGCGGGGGTTTCTCTAAAACCTACTTTTGTCGTTTCCGCTGGAAAAGAATGTAAATTTTAAATGCATACTTTGCACGGGGTCACTTGAGTCGTTATATCTCAGAAACGGTCGCTCTTAGGATAAAATGTATTCAAACATTTTTTGTAGATAATCTTTTGCTCTACAATTTTTATCTGAGCTAATTATATGATAGAACGTACCGTTTCGCTGAAAATCGCGACAAAGTAATTTTTTTCATGTTTGACCACGCGCCAGAATCGATGTTATACTTTTATAATTATACTCTGAATAATTTCACCGATTTTCAGCAAAATCAGGCATTTATGTGCCCTCAAATATATTTATATCAGTAATATAATTATTAAAAAAACGGGCACTTTCACTTTTTATTTAGCAAGTGTATACACCTTTTTATAAAGATTATAAGTGGTATATATTTTTTTCTCAGGTGGAAGAACATGACTTAAATTTTGTTGATCGATGTAATTAATAAAGCAACAGGGCTGCACTGATAAATCTCATCGAAGACGAACGCATTTCCATGTTTAACTCTCAAAGTAAACAGTATTTTTTTCGGAAAGAGATACAATGAAATTATCAGAGGTAATGAAGGTCGAATATTGCTGTCGCTGTGGGGGCAGGGGGTGCTCCTTTGCTCCACCCCCAGAGCGTTCGCTCAAACTGTCCAAATGTCAGCCGTTCACGGTTATGTGGGCATGTGTGACAGATGCGTGAGTCCGTCATCTCTTGCAGGAAACCAATTTCCGGCCAATTTTAATTTTCCACCCATTTCTCTTTGGCGTTTTGTTTAAAGGTCGGAAAACAATTTGGAGGGGCGGAGTGGCGGGAAAGAGGAGTTTATTGTATTTAATAAAATAATTCCGAGAACCTTTTGCAGGGGAGAGAATTCCAAAGCCCATCAAACAATGGCTTTCGGAGAGGGATGAAAACCCGGAATGGTTTGCTTTTATTAAATAATGTTGCAAATAATTAATTAATTATTACTTTTCAGGTTTGCACGGCCCTCTTTTAAGGACGAAATGCAGACGAAAATTTATGCCAATTTTTTGGTTTTCTATATTTCATTTTCCGATTTTTCTTCTCTTCTACTTCTTGTGAAGATCATCCCTTTTGTTTTCCCTATTTTTACCCCAAATTCTCTTTTCTCTTATAATATTCTTGTAAAAGTTTTAGCTGTCTTTTACAAATAAACTAACGAATAATGGTACAGTGAGACCTCAAGGGAAGACAAGGCAATAACTGAATAAGCGATTTCCTCCCCTCGTTAATGAAAACCAAAAATTGCAATAACCGTTGTATGTGTGACTGGCTGCTTTTGAGTCGGTTTAATTGAGCACCTTGCGAAAGGGGGCTCGACCCTCTGTCCTCCTTCAGCGAGGCATTCCCTGGATTTAATCATGTCCGGCCAACAAAGACTTATTTTTTAAATAATCGCGGGAAACGTGAGGGGAACGTGCTGCTCACGTGCCTCTTCCTCTTTGTTCGTCCCGATGCTTTCTCCATCTCGTCGCCCTCCCACCCTTCGCTCCCATTCACTAATATAATCACTTTTCAATTTGAATTTATATTAAAATTTGTTTTTGTTCTTTTCTCAGTTACTCCCCTGACATTTGTCCCTTCTTTCTGTTCCACGATAATCCTCCGACGCAAAGACAACCAACGCGTTCTCCAGCAGACGACTCTCACTGTTGACACACGGGACCACTGTCAACAAAAACACGCGCCTCGTCAGCCATGGCACCGAGAAAATCTGCCTCTGACTCCTTTAACGAGAGCGGCTATCCTGCGGCGCTGCACAAGCTCTGCAAAGAAGAAGACGTTCTCATTATCCCGCAGTTCGTGACCCAGCTCGTGGGTCGACAGGTCGAGCATGTTTCGCCCAAAGTGAGTACACAAGGGAGTACATCCATAATGAGCCGCAAATTTCGCTCATTAGAAACCCCCAAACAATGGCGGCTCTATCGGACTAATAGGTGAAATTCTACTTCGCCTTGTCATTTCTAATCGAAAATGATCTAAATGGAAAACGGTTAGAATGTCGGTTGTCTTATCGCAACGTTAAAGACTTGATTGGGTGTTTCATGAATCAGCTGCTCTTCCTTATTTTCAGTTGTTTAGCAACTGCTGAAACTCACTTGATTATAAATTCCCTTCCGCAGAAGTCGAAGGATTCCAAACTAGGAGAGAGATTCGGGAGCAATTCCGTGGTGACTAACGACTCCCGAGGGGAGGATCTGCTCGCCTGCAGGAGCCTTCGCCCCCCTCAGGTGGGGATCATTTACGAAAACCCCGACGACAAGGAAACCCCCGTCGCCGTCATCTGCAAGAACATATACGTCGAGTTCACCCTCATACACGCCATAGGCAAGTCCTTGAGGCCCTACCCCACCGTGTCTTCCCTCAGGATCGAGAACTGCTGCATCAGCAACGAGATCGTCGAGGCCCTGGCCCTGGTCCTGGCCGAGGAGCCCGGGAGGCGCGTGTCCGAGCTCAGCCTGGACGGCAACGAGGGCATCGCCCAAATGCTGCCCCTCTTCGTCAAGTTCCCCACCGGGGTGAGGTACCTGTCCTTGCAGAGGTGCTCTTTGGATGACGAAGGTGGGGTGCTTGACCTCTCGCCCCGGCGGCGATTGCTCATCACTGACCGTCCGCGATTTCAGCCATGAAGGACTTTGCGGAGTGCCTGGGGTTCTGCGACGGGAAGGAGCCGAAGCTTCAAGTGCTGAATTTGTCGATGAACAAAATCGGTGATGCCGGGATGAAAGAGTTAGCAGAAGCTCTCCGGACCAACAGGAGTCTGCTGTCGCTGTCGCTGGCCGGGAATCAAATCGGGGACGAAGGGGTGATGCATCTGAGCGAAGTCCTGCAGAGGTTTCCTCTGACCTGCGAGGAGATACAGCTCCGCAGGAAAAGGATTTTCGATATGATTTTCAAAAAGAAGAGCGCCATCGAGAAGTACATCGAAGAGTGGAAAATGAAAGGAGAAACGGAGAATCTGTCATCAAAGAACAGCATCAAAAGTGCAGAACGTGAGGCAATTTTACCTTCCTGTGGACACTCTGTAGTTCATTTGCACTGGGTTGTCCGGAAAATTGGTACCGATTTTCGATAGATGGTTGGGATTATCTCAACGAATTAGAGTTGGCTCATGAAAACACTACGGAGTAACTGATGGAAACTGAAAGCTTACAGAAATGAGGAAATCCTCCTGCGGCTGTAAAAAGGAGAAGAAATGGCCGACAGGAAGGGCACTGTATTCCATCAAGTAAAGAAATGTACAAAACTACGCCTTATACCATATAATCATACAAAGAATATAAACCGAAATTAAAACTGTCTCTTATGATAGTTTTCAAACATCGGCGACAACTTCCGGACAATCCTGTTTTTACGGTTTGTGAGATAACGGTGGGTTTTCAGGTATCGGACGGAAATTTCGAGGCCTCGATGGCAAAATAAGGTGCTTATCCAGCAGAGACAGACGAAGCAGAACGAGTCAGATAAAAGTGAACTCCGGCGAAAAATTCCGAGGGAAAACTCGAAACGGGGCTGAGGAGAGCCACGGCGGTGCTGATCCCACTCCCTCCGAGATTTCAGCGATTGTGCAACAGGTCGAAAGCGAAATGCCTCCCGATAAGCATCCGTTCGTTAATGAGGTAATTCTCATGCACAGATATAAAAATTCATTTAAGCCTTCTCTGCTTTTTAATCTCGAGCCAAATAAAAATGCGAGAATGGAAGCTTTTTAAAAGTGTCATTGGGGGCTCATTTCACCCCCGGCGGCCGCTCTCTGCGCACTACATCCGGGTTGTTTCTGCCGGCGATCCCCTCAGGTTGCTGACGCAATCCCCATTGACCTTTTTCCGCTTTCGCTGCAGGGGATCGAAAAAGTTCTCGGGTTTCATTGCTCACTAAAAACATGAATCTTATTTGAACTCTCAAAATGGCGGTGGGTTGAGCCTTCCAAGTTCGGAAACCGACTGAAACTGTATCTTGAGAGCTTTCCAGTGTCCCTCGCCCTTAGCATTTCATCGCTTTTTCATCGCACGAACAACGCTCTAAAAGACGAACTACATTAGTCATCTTTTGTCATTGTCAGTACCTGATCCTTGAAGAAGGGACTGTTTAAATTTGTCTCTGTTCTGAATTTGGAATCGCTCCAACCGAGCCTTGTTTGTGTCCATTCGTACACAATTCGATTTCTCATCAATCTTCGACGCCCGCGAAGATACTCGAGGATCGAAGTCTTCTGTGGTCGAAAGGGGGTCGAAGAAGGTGTACAAATGCCATAATTGATCCGAGTAGTGTAGCTAAAAGCAGGTGGGAATGTAGGGAGTAAGCCAAAGTTAAAATCCAATTTAAGTGGTTCCATTCGAAATAATCGATTTTTTAAGGTTTCCGCGACGGAAAACGCCCTTTTGTGCGCGGGCTGTTGGTCTTTGGAAAACATCAACCTCGCTTACAATTATTTAACGGAAAAATCTGTGGAGAGATTCACCGAAGTTTTCTACTCCCAAAGCGAGAGTCTCGCGTCCAAGACGGGACTTCTTCGCCTTGTGCTGTTGGTGAGTACTCGTCAGCGTGGAATGTTGCCCAAGCAGGAATCCACTTGCAGGCATTTGCAGTGGCACTGTCGGATGACAGGGGCAGATCTCACCGAGGGTGTCTCTCGGATTTTCCTCAAGGGGTTCATTACAGCTGCCCTTAGGAAATCTTTTCCGAGCACAATTAATAAAGGTTCCTTTGTGCGTGCTGACGGGGTGTCAGCGCAGCCGGCTCTTTCAAACCGAGCACGCGCCCTTATTTTTCGACTTGTTTTTCGAAACCAACCCTTATGCACGTTCGTTTACCTCTTTCCAGCCTGGAAATTTGTTCCAAGAAAGTTTCGCCGAATTTGAAAAGCTTCAAACCGCCATAGTATACAGAAACACAAGGAAGGAGACTTCGGAAGGCTCTGATTTGGGGGGCGTTTCGCACCTCTCAGCTCGAAGACTGTCCTCCTCGGGAAGGAAAATGAAAAACCGTTAAGAGAGGCACTTTGCTGATTTCGCATGAAGCCCAGTTGCCCACAGTCTTATGCAAACGAGAACGCCGTCGAAGGCACTCATCGATATTTATATCGAAACACTCGCAGAATGCCTCGTCATTGTCCCGATTTTATCAGATTTCAAACACCCGTGTTTGATGAATTAATAGATTAATAACATTTATTCAATCGATATTTTTAATAATGAAAACCGAATGGCGTCCGGGAGGGGCCAAGGCCCTCCTCGGGAAAACAACAACTGGGCCCCACAAGATAAAATGGCGCCAGTTTTTTTATTATCATTCGGCCAGCTGTTCGAACGAGAATCGAGAGCGCAGACGGTCTTTGCTCACCCCTGACTCTAACATAATTATTAAAATTGCAAAGTAAATGGGTTGGATAGGAAAATCAACCCTAAACCGATCCCCCTTTTCGATGTTGCAGCCGTCAGAAGCGTATATGAGTGAAGGCGAAGGGTGGCAGGGAGGGAGGCGAACTGGTCGGTCCTTTGTCTGCCTGTCAGATAAGCTCCGCACTGTATATTGAATTATGTATTCAAAATAAGCTTATTTGGTAATGAGTACAGGAAAAAGGTTATTAATTTGCGATCTTAGGTTCATTTGGAGTTTTCACGCGAACGAATTGTTTTTACTTCTGAAGATTGTGATTGTGCTTTTGTAATGGGACTGCAGACGGAAATTTTGTGTATTCTGTCAAAGCCCTGAGCAGTCTTCATCCCTTCAGCGTGTTCCTTCGCCACGAAGAATCCCAGACTTTCTCCACCAACGTTCACGACTCGAACAAGAGTATTTTTCAATGAGGACAGCATTCCTGTCTACGCCACTGACAAATAAAACAGAAAAGGAGCCAACTTGCGACCAGACGCGTGTGTGCCCCACTCTTCTAATCTCCTCCGACCGATCTATTGTCTGAACACTTTTTACGCTTTTTTATCGTTCGCCCCACTTTGGTTTGTTGTCAGCACATCGCAGAATAATTGAGTTTTCTGAGGGCGGACGCTTTTCGCTGTTCGCTTTCCACCCCCGTCGTGAGTGGGCTATAGAACCCCGCACTGCATTTCCTCTCCCGAACTGGTAGCGGAGATTATGCCACCAACCCAGGAAGACCTTCGCCAGCGAGGTCGCTTGTCCTTCTGTGGAGGGGGAGGAACCGCAGGCAGACCAGCTCATAATCGACAACCTCCCGAAGACAATAAAAACTTCAACTGCCCGCAATTCCCTCCTAAACAACAATAAATAATAGATAGTCCACACTAATATTTTCCCCCAGCAAGAGGGTAGACACAAGGGGGAGAGAATATAACGCCGTTGAGGTGAAAAATTTGAGCAGTTGTCGCATGACGTCACCAACAGATGTTCACCAAAGCCTCGCGCGCGCACAGCGGCGCTGCAGCTGCCCTCAGAACCCGTTTTGCCCGCCAAATTATCAGCTGTTTGCTCTCCAAAGGAGGGCGAAGTGTTTCGAGTCGTTGAACCTGTCATGTAAACAGCTTTTATCAGCACGAGGCGCTCATAAATGCAAGTCCGAATTAAAGCCCCGGGGACGGAACCACAGATCGATTGGACTGCGAAAGCTGTTCTTATGAGCAGAGTTCGCTGTTGCGTTTGGGTTCGAGGGCCACAGCGCAGTGAAGTGTTTTTCTTCCGAAAGGCAGCAAACCGATGTAATCAATTAAGTGCCATCGAAACGTAAACCAATTTTCTGTTACGAGATGAAATGGAAATGGTGCAACATTTCAAATCAGGTATTTCCACTTTTACTATCGTTGTGAGATGATTTTTTTTAAATAGGCGCCATCAACTTTTGATTTTGTTGGTTTTAACCGGTAACGGCGTTGTAATGGCTCCTCTCCATTTCCCACTCAGAGAGATTTTCATTATTAGGATTCCTCGGGGGAACGAGCCGGTGACATAACCTCTCAGTCTGTCTTCGGCCAAGGGGTAGGCCCGCAAGCAGATGACATCTTCTGCTCATCGAAGCCGAAGCTCGCGTGCGTCACTCGGAGTGCTCAATGTCTGCTCTGACGCTTCCTCATTTGTATTCCCCTTGTGATCCAATGTGATCCAACGGTAGTCGAGTTCAGTTTGGAACCCCAGACGTTCCACGGTGAAGGCAGCGCGAGAACACGCCATCTTCGGTGGCCATAAAGCAACCAGATTCAAAGAAACTTCTTCAGAATGAAGGATTCACTTGTGAACGCGAGGTCGTGTACAGTCCGGATGAGAATCACAAAGCATGACCAGAAGAGCATGACTGGCTCGAAGCTTGTCTTCGGCCATTTCCGAGGAACAATGGAGAGTCCAGGCCTCGGCTGCGTGCCTGCCTCTTCGGGCATCGCCTTCTTCTGCGCCCACCACGGGACAGCCCTCTCTTGTGGGGGTGTCGGCTCTCCTTCGGGAGGAGCGGGACAACTCCTTCGCGGTTCTCCCAGTCCTTCTCAGCTGTTTTCGGTGATTCCCGTAACTGTTGGGCCAATCATGGGTAGTTGATTGCCCACTTCGGATGGGCATTTCGCACCGTCGCGGTAGATTTACAAGCTGTCGATGTGTGTTTGGAGGGGAGAGACAAAAAGCCGACTCTATTTGTCGGAGGAACTGGTACTTCTTCCTCCGGGCGGATGGTTTGCCTCGTTCTCATCAATCAAGTTTATTCCAAGACTTAATTAACAGTGTTTAAGGACTCGTTTCCTCCATTCGGACAAATAAGCGAACGAACGCGGAGGAACAGTGGGAAAGTTGGGGAGCCTCGGAACGGAGGTAATATAAATTCCAAGACTGCAGTTGAGTGGCACATCTGAGGAATGGTTCACAAACCGATTGAAGTCAATGTAATAGCCAAGGTCACCTTTACCTTTATTGCCGGGTCTCATCATTCACCATTACAACGCTCTCGGACCTCAATTCCTGCCATTTTTAATAATCCCTTTCCAGCCATTCTTTCGCGATGGAGATTTGTTCAGGGGAAAGTCTTCGGTCGAATGTGAAGGGCGAAAGGGTTCGCTTTTTACATTCTCATACGATACACTTAATGTATAATATCCATTTGTTTCCCAAACGGTTTTTTAATCGCTATTATTGGCACATTCGCTGGCGATGTCACAGCACAGAAATTCTCGGAAGGTGAAAGACGAGGCCGGGAAAAGGGTTGAAATCGATTAATAATTCCGAGAAGGGGTGAATCGAGAGTGCTTTCGGGGTGGTTCTCTCTTTGGGTTCCTCCACGCTTCTCTCTCGTTGCCTTCCGTCGAAGATGTGGAAGAAAGTGGGCGTCGTTCGATGAGATTTCTTTTTCCCTTTGTATAAACGAGGTAAATAAGCCCAGCTATAATTAAAGGTTAACTTTGGTTTTAATTAACCCTTAACAGAGGTAACTAATCAAAGAAAGAAGTTATTATGTTTTTGAGACTTGATTTACAGCCGGGGTGTTCGGTATTTAGGTCAGGGGTTGTGAGGATGTGTTCTCATTGGAAAATGAGGGACTTTTGGGCATTTCGCGCCTCAAAACATTCTTCTTTTGTTAATTACACTTGGCCCTCGATTTACACGATAGATTGCTTTCAGGAGAAACTGGCTGAAATGGAGAATAAAAGACATTTTTTAAGTGATGCATTTTTGCAGTTGACAACTAATAAATACTATAGCAAAAAGAAATATTTTTTTGTCGAGATTTCAAACAGTGTAAAACAGTGTAAATCAAAGGCCAAATGTATTTGTTTACATTAATCTCCTCGATCGGGAGTAACGAAAGGATTAAAACATCAGATGACAGAGTCGGAGTTATCGGCACGGTTCGGAGATAGATTATCAAAAGAAGGTGATTTTCGGCGTTAAATGACTCAGCCCATACAGTAAATATGCAAACACATCAATCAAAAAAATTAAAAGAACCTTGACAATTTTTTCACTGCAAAAAGCCTGAGAAGACCGAAAGTTATAATCAAACACCTAAACGTGTTTTTGTCTGCTAGGCCTAATTAAGACTCCGACTTCGGCTTTCAACAACAAAACCCAGTGCAAGGCCTTATTCGGCGTTCGGCCGATTTTATACGAGAGAGAGAATAAGTCAACAAACTTTATCTGTCCGAAAGGAACTCGCGGCACAAATGCCACCGTCGAGTGTTTTTGTGCACAGCAGAGGCATCTGCCTCGACCAATTTTTCATGTCGTTAATTGACAGGTTGACTGCAGCCGGCACTGAATGCACCTGGTCCCAACGATCGCTCTCTCGCCAGTTCGATTGTTAATTGTCACCATTAATGCGGCATTGTTTCGCCTTAGGCCCGCTGAAGGCCGCTGCCTTCAAGGGTCTCGCCCACTGCAAGTGGGGCTGTTTCTGTATGTAAAATGTTGGCCTCAAATTCCGAGGAATGGAGATTAGAATCGGTGAGGTCAGGAAATTTGTCTCAGGTTCGATCGAGGGGAGAGATGAGACGAAAAAAGCAGCCACGACTTGAAATGATAATGAAAAAACCAATCCCGAGCACTCGTGAGGTACCTGAAGAGAACCTGAAGAGAAGAATGCCTTCGACATTTTTCTTTGAAACGGTGGCCGTTGCATTTTGCGAATGTCTGTCCGGCAGGTAAGAGAACGAAGAATAAGAAACGAGAGAGAGGAGCCTTTGCGAATGTTTCGGGCTGTGGGAAAGCCGAGGGCGGTGGGCGGTTGCTGGGAAGTTCGGTTTCTCCCGCAAAGAACTCCGGAAACTCAGGGAAACTTCAGCTCGAAGTTTAAGTCACGTCAATTAGATGATGAGGTACTTAGAGATGTAAACTCGTGCGAGACGATGAAATTCATACAGCGTCTTATGGTTAGCGATGCCCGCAAGTGAAGGTTTGTCTTCCGCGGAGCTTCCAAATAAATTTTCTAAAACTTGGTCGTCGTTAAAGATTGAAATATTTTCCCGGTTCCCAGTCCAGGGGAGAGGATTAGGGCGTTTATTTCCAGAGGGATTTCTTAAGGACGGCTGCTCATTTAGGTAACATTTGGAATATCTTTATGTTCCACAGGAGCAGACTGCTTTGAGAACCGAATCCCAAGAGTTTGGTGAAACACGGCCGATGATAACCATATGTTCGCTGTTAGTGTTTGGCTGAGCCACTCAACCTTTTTTTCCAAATCGGTGTCTGCAGAAACTGTGAAGACTATACGGAGAAAACGAAAGATGAACTTGTTCAGGTATCGAACACCCAGGAGGCCCCGACATACCAACAACCCTTTTCAAGTGAAGCTAAAAAGCCCCCTTTCGAGGAAGCGCTCGCCCGAGCACAGCCACCATTTCGGTGGTGGAGCAACCAACCCTGAACCTGCTCGTGTTGCGGTAGGGTAGGAATAACCTTGGGATGATACATTCTAAGAATAAAACCTCAGTTTCATTCATTTTTAAATTAGGGTCTCAATTCCTATCCTTTTTTCTATATTTATTTATTTTTATTTCTTCTGCTTCCCATATTTCGGTTGTCTCTCGCCCTTGAAACGATCCCCCATGCTCCTGAGGGACCTTTGGCCGCACGAAGCGGAGGCTTCCACCCCGGGGGGAGGGGGGGCGAGGAAAGCATGCAAGTGCGTCTCCAACCTCCGACGTTTCTCAGGTCCTTCAGGCGATGCGGTCAGATTGAAAAATGAATTCCTTTTCAAAGGGAAAAAATGTCGGCGGACGCATTAATTTATTTCCTCGGATATGTTTGTCTTATGAGGAGAGTTGACGTACCTGAAAGAGATATTCGGGTGGGTGTGGGACGATGTTGGCTCGGTTTTCGTTCGGTCGAGGGTTGATGAGAACGCTTTCTCATTAGGGGCATCTCCACTCTGTGTCCGCTTTTTCCTGAAATTCCCCTAAAGTCAGCGACTGATCGCTTACGTTCGTAGATTGTCCGTCCGTTATTATAAACTCAGAAAATGAGGATCATTAATTGTGAAAATTTCTAAGGTGGCAACTTTCCAAAGACAGAAACCTGATTAAACGCAGACAAATGCGTCTATTCAATTAGAAATAAATGATCGGTAATTTGTTTTCATTCGGTAAAACTGCCATTACCGTAATTAATTATCCTTTTTTTCTCGACTGCGTATAGTCCGATAAAGGTTTGCTCTTTCCGGTTTCGATTTCACCTCAGGATCGATTTGTTTTTCTCTTTTCACGTTGGACACTTGTCAATTTCATATCCAGTTCAAATCACGAAAATGTCCAATAATCATAAAACAGATTAAATCGGAAATGACTCCCTAAAGTGTATTTATTTGTTTGTTCCAGTTGAGGGGAAAGGCACAGTTCGTGGAAAGGCCTCCAAAGGTGGCGTCCACATGTGCAGTTGGAACAGAACATCGTCGGAAGAGCCCGAGGTGGCATCCTTGACAGAAGAAACCCATTTAATAATTGATAAGGAAGTTGTAAAAATAAAAAATAATGTCTGAGGACGTTGAAAGTCTGAATAACTCCGACCAAGGGTTTTATGGCAACAAATTTTATGCTTGTAAATACCCCTCGACATGTTGGAATTATTTTATTTCCGAGTTTATGGCTTCATTCTAGGTATTCCTCTAGAAAGGTTCCTTTACAGTTCGCCTCTTTTATCCGAATCATAACAAATTAATGGATGTATTGTTTACATCACATATTGTAGTGTTGTTTACACTGAGGGACCGGCCTCAGGTTGAAACCTTAGAAAAAGTTCAGAAGAGTCCTTTTGGGGGAGAAAAGTTCGTCAAAGGAAAAAAGCAAAAGCAGTGATTTGCTTAGTCAGCTTTGAAATGGGAACTGAGTTTGGTTGCACTGAGCCAGCAGAATCTGTTGCCAGGACGAGCAGTGCTGAAGGGAAATCCGCCCCCTCGGGGTGGTTGGGGTGCGCTCTCGTGTGCATCCAACGGGGCGCAGATTTTCCATCAGAAGCAGGATTTATCCTGTTAATTTTAGCTTCTTGTAAAACATCAACTTGTTTATAAAATGAAATAAAAAAGCGATAAAAGAAATTAAATTAAGCATCTCGTAAGAATGTCTTTTCTCGGAGGAACATCGGTCGCTCAATCCACTTTCCTTCTGCTACTCCATTAACTCTTCTTCATTGGAGGCGACGGAGTGCGAAGAGAGCGGGTCGCCCATCCCGACTTGGGGGGCGACTTATCTCGCAGATGGAACACTAAAAAAAGCATCAAAAACACTTTAAAAAAGCGAAAAACATTTTCATTTGATTATCTTTGATGAACCAGCTTGTGAATGCCCCGAGGTCGGTCCGTAAGCCCTCGAGAATGTGCGGTGTGCACACTCACATCGCTGACAGTCATTGTCTTCTCCGCCCAGACGCTTTTGGAGAATACAAAAACTTCGGACTTGTAATGCGGTCTCGTTGGAAAGTTTGCAATAATTTGTTGGGAACGCAGTGATCTAAATTTTTTCAAATACTTTTGGAATTTTTTAGTAAAAATATTATTAAAAACTCCTGAGGGAAAATTTGAAAAATAGCCTTTTCTTTTTGGAATCAGTTATTAGTCCGATCAAATTAAACATTCTAAGTTAAATAATATAATAATTTATTTAATATAATAATATTTTAGACCACTAGACATCATCCCTCTACATCAGCAAGTTAATGAATAGTTTAAAGTAATTATTGTTATATTATTGTATTGTAATTATATTGTTACATTATAGTATTGTTTAATTTCTCAAAGTTAAATAAATTCCTAAGAAGCTGAAACTTGCTGAAAATGGCGAGAAACTAATTCTTTTCTCGGCATCGGATCGATGTTATACTTTTATAATTATACTCTGAACAATGTCACCGAATTTCAACTTCTTAGGAATTAATCTAACTTTCAACTAATTTGACTGTACTATTTGGTGTTTAGACAAACGGCCATTTTATAATTTTCTTCAAACTTTTTTGCATTTTAGAAACGAATGTTGTTAACGTCTTCAAAGCGTCCACGTCGAATTTAGTGCGAAAATGACTAAACCAATTAAAAAGTATGAGAAACTTTTACATGAAACGCTTTAACACGTTAAAATTTTTCTCTCGTGGAGAGGTGGGACAATTATGTCCTCTTTTTTTCTCTTTCGCTCTCATAAACAACCACGCGATGGTTCCCCATGGTCGGCCCATCTCCCTCCACTCGACATCACATATCAATGATCTGCATTCTGAGAGCGATCGCTTACGCAACCGCCCCAGTGAAGCAACAACGATTACTGAAACCGATTCAGATAAATGGCAACCGTCTCAGGCGTTGACACCGGCGGTGGGCAAGGCCGAATGCAATACAACGAGAGAGAGGCCGACTGTCCACCACAACGCGGGCACCCGACCAGCATCGCTCACACAAAAGCGTTAGCTGTTAATTTCGAGTCACGAGAATGCTTCACTCAAACAATGACCTCACCGCGGTGATGGGCGGTCGAGCGAGCATCATTGCAGCCAACATATCTTCGCCGGTAACTTACCTTCCACCAGGCACCACTCTGGTGTTCGATTTGAGGAAATCAATGGCATTTTCCGAGTCTAAAATTAGTTTTCGCATAAGTCGAGGTTAAATAAAACGAGTTTCGCGAACCGCCACAAGAATACTTCATTTGAATGCTTTGTTTAATTATTGCACAATGTGCAGTAAAACGAGTTATTGTAATTCAACCAAATTACAATATATCTGCTTAAGCCCTGACACATGCTCTAATTCACTTTCAAAGAAAGGATTTTCAGCATCGCAGCAAATTATGGTTTCAGGTTCGTCCTTCCCATCATGGCGGTCAAATTTTGACCAAATTTTGCCCTAAATTTGACCAAAATTTGAACACGCCAACATAATGGAAGTCAAAAAGGTTCGCATTTGAATGAGCCGCAGTTCGGTTCCTTATAATCATTTTATCGATTGTAATCTTTAAAAATTTCTTTCATTATTTATTTCGGGGCCAGCAAATTTTCCAACATCTTTTGTAAAAAACACGTTTCTTGACATTTTCTTTGTGCCTGATTTTTGGTAAGTGCTTTCCAAATAGACTCGAGTTTGAATTCTCAGGTATAAATCTGTCACTAATGTTATCCTCACAAAAAATGTTTTACTAAACGGGAGAGGTCAAAACTTCCGCAGAAACCTTAGGTGGTAACGTACCTTCCCAGGCAACATTTTCTGCTCTTTTCAGGTCGCTTTGACCTCAACAATTTTGTTGACGGCCGACCGACTCAAACGCTCGTTTTTTTCGAAAATTATAAATTAAAATTAAACTCCGTTATATAGTCTTTGCATATTTAAATTATGCCGAACAAACTTTAATTTTATGCCTTTTCGGGACCGATGGGTTGGACTCAATCGCGAAACGAATTGAAAATCGTCTCGAAAATCCTCACAGGCGATCGCTCTAAAGCTCAAAATGGAGACTTCCTGTGAAATGAAAGGGAGAAGTTTTCCTCCGAAATATTGTCCGGTCAAATTAGACATTCGAAGTTACATAAATTCCTGAGAGGCCGAAATTTGGTCGAATTGTTCAAAGTATAATTATAAAAGTATAACATCGATGCGATGTTGAGAATTGACCAAATTCCAGTTTCTTAGAAATAAATGTAACTTCTCGGGATTTGACCGGACTATTCTAAGAATTGAAGTTAAAAATGAAAAAGCAGCCGCGCCATTACTTTTGAAAAGTCGCTTAAGAGAGACAAATAAGCTGAGCTTTTGCTCCCCAATGAAAAGGAATGTTGCATCATTGCAACCCCCACTTATTCGATCTCAATTTTATTGAAAAAAATTTTCCCCCGGGGAAAACCGGGGAGGGAGACAGATATTTCAACCCCGGGAAACCTGCAATGGACGGGGGAGGAAACTGCCAAGTTAAAACGATTTGAAAAAATGTTTAGTGAGGCTTACCACTTATTGTATTTGCAGTTCTTCGTGGGTGATATAACCCTTCCCGCTTATAGTTGTTGTCTAATAGAAAATTGAAAAGAAACTCAAAATAAATGAAAGTTTCGTAAGTAAAGAGAATTATTTTGAGGTCCAAAGCTCTTTCGCAGCTTTGCTTTCTCACACAATAATTATTTCCGACTTCCAAATCCTTTGCCTTTGGCGGAACGATTCCTAAGGCTTTTCCAGTTCTCTTCCCGGTCTGACCTTCAAAAATCCTTTTGGGCTCCAAGTTTCCAAGAAGTTTAAGACCTCATTGGACTTCCGAACTCATAAAATTTGACAAAGCCGTAAATGATAATCTGTTCTCGATGTCAGAAAGTTTCCCGTTTACTTGTGACTTTGCTGTGACATCCGTCATTGGTTAATCCCGTCTTCGCTGACTCCAGAAAATTCGGGGAATGAGTCGTGTAAGTTTGTATTCCGCAACATGTCGGCGGTTTCCGCTGTCGTGCTGCTGTCCTGTGCGAACTGGTTTCCCTTCTGTTGCACCTTGAGCACTCCCACGTTAATTTGTCTCTTTTATCTCCTTCCCGTTAATTACGCCTTTGTCTCCGACGGATCCACTTTATCGACATTTTATTTTTCCCTCAAAGGATTTCGACCTCTTTTGACAGACGAAATCTTGTGAAAATGTCGGTAATTGCTGAAAGAGGAGATGAAAACCTCCATTTCCCCCTTGAGCTTCCCACGGAAGTCATAAGCTTTTCCTCCTTCTTTTTTTCGAATTTTCTTTTTTGGGTTTTCTCTTTGAACATCCTCTGCAAACTCACGTCAAAGCTTTTTGCTTTTCTTCCCTTATTGCTTTGTTATCTCCAAAAATGAAATTTTCAATTCCACATTGTGTTCCCTTGTCAAATAGATAAAATTTACTTCCCGAAATGTTATATCCGGAGCATTATTGAAATAATTAGTTTTTCAATAAGCGCTGTCACTTCGACGCCTAATTAAATAATTATACGTTCCATTTCAGTTTAGTCCCGTGTAAACGAAAATGAGGTTTCGATAAAGCCGACAAAATGGCGAGAAAAGAAACAACTCGCGATAATAATGTAAAAACATTCGGGGTCTCCAGTTTTTCGTGTTTTATCTTCTGCCTTTGTCGCCATTTATAATTTCGCAGGTTTGTTCAGGTTTTAAAATAACGGGGCTTCTATGTCGACCGCACCCGCCATCTTTCAACCCTTCAACCCCTTTCAAATCAAACCTCGGCTGCCTCAAATCAACAACACAATGCCGCCTAATTAGAAACAGATATCCATTTATCCTCATCATCGATAATTGTGATTGGAATGTATTCTTCAACTCTTTCGTAAAAGTACAGGACATTTTCATATCGCCCATGAACAGAGCTTTCCAGAACCTTTTCCAGCCCACAGGACCTCACGTTCACTCGCCCAGCCACCCACGAATCCTCGCTGCTTTTCCAGGATGAGGTCACGGACAAGGCCTGGCTGGAGGAGGCTGTGACCTGGCGAACGCCCTGGGCAGACACGTTCCCGTGGGGACGATCGGGAGCGAACTCTTCGGAGATGGAAGGAATAATGGTGAAGTTCAAGGTTATGTCGAACAAAAATGCAGAAACTCGTGTGCAAGAGGAGAGGATAAAATAATGAAGAAGGGCAACGTAAATGGGGGAGCGTTCGCGCAGAGTTCGTGCGCAGACAGACGTTCCCCCGACTCCTTCAGGAGTCACTGGGTTTCCTTCAAACATTTCACTTTTATTCTAATGGGGCTCTTCCCCTGCATTTTGGGCCTTTTGTGCTCATCCCTCGCTTTCCTCCGCAACTCCTGCCGCTTCTCCTTCGACTTTTACTCCTAATCACACCTACGAGCGAGCAAAGGCCCAACGCGTTATTATTTCGAGAGATTACACGACTGGTTTGGAGGAACCGCATCAATATGGTCATAAGCTGCGTTTGCAAGTATTTCTTGTTTCACTTTCTGCGCTAGAATTACCTGAAGCCTTTCCATGGTGGATATTCCGCGCTGTTATAATTTTATCAAAGTTTGAGAACTTCCTCATTAGCGTCCGCGCGCTTCCTGGTGTTGGACATTTCTGTAACAAGCTGGATCGATTACTGGAATTGTGGGTGGTCCTTGAACCTCGTTTCAATAAAATTTGGCTTATCTGGAGAGGAGGGTTCGCCTGACAGCCAGACTGGACATGTAGGAAGGCCAGGGTGGCGATGAGTGAAAGGAAAGTCCTCGAAAACTATGACTAAGAAAGATATTCCTTTTGATATATTTCGTTACCCTTTTGAAGTCATCGTCCAGCAAAGAGAATTCCCTTTAATTTTTAACTTGGATGTGGAATTAATAATCCGGTCAAATTAGTTCAGAAATCAAGTCTGAAGTTACATTAATTCCTAAGAAGCTCAAACTCAGTCAAATTGTTCAGATGTATTTGTTCAGCAGCATCTTCCCAGCATTGGATCGATGTTATACTTTTATAATTAAACTCTGAACAATTCCACAAAATTTCAGCTTTTTAGAAATTAATGTAACTTCACCCCTCATTTTTGGACTAATTTGACTGAACTAAAAGGAATTTTGAAGCAAAATTATGATATTTAACTCAATCAGTATATAAAAATGTCCTTATTTTTCCAAATTTCTTTAAATCTTTTTCTTCTGATTTTGCTCCTATAGTATAGGAGTAGGAGTAAAGCCTGTAATAACTCAAAGCAAAAGATTATTATCGATGTGATATTATCATACTGTATCCCCTCAGACAGTTCCTTTAATGCCTCCAGGCGTAATAAAGAAATATTATTGCATTGCATAAATGTCTGAATCAAACATATTCTGCTGCCTTATCGCTACACACAACGTCACCCCCTTTCGAAGCCTTTTGTAGTTGAATTTCCTGCCCCGTTTCCGGGAAAAATTAATAATATCTGGAAACGATTTTGCCAGGTTAAGAAATATGTTTACGAGAAAATACAGTTTTGTGAATACGTGAAAAGAAACTGAAAAGTTTGGAAACGGTTTTATGACGCAGACAAATAAAATTGTGAAGGAAGTTATTGTCCGCGTTAAAAAGAGTCCTTATGGTGTTGCATTTATTGTTCTGGGAGCGAGACTTCTTGCAGAAGTCAAAATGCAAATTTCAGATGCGTTACGCAATGGCTGCAAATGATACGGAGAAAAGTGCCAATTTAATCAAAGCCGGTTCAAGGCCCCCCTTTAAGTGTTTCGTGATGTTCAAAACAAAAATTTGAAACACATGGTTCGCTCTGAGCGCGATAAACAAATGATACCTGCGATCGACCTTCTCAGAATTGATTAAAAATAAACTAATAAGTGTGACTGTGGCTCGTTTTTTGCTCAGTTGTTTAAACACAAGTGAAATATCCCTTTCGTCAAGTCGATGCTGGTCTGGAGCAGGTCGAAGCCAAGTGCACCGACCTCGGAAACATGCCTCAAATTCAGAGATTGCTCGCTGATTAAGTGAGAAGTGTTCCCACTGAGGAAAGCACACAAGTTCTTGAGGAACCCACGCTGGCCGCATTGTGAATCCTTCCATTTTCTTACCAAAATTCACTTGAAATTGAGTTCTTAAGAACGCCAGCCTTTCACTTCTTTATTTGCTCTCTTTTCTTGCGTTCTTCACTTGTTTCTCGTATTTTCCGCTCTCTTGTTATCCCCCTTGTAGTGTTCCTGACTTTTCGGATTGTATTCATTAACGGGGGTTTTCTTGACAATTCCAACCCGGAGAGATTTTCTCTGACAATAAGAAACGCTTTATGAAGAGTGTCAATTTTAGGAGTATTGTTGCAAGAGGGTATTGTTCAAATTGTTTGCTTAAACAAACCTTTTCGGATGATAACTCCAGGAAAGTTTGCGAAAGCCCTTTGGTAAAAGAAAAGAAAGACTCTGAATATCGACATTTTTCCAATAAGAATTTCTTCTGCGTGCGATCTACAAAACAACAACCTTCTGCAGATATTTTTATTTAAAAGCAACACATGTGCATTTGCCTCCGGCTTTTCCAGCACAATTTGATCATTGTTAACCCCACTGATCCGAAAACATGATAATCACAATTTTTGTAATTCCTTTCATAATCTACTTCTAATCGCATGTCGGAGAGTTTGGATAATAAATTATTCTTTTAATGCGCGCCAAAACTTCTTTTTGCATAGCTCTATGCCCAACCACGAAGCTAAGGTCGTTTGTTTTTTAGTGACCGGTGTACAACCGCGGCTAAAGTTTTGTAAGAAAACGTATTTTTTTCAATTATTCTAACGCAGAATAATTATTAAGTGGCGAAGCTAACAAGTAATTTATAGCTTGAAACTTAAAGCGGCCGCAACTTCAAAAAATAATTTTAGTTCAGTGCCAAGAAAATTGTGATTTTGAAAATCAGTATAAGACCAAAATTCTCGATGCGTTAAAATCGAATAGTTTTAATTAATCTGATTATTAAAACTAAAAGCATTAAAAAATATGTTAAAAAAATTTATCTAAAACCATAGAGTAAAACAATGAAAAATGTAAGTAAAAAACCATGGACTGCAATATAAACACTCAAAGGACATACACCTTCGGATATCTCCACTGCAGTGCAGCACAAATAAAGTTTTCCGTTGAAATAATTCATTCAAACAAAGGTAGTTCAAACCGTGTGAATATAAAGCAATTATCTCTGCAATGCGCGAACTCGAACGGGGGGAAGCAAATGAGCGTCGTCTTCGCAAGCTAAGCATAGGCTACAACGACCCACGCGGTGATTTAGGAATCAAAACAGACGAATTCTCCTTTGGTGAATACACTTCATTGTGTTGAATCGTGTTGGAGAGAGGAGGCGGTCAGTAAAAATCCCGGTCGATGTTAGCCGTCAAATGCTATAATTTTTTAATTCACGGGATTTTTTTAATATTCAGAAATTTATAAAGTTGTGGATTTAAGTTTTTTTCTGGAACAATCGTTAAAGTGTTTTATTGTGAGGTTTTAGTGTGAGTGCTGGTTAACGTCATTGTTTTTGCCTTTAGCTCCCCCAGATTTTCAAATTCGGATACTTGTTTTATTGGTTTGTTTAATAAAGAAAAAATTAGTTTTTCAATAATAGAATTAGTTGTGCTTAACGAATGGTGTGACGGTTATTTTTGGATACGTTTAATTAAGGTGAGTGAGATGCGGTTGAATTTTTTGACAAACTCTCGAATGTTCCCCTCGAAGAATAAGCCATCTCAGATGGTAACGGTTTTTAACCTCAGCTCCCATCTCTTATTTAATTAAAATTTCATTTGATGCATTATTTTTATTCTTGTCGTTTCGACTTGGTTGCTTTTAAATTCGACTTGTTTATGAAATTTGTGTTTTTCTTGGACCAACTTGAATTATTTTTTGTTTTCAAAATGGCGCGCACCATGTTGTCCGGTATTCGTTTAATTTTTTAATTATGCACTCCGGCCGAGGATCGAGATGGGCGGTTTCAAGAGCAAACCATTTTATGCCCATTCTAAGGTGAAATGTATTTTTCCAAACCGATGCGGGGTTTTCGTATGAATGTCACAGTTGCTAACCTGCCATGTGCAGTTGCGACATGACTCATAAGGGATCTGGTGTCAAAACAAGTCGAGGACGACCGACTCGTTTTCTAATCGTACAATGTTTTATTTATTTTCGTCTCGAAAGCTCTCAGATGCAAGTTTCCTTTGGAAACTATGGAAATTTCTCAAAGCCGGTGTTCGGTTTTGTGCGGAGAGTTCTCCCTTGAAGAGGCGATAAAGGTAATATCGGCGTGGCAAACAATAGTGCAGAGGTTTATTTCCTTTTTTTAGCGTCATCAGTGCAAAATTATCGATACGTGAAATCTATTGTAGCGAGCTAATCCTGCTATAATTAGTGTAAGGGAAAGCTCTTTTAAAATGTGTGCTGCTTGATGCAAAAGGAATTATATTCCCGCCCTAACGGAGAAATATCAATTTTAATTAGCTCTGCACATACACTGACTCCCTCAAAACCTAAACTTCCATCTCTTCACTAATAACTTCTTGGAGTTTCAATATGATTTAATAAATCATTGTCATTTTAACTAATTAACCACATAGTTTTATGGTATTTTTTCTGCTGAACTGAAAGGGAATTATGCTTGGATTCTGTATGTCATCTGAACTAATGGTTGGATGTGTGATAGTCATGAAATACATTTGTGTTTATGAAAGAAAGAAGGCAGGATAATCTTTGGTTAAGTGCACACAGAGAGCTTATGAGGCCAGAAATAGTTGGCATAGTGTGTGTGTGTGTGTGTGGGTCTCCATAATTCAATTAGGTAAACTAAACTTTTGAAAAAATATCCCTCAAAAAGCTAATTTATGGTTTAGGGAGGCCCTGAATTTACATTTCTGTTCCTAAACTATTACTTGTGATTGGGATTTTTTGGATGTTGGCTGAAGGATTGGAACAGTTTTGTTTTAGTCAGTTGAACATTATGTAACAGAGCGTTGCTTAAGCTTTGTTAATTTATTGTTACATTTGTTTTAATAAGTATCTACTCTTTTGCAAAATTTACACTTTATGGAGGCGGTTTGTAAATTACATGTGCACTTAAGCAATGTTCTTCACCCGTGGTATGATCATTTAAGTTTGGAGGAACGTCTGCGTCTGGGAAAAAGAAAAGGTTCCCTCAGCGCACCGTATTTGGATATTATAATTTAAAAGCGGGAGTGAGCAGTAATTGCGAGAAAAGGAAGGGACTTAATCCATTTCTTGCGAAATTAACCTTCACCTCTCGCCCCCCCGAAAGTTTAGTCTCTTCAGAGTCTCCTTAAAAGGCAGAAATGCTTAGCGCGAAATTCACTTGAAACTTGGAACTCAGCCTCTCAGAGATTTATTAGTTTTCCCTGAGAAAAACGATCTTGGACAGATTTTTTCGGCTGTTGGAAGGAAAAAATTGGCGCGAGATAAGCAAACGTGTTTTCACCTTTTAAGTACACTCCGGTCTCGTTTGTGAAATTCAGTCTTCTGCTTTTCAGTGCCTCACCATTATAAATTCAGTTTGATCAAGAGCTGAATTTTGGAGAAACTTTGGTGATTGGAGACCGAATCTCACGTCGTCGTCTTGCTTTTTTTTGGAATAATCTGACTGGGACATAATTCGGGAGTGGCAATTCGTGATATTGTTAACCAGTACCTGTTCCTCCAGTAAAAGAGAAATGCATTTTCTTTCCAGAGAGGAGATCGGGTATGTGAGAAGACAGTTCGTCGGTTCGCAAGACTTCAAAAGACTTCGGTAAATGACAATTGTAGTCTCTTTTCTTGGAGTTCACGTTGGGAATTGTTATAACAGTTGTCACGATCTTCGGGACATTTACCGACAATGTTTTGGTCCAGGTTGGTCGGTTGTTGATGAAACGATAAGTCTCTCAATCACTGATTGAGGGTCACAGCGAAGTGTCCTTCTGTGCTGTATGACCTGGCATAATTCAATTGATTCAGAACCGTCGCCATTAAGCTATAATAATAAACTCACAGTTGATTGGCCCACGACAAAGGAACATCAAAAGTTAATAAAAACGGGGGGAAATGTCTTTTCGAAGTGATTGGAAAACCCGGCGCCATGTTGGAAAACTCGGACGAATTTATTCAAAAGGAAACGCTCTCTGCGGGGAGGTCAAAGCCTGTCAGGAAAACGGTTTTTATTAAACTTTATGTCGAGGCTAGATGGCGAAAATAAATATTGAGTCGTCTATATTCATAATTTTTATCTTTGTTTATTAACGCTAAAATTCAGATAATCATATCAGAATTTTTGTAATTTTATTAAAATTTATCCAAGATAGTTTTCCATAAGGCGAATTATTTGGAAAATATTCGCAAATGTCGCAAAGTCAGGGCAGTAATTAATCAGAAACGAAGTGAAAAACCGATCAAATTTGAGCTTATTTCAGTGACACGAAGAAGCAAAATAGGCCACCCGAAAGAATAAGAACGCCGTTCATTGTAATTTATAATTCACAATGAAAATAATTTGCAGTTGTTTATAATATTATTAAAAGTTACTCCGCATGAGAAACGGCGAAAAAAGAAACCGTAGACGATGTGATTTGACAAAACTAAATACTGTATCAAATGACCAAAGAGGTCAATGTCAAATCCCCGTCTCGAAGATGGCTAATTCAGGTATTTCATAACATTCACTCGAGATTATTTCACGCCGTGTAGAGCAGGCTCTCATCTGTTTGGGGAGCCAGGGGGGCAAAAGCCGAGGACTTGGGGCCAAAATGAAGGGTACAGACGTTCTCAATCGGTTATCACATGATATGTCTGAAGATCTGCGTGGGAATTAAGTGACTAAGTCGGAGCGATTAATGCAGCCCATTACTTCCATAAAAGCAAAGAAATGGCCGAATTCCATGAACCGTTAGTATGAGTTACTTGATGGCACATGAAGGAGTAACTTCGTGCACTGGCCAAATGTGATGCATTTCAGAATAGTTCGTTAGGGGTTCGGGAGTCGCTCTTTCGAAACCATTGCAGAATTTCGCAGCTCAAATGTTACAAAATCCCATAATTGTTCTAATAATTCGATCACAATATTATATTTTCAGAGTAATATCGGTGGAGAATTGCAGCGTTTTGACACTTTTGGAATGATTTAGAAACCCTCTAACGCGCAAATTAGTGCCACAAATCATTTTCTGCTGATTTCCATCTGAAAATGTCGCGTGCGGGTTTTCCGCGAGCGAAGTATGTGTGGAAGTTGGTGACTTCTTGGGGGGAGGAGGGGGGGGGAGGACATTAAAAATTGCGTGTTGCCCTTTGAATTTTACGCACCTTGGGAGGAAAGTCATGAAGAACGTTCATGCCATGCCAGTGGAAAGATAAGGGTTTCATAGATTTTGAGTCCCGACGTCGGGAAATAAAATTTTTAACAGTTGATTTACCTTATCAAAGGTTACAAAACAATCAGTTCAAACTTCACATTAACACGGCGAACGCAGTGGAAACGACGAGATAATGGCCTTTACAAGTCCGTTTGCTCCTCGAGAAAGAATTTGAAAAAAAAATGGTCGCAGAATGATATCTGCAGTGTGGGAGGCGCCAATTTTAGTCGAAGCCAAAGAGAAACGATGGAAACAAACGCCATCATTCTCCCTGGATTTAACGACTTGATTCGCGGGAAAACCTCTCGAGCCGGCCAACGAAAGTTCAACGAACACTTTTCCGTGGCCGTGTGGACTCATAAACATCCGGTGACGTCGGCCACGAAACCTGACAAAGAAATCACGTGACCTCATCCGGTTAGGTGTGCATCCTCGGTGGGCCTCGTGTTCAATTTTCCTTCCTTCTGCTCCGTTCCAGAAAAGCCTTTATTCTGCCTGCGCCTTCGCTTCCCCCCTTGGAAGAAAGTTGACGTGGCGGCTTGGCCTTAAGCTTGCTTATTCTGAAAGTCCGCAGAATGGTTGGACGCGTTAGCAGCAGTGAGGACTCCCCCGCCGTGTCCCACTCCCAGTCCGGCCCTGTTTCCTGTATTCTTTTTATTTGCATTTACACTTTTCCCTGTTTGTTTAACTGTTATAACACACCGCACACATCAAGACTTGACGTTCGCCGCAGTTGGACATTGTTTGCGAGGGTGGAATGACTCCCATGACCGCCAGATTGTCCAATTTTCCTTTTCTCGAGTTTTCTCCTTCGATAGGCGGCTTCGGAAGGGTTCAAAGTTGGCTGGTTTCTGGGAGACTGATGTGCGTCCCAGTTCGGAGCCTTCCCGTGAATCAAAGTCATCCTCCAGGCGTGACTTCCTTTCTTTGAAGATTGGGCGGGCGAAGAATTAAAAATTTATGAATTCGTCGATTCCTCGAGCGGAAGCGGCTGCGTTCGTCTGAAAAGGGAAGAAAAGGGATGGAAGGATCTAATCCCGAGTTTCTAATGCTCCGGGACATGCAAATTGGATTTTTATGAAATTTCACTTCTGCTTTTCTTATCCCATGACTCCGTTTATCTGATTCTTCCACCCCGACGATACGTACGCACCGTTTAGAAATGGACGTTTGTGGGAATTTTTAGAACCGGTTTATTTTTAGATGTGACAGTTCTCATCTAGCACAAGGGCTCTGCTCTTTTAGGCTCACACACAGCTTTTTCAAGTCCCTGTGCAGTTTTCAGTCTAACCAAGTTCTATTCCTCTCTCGCCAGTGACCAAAGAGTGGCAAAATATCAGATTTGGGGCACTTCCCTGCGCCCATCGCTCCTTTCTCAATGAGTTTTGAAATGAGCCGCGAAGGAAAAAGTTTAAATGTTATGCTGATGTGAACTTGAACTTTTCTAGGCTTAACTTGAGAGTTTGGGCGTCTGCTGTCGGGAAAATGCTCGCGAGAAGAAGATTCAAAATGAATGGGATCACTGGGTTACACATTTTAAAAATTTTACGGGATTTAGCAGCACTGGTTTTTGAAAACAAAAAAAAGCGGATTAACGTAAACCGCTGCAATATTGTGAGCGAACTCTCTGCCTTTTCCAATGTTATAAACTTATTAAAGCTGATCCGAGCTAAATTACAAATTATGAGATTTATAAATAAAAAGTATGCCTTCATGAATCTCATTTTGGCTCGAGAAAAAGCAGTTTATAAAAGGGGGTAAAATTTTAATTTTTTAGATTGTTTTGCCCGGGGGTGCCACCCCAAAAAAGGGACTGCCTCAGTTTTCCAAGTTAATGGAAGGATGAAACAACCGGATACTGACTAACCGTTGAAGAATTCAGCGGGAGAATCAATTTTGCGAACCGAAAAGGCGTTTTCAAGGGCAGCGAAGACGTTGAAATGCAAACGCGAATACAATCCAAATTGTCGAAGGCGAGGAGTGAAAAGCAGCGAGAAAACGCCTGCGTTCGCTTTAACCGACAGTCAGCAGTACAATTGTGGAAATTGAATTCGAGTACAAATCCCTATGAGAACAATGAACACACTCGAACGGTTGCCACAATGAGGCGAAGGGGAAACGAAAAACCTGTTTTCCTTCGCAGGTAAGAATAAGAAAAAATTTGATGGGTGGAATGAAGATATTTACCCGTCGCATTTACGTTTCCTTTTTGTAAATTTCCGAGAGAATCGAGTCCATTCCTCGGTTATGTCATCACCAGAAACCTGGCAGTAAAAGTAACCTCGCGTAAAAGTACGGACCGATGGAGGAAAAATGGCGTCGGGGCCAGGTTTTGCTTTTTTGGGGGGTGGGCGGGGGATGTTTGGCTTCTCCAACCAAACTTCTCTTCCCTTTCCTCCACTCGAAGACCTTAACAAATCGATCCCGATGGGAAAAGTTTCTGCTATTTATCAAAGTCAGGTAACCTAATGCAAACCGGCAAAGGAAATGTAAACGGAAATGTTATTATGTAATGAAGTAGAGATGAACAATTAAAAAAACGTCAAACTCCAAAGTTGTGTAATGAACCGGGCTTGTGTAACTTCCAGTGCCCCCTTCGAATTTTCAGCTTGGGGCCCCCTTTCCTCCGCCAAAGTGTGAGTCGCCAGGACTAGTCCCAACGGCGTACCTGACCGCCAGTCACCCACTGTACCTCTATTTTGGCAAGAATGTTCTCTGTCGTGGGAAAGGTCAGGACCGGTTTTTGGCTCGGCTTCAGCCCCGGCTCATTCACGGCGGTTTAAGGCCGAATTAAACGGGCTTTAAAATCCTCTTTCCTCCTTTTATTTTTTCCGGCATTGCTGATCTCATTCTACTTTTGCTTTCTTTACGTCTGCCCTCGAGCGATTGAATTTTAACTTTTCACTTGACGAGACGTTATCGTTGTTGTTTTCAGCTTCGGTTTATTTGTCATTTAGGCTTTAATCGTTTTATAATTAATTGAAATTCGGCTGCTACAGAAATAATTTCCAATGCTCCGTGCAGCAGACGACATGATTCAAAAGCGATGTGTTGTATTTTTTGCAGTTTAAGGTGGGAATTAGAAAACAATCAGAATTCCTATGGGCACCTGCATTTTGATTTTGTGCTCTTCCGGGAAGACGTAACTCTTTGAATGTATTCAAATGGAGCCTTCGATTGTTTTCGATTCGGTCGTGTGGGACGAAATGTTTGAAATCTGCTATAATTTGCTTGAGAATGAGTCACTGACCGTCCAAAAAAAAGAAACAGCTTTTCGTAAGCGATAATTATGTTTGCATCTTTAGCAGTTTTAAAAGGATAATGTACTACCGACCGTAAAGTACTTAAGATTTATACGAGGTGATACAGTGATGTGGATTTCGTTCGATGAATATGTTTATATCACTCTAAGACACTATTATTTTATAGTTGCAGTAATAAAAACCAGGATAAAGTTTCTTAACCTCAGATTTGCATAAACGAAGATGATTTCGACTGTTGAGTGCTGAAAGAAGTTTCGAAGAGAAAAGCTTTTTGAAAAATGGACTGGAATTATATTTATTCTTTGGAAATTTCGGAACTATAATTGGTCTCAACATGGTACTTTATTGGGAGGGTTGTTGTTTTATCGGCGGGGGAAGTGGCCGTTATGTAACTTCGGACAAAGGAAAGCAATACCCTAAACTGTTTAAAGGTAGGCCGCTTAACAAGTGGAACAAATATTTGTACCGCGATAAACACGTTATCGTTATTTCCTTTGTGTTATCTTCATTTGTGACATCTCAGAGAAAGAAAGAGACTTTTCAATTCAAATTATGAGAGTTTTCCTTTTGAATCTCGCCTTCCACCAACACGCGAGGACTTTGCGGTTCGGCGGAAGGAAAACCCGAAAACGGGACTCTCTACAAGTGCGTTCGCCCCGTGACAATCGGGGAGGTTTCGGCGCCGAATTGTTAGTGTCAAGGGGAGGAAAGAAGAGGGAAAGAGGGGAGAAAGACGCTTTAATGACTCCGAATCGATATACGCTGTGACGGTGTTAACCACGAGCCGGGACTTTTGTGAATTTTTATTTGTGCAGTAACCGATCTGTTGCTGGTGTTTATGCGGAGGAAACACCAAGATATTGGTCTTTTTAGAGTGAGAAACTGTAACGAGGTCAGTTAAGGCTTCGGCGTTGTTTGCCTCCTTAATGCAAAACTCCGCCAAAGAGCCTTCCTCACTGCTTTAATTATTTCCCAAATCTTGGCTTATCTTATTTAATAAATAAGCGGTTTAAGGCTGGAGCTCGGCTGAGCTTTGAATATTTGAACTCGCCCCGAAAATTTACCCTTTCGCTCTGAGGAAGCTTAGTCTTTGTCATGACTCCTCATCGGGGAATTCCCCTTATTTTCCCTTACACGAAAACACACGTAATGCCTTCAAGAACTCTTTTCTCCGAGCAGGAGAGTTTCTGATGCAACAGCAACAATTTGAGAATAAGCTAAACCCATCGGGTGTGGCCAAGTTGATCGGAGTTGGACCATTTTTGTCATTGAATACATAGTTATGATGAGAATTCGGTGGCTTACTCATTCGGAAATCATTCGTAAATTTTTTGGATTATTCGGTTTGACCACTCGAGACAGCTGAAAATATGTCAGCGGTTTGTGTTAAGACTCTGATACACATTTCAAAAATGTTATTTATGAATAAAAATGGAGGCGCATTATTTTTAAATTTGATATATAATTGCAAATGTCCGGAAAGATTTGAATCGCCGCAAAAAACATTTAAGGTCGTTGTCGGCCTGGGCTCCCACTGAAATGCCTTTACCAGTGCTAACTTTTCCCAGGAAATATTTGCGGTTTGCCGTTGTGCGCAAAGTCATAGACAGTCGGCTCTGGATAACGACCTGCAGTCTCGCCATTTCCTCTTCCGTCATTTTCACTCGTAAATCAATTACTCTCATTTGCCTTTTGCACACGTATGCCCTGCTGTGAGCAATTGAAAAGAAAAGGCACTCGGAGTTTGGGCTTCTTCGCCCCCCGGTGGAGAGTCGAAATCAGGACGACCCTCTGGAAACGTTGGTCAAAGACTGTCGGCAGCGCAAAATACAACGGAAAACAATAGAAACAGCGAATTGCCGCGAAAAAGGGTTAATAGTAATGAGGGGGGAGCGGCAAAGTTTGCCAAAAGAAATTTCCTTTGAGTCGCCCTTTACAACAAGCAGGGAATGCCTCCGGCCTATCCTTTGCCATTATTCGGGATGTAAAAAAAATTTATTCTTTTAGAGATTATTTAATATTTTATTATTTATTTATTATAAAGAGGAAAACGCCCCGAAAATCGGAAATAATGTTTTTGTTAGGCATTAAAAAATAATTATAATATATAAATATTTATAGAATATTTTATCTGCTCGGATTTCATTGACAAAATAATTACAAAATTACAATTGTTTATTTTATACTTTATTGTATTAATATTTTGCATAAAAATATTTGCATTATTTATGAATATGTATCGAGCGCTCAAATTGTATTTAAATAAAGCGAATAAAGCGGTTTCGCAAATGAAAAACCCTTCACGGGAAGAAACGTGGCGACGTTTACAACTTAAAAAGCACTAAAAGTGACTTCTCGTAATTATCGGATCCGGCAACTACGCCGTCGAATATCGCTCGGTGTAATGTCGAGGACGTGAGCAAAATCGACAACAGCAACCTTTCGGGACATCCCTCGAGGATGTCGAGGCAGAAAAGAATTTAACCCAATGGTAACTCGATCGTGTCGTAACAGCGATTCCGAGCAAGGTCATTCTCTGGGAATGTTGAACTCCGGGCAGCAGTATCTGCTCCAGTTTTCTCTTCCCCTCTCTTCCCCTCTCGAGTTTCCATCATCCCCCCGCGCCGATAAGCCCTAAACTTGACACTAAACTCGTAGTCCTCCGGTCACCTTGACATGTTTCCACGATGGAAGACAAAAAAATGAAAAATCATAAATCTAAGTATAAAAAATGAATTGAAAAGAAGGTTAACCGAATTGAAAAGAAGGTCTCCTTGGGGTACCTGAACGAAAAACAACCCTTGTTTAAGTTCATCGTACAATATTTCATTACCTGAACTCTGGTTCTCCAACAATTAATTTTAGAATTTAATAAATGGTGTTCTTTGTGGCAGTGGAATTTAGTTTTTTTTTTATTTTTTCTTTTTTAATCTCCGTTCTGAAATTCCGACGAGGGGGTTCGAGGGCACTTGAAATCGTTTCAGCTCCCGAGCACCCGCTTTCGACCCAAGATGGGAGCCCCATTCCGCAATAATGTCATTTATTGGCCCGACAGGCTTCATGCTTGGTTTCTCTGCGGCGCGGATGCGGCCCTGAGCTGACAGCTGAGAGACGCGAACGCTTCAAGTGGTTCGCCCCTCGTTCTGTCGCAACTCGTAATTCCCAACTTTTCTGACAGACTAAATTTCAGAGCTAATGATCGTGTTGTTGCCGAAGAATCATGTCGAAGGCGGTGGGCGATCGCGCCCGCGTGGGAGGCCGATTTCCCAAACGACAGCCCCATTTTGCCACCAGTGGAGAAGTTTCCAGTCTCTTTTCGAGGCCTCGGACCCACACGGAATGCGAGAGGGGATCGGAAGCATTGTCCGCGATAAATAGCATGAAAACTCCGGCCTTGAAGTCGGTTATTCATTTTTGGTGTCGGGCGAAGGCCTCCACCGTGACGGCA
This sequence comes from Brueelia nebulosa, assembly GCA_028293925.1. Classification (NCBI taxonomy): domain Eukaryota; kingdom Metazoa; phylum Arthropoda; class Insecta; order Psocodea; family Philopteridae; genus Brueelia; species Brueelia nebulosa. The sequence goes on from JAQIBA010000020.1 coordinate 488,784, forward strand.
TATGAGGACGCGAAATGTTGGCCGCGACGTGACGTTCTCTGCCGGGAGAGAAGTGGGGTCGCTTCTTCCGGGTTCGTTCTGTCGGGGGCGGGAAACTGTTGCGTTGGAGACAACTGCAGGAGGAAAGGAGAGACAAGGCGGTCTGCAGCGGTTGCCAGGCAACCTCGACGCTGCGGCAGGAATTTCTGTCGGTGTGTCGACAGGGATTTGGAGGGCGCCGCTTGGTGGACCACCGTCTCCATCGGGCCAGAGGCGACGGTCGGGGTCGGAACATTTCCGAGTGGCATTGCTTCCGTGGGCGCTGGAACACTGCCTACTCCGAGCGTGATGTAATCTGGGCGTTTTCCATTCTGACGCAACTCGGAGTCGGCGGTGAAAGACCCGCAGCTCAGCCATTGTATTTGGAAAAGTCGGGGGGAGGAATTGGCCGCGTGAGGTTATCGGCGGGCGAAGAGTTTTTTGAGGATCCACAACCTGTTTGTGTTCACCTGCGCAACAGTGAGCACCTTCTTTGGAAGTGGCTCCGATGGAAATCCGCTGCTCACTGCCATCGGTTGGAGTTACGAAAGGAAAACTATTAGGATTCCTCGATGTAGAAACCATTAAGTTTACGGCATTGACCCTTTTAGTCAAGCAATGTAGCGTATGATGTACTCGATGACGTAATCTTTGAGTCATTGCTCCCGCTGCATGCACTGTTTATGCGCGGGAGTCGGAAGTGGAGGGCCCCGAAAAATGCCGGCACGGGGCCTTCCCCGGGCCCCGAACAGAAAAGTGCCGGCGAGTGGATCTCCTTGTCGCGTTCCCTTGAAAGGAGAAGGGCCCGGGGCCGCGTCAGTTTCCAGGTATTGTCGGGGTCCTCTGATTCGGAATGGGGGGGGAAAAGAAGAGCGGGCCTTCGTTGTGGGCCCTGCCAGTCGGGTCGTTTGCGAGGAAACGGTCGTGGCAGAGGTTTTTGTCGGTCGGCCAGGCGGTATCGTTCCCACGTGGCATGGGAGTGTAATTGTACGCCGACTGTTGCAAGGTCGAATTGCATTTCCCTCCGTTCCCGGAAAATTGACTCAGCTGCGACTCGCATGCCTTATATAACGCAAGAGAGAATGAATAATAACGAAAAGGTGGGAAAAATAATGGAAAAGTTCAAAATTGGAGTGCCTCCTCGTCGGATATTCATCTCCAATAATCTCAGGAGAAAGAATGGACCACCAAAGTAGTCTTTGTTTTGACGGGATTACGTAATTTGCCGCAACTTCCGATCGAACACACGAACCGCTTTTCCAATGGCGAAACTCGGCCACGGGGGGCTAGAGCTTTGGAACTCATTATGGTGATTATCTCTGGCCGGGCAGACGTTAAGAGAGAAAAGCCCTGAATCAGGTCCCTGTCGCCATTAATTGCAAAATTATTTTCAAACTGGCATTGTTTCTTGTGGTGTTCTCGTTGAGCTCCACTTTTTAATAGCAAATCTCATGCGTGGAATGAAATTTTAAACTGAGTAATTTTAGCAGAGGTTACTTATTGCCCGGGGTTAGGTTTCAGTATCATTCCTCTGCTTCCTGAAAAGGTCTGCTAAAATTAAAACTGTTTATTATTCGTTGACGTTATCAGGTTTTAGGAGTTTCTCGCTGACACCCCCGTCAAGAGAAGCTGACTCCCGAAGGGCTCAGTTATTCTCCGTTAATACGGTCTGAAGAGAGATTTTCACAAAGCTCTCCCGGAATTTCGAAAAGGTTCATTCCTGCTAAGTGACATTGTTTGTAAAAACGCCGTAGCGGAGGAACCGGTTGAGTCTGAGTCACGGGACGTAAAAAAGGGATGATAAATAAGCAGAAGCCAACCGGCAAAGGAACGCCTTTTCAACCCTTTCTCCCCTTTCCCTCCCTCTTAATTGTGCTCCCGGTTCGACTCGACCTTTGCCCGTTTTTTGCGTTTCCTTTGAAAATTCTAAAGCCTTTTCAATCGTCGTTCTGTTGCTATAACCTTTAGCAACAGATCTATTCGTTACGTATTTCATTGAGATTTTCCACCGGGGAAAAGCAGGGTATTGTTACTTGGAGCAGCACGCATTTGCTGACTTCGGAGGAAAACTCGTAACGATCGAAGGCCCCGGGAAACAGGTCTAGTGTGACCGGGTGTGTCCGTCCGCATGAAACGCTCAACTAATAACTGGCTACGTAGCGCCGAACGAATTAAGCAGCGAACCTGACTCCCATTTATTGTATTACTTAATGATAGCTTTTCCTTGATGTGTGCACCGAATGACCTCAGCAACTTTCAGGTGTCAATTATGCAACCGGGGCAATTTGCACTGCGAACGTTATCCGCTTCATAAATTTTAAAAATCCGCGACTTCCGACGTTTTTTGTTTTATTTTAAAATGAACCCAGGAGCTTTTAACCGAAGCCGTTAATGTTTGGCGGAGCGGACGGGGCGGCGGGCAAGGGGAGTCGCGGTTCGAAGCGTTTATTGATTTTTCTGAGTCATGCAGTCAAAGGTACTCCCTCGCCTGACTCAGTAGCTTTCCCACTCATTCGGTCGAAACGTCTCCCGGATTTGACGCGATTTTCGCCCCCGAAGGCAAATCATTTGCCCCCTCAACCAAAAATTGCCCTTTTTGTAGTAATATTTGATGGTCACGCGCTGTTGCTTCGGCAACGCGCTCGCTAAAGGCCAATGCCGACGACTTTGCCGAAAGATTTCGATTTCCCCTTTTTTCCTCAATCTGGTTTACATTTCCGCAAAAGAGCGACGCGTATGCGCCCGGTTGTCCGGCTTTAGCAAACATACGTAAAGGTCACAGGGGCTAAGTGAGATACAGTTATTAAGAGGCTGTATATTTTCCTTTGAGTGTGCTCACGATGATTTAAAAAAAAAACTGCTTTCACTGGCGCGTTACCTAATCGCATGTGCAACGAGTTCGATACATCTAAACAGGAACAGGTCGGGGCCGGAGTTTTGGGTCCGACTCCCGCCTCGATACCGTTTTGCCGCCGCTCGGCCGGAGTTGTTAAAGAATAGATTCCGCCCAATCAAAGCTCGCTTTGAGCTTTATCCTCTTGAAGATGAGCGAAGAAATGCGTGTCGTTGCCTCCTTCGTCCCGGAGTGACAACAGCTTTTCTGCAGGCGGTTGCACTTGGCGGAATTCCCGAGTCGGTGTCCGAATTCAGTTACCCAATGGGTCTACGACATGCCATCCAATTAGTGGTTTTTAATTAAAAGTATCACTAATGAAAAATTAGCGTTTTGAATGCAACTCTTACGTAAAGGCTTCTTTCGGAAACTCGTTCACTTCCCCCATGTGAAATGCGACCGGACGAATTGTAATTTTTGCATTTTTTCGTTCCAGGATGGCAGAGTGGTGCGTCCATCCATTTCGGACTGGGACTAGGAAAAGAGGTAAGCGATGCTCGGCTGTGGTGCTCTGCCCATTCGGTAGACCATCGAGAGGACACCACACTCTGCGGGGAAAGGGGCGAAGGGAGTGCGGTTTCGGGGCGGGGAGGTTCAGGCACGCTTTTTGCCTTTGACCACAGCTCGAATGACGCAGCAGTCGGCTGTACCCTTTCCCGGAAACGGTTTCCAATATGAGTGTTGGCTAATTAAACCTTCCAAGTTTCCTTTGTGTTTTCCGAATGGTCACGTTCGGGGACGTGGGAGTTGCTCGTTTGATTCGTGTCGATGAAAGGGTTTGCCGGCGTTCGCGGGAACGTGGGGAGGGTTATTGTTCGTCCTGGGGCAGCGGTGCCTGGATAGTGGGCGGGAGAAGAGGGCGGTGTGAAATTCGGAAGGAAAATGAATGAGGTGGGGGTGAGTTCGAATGGCGGTCACATACAATGCGGGGCATCGCAGACTAAAGAAGCTTAGGTTACCTGGTTAGCGTATCGGACTTCCTTTTGAATCGTTTCAAATTAACACACAAAAGAATCAGAAAGATGTCTCCACTAATCGGAATTATATTATTGGGTTAGACTTCATTTAAATTCCAACTCAAGGAGGCCTTGTTGTTCGTTTCAAGTCGATGGGAGGAGGCGATCGTGGTCTTTAAGATTAGCTTAGGTTTCTTATAAGTGCTATACACACGCGATGAATGTCTATGTCGCTGAATATCGTAATTTACGTCTTTTTCACAGGATTTTCACTCGTTCAACCTTTTCCACTCCAATTTTTACTGCATTTTTTATATTCCTTCCACGCGAATTTGACCCTTTCCGGCTCGAATAGCATCCTTTACAATCTCCGAGGGAATTATAAAAGTCTGGAGTCCTTCAGCCACGTACGAGAAAAATTAAAAAGCGTTTTCTGAGGAGACATTTAATTAGCGATTTGTCAACCGCCTTCCGGATGCCGATTAGCCCTCCCGCAGAGCACCCAAAATTCGTTGGCCCAACCGAAGCCGTAACCGTCCGACCGCCGCGAACGCGGATGAGGGGCGAAAACCCTAAAATTAAGTTGATAATTGAAAAACGCTTTATTCGTGCATGTGTTGCAGAAGGAAGCGTGACGGGGTATCGCCCCGCGCGCTCATTAAAATCTAAAATTCGTTTCTCACAATAAAACTCCCGGCGTTTTGTAGTTTGTTCATCAGAAAATATAAATAACGGGCAAAGAGTGGATTTGTTGCATCGGGATCGATAGTTCCCCCTCGCTTCCTGCCCCTGCAATCAGGAAATGCTGTTCTCCTTCATTAATGATTTTCTCCCTCTCGTCCTCGGGTTCCTTCTCCGCGTGACCTCCGCTTTTGTCTTTGCTCACCTTGGCGGTGACGGGCCGCTGTCCTGTCGCCAACGGAACGGAAGGACCGACCGTTGCCGTGCACTCACCCGGCACATCCGCTCCCCTTCGGCGACAGATGTCCCGGCCGTACCTTCCGCCGCCGCCGCCATTGTGGTGTCCGTTAGCGTTCCGCGCGACCTCTCGCGGAGGATCTCGCGAACCTCGTTCCCTCGCGTCGAGTGCCTTGGGCTCTTGCATAAACCGTCTTACCTTCGTTTATTTAAAAAATCTCAAATCTTCACTCAGGGTTAATTTTTTGTCTAATAAAGTTGTTAGGATGTTCACCTATTAAATTTAAATGTTTTTGTTATACAATTTCGGCAAGGGAGAGGAAAGTAGAAGAAGGAATCCGTCAAATCGTGAATGGAGACGAGTTTTTCCTTTTTATTGGATATTTTAAGTATAAATTTTAACGCCCGAGACACAATTCTTTCGAAAAAATAAATTCGTCTGAAAGTTTCACAAAAATTGCTTCATAAATAAAGTTAGGATGATTTTAGAATGTATATACAAGTTAGGTCAAAAGTGTGCTCGTGTCGAACAGATTTCACGTGTTAACACATTACACGTAAATTATGAAGATTTGAAACTGTTACTCCGTAGCACTTATTTCAAATCTCTCCAAGAGTTATTCCCTCACATGAAGGAAGAGTCATGTTTTGTGTGGAAAGAGCTGTGACGCAAGCCTTTGAAGAAGAAGCCAGAGAAATTGGAAGCCTTTTCATTGCACTTACTAGCCCTTTCGGCGTCCCACTCTCCCCCTCCCCTCTCGATGCCCTCTTGTTTCTCTCCCTTCGGCGAATCCCGTCGCGACGGGGGGTGGTGCACCCGTGAAAAGAACACAGGAGGCGACAGATTGCAGGTTCTCTCAAAGAGGAGGGACCGGTTCCCAGGAACGAGAGCCCGCATTTCCTCTCTGATCTCAAGGCAGAAGGGGAGGGAGCGTCCCGCATGGGGGTTTTCCTCCTTGAGGAAAGGGAGGAGAGAGAAGAATGGCGTGAATGGGAAAAGGAGGCCGGAATGTGGGTAGCCGGGCTCTCGCCAGGTCGACGTTTTCTTGCTCGTCTCACGGTTCTCGCTCCAGAAGGTCAAGGGAAGCTCTTGACGGGTCATTCCAGTGGAAACGTCCTCTTGTAAATGAATTTAAAATTTTCATTGAAACGTGATAAAACCTGAGGTGGAAACTAACTAAAGAGGAAATTGTTTTTTTTCTCTCTCGTCTTTGTGGACAGTAAGTGGGCATCGAGGGAGGGGCGAGGGGGCGGCGCTGTTTTTTTTTCGAACACCGAAGGAAAGGCTATGTAAAGAGATAAATTTTCCATTCGAGGAATTCTGGCGACAGAGTCAACCTGTTGCTATGGGAACGCGATTAAACGAATACCCTTCCATTCACGATTTACATTTATAGCAACGACGGCCCTAGGAAATTAATAATGCAAGTATGACTCTTCTCTCTCTCTCTCTCTCTCTCTCTCTCTCACTTTCCTTTTTCTGAGAAATTTTCCTCGGGATGATTGATAAATGTGAGAAGATGAATTTAATGTGTAAACAAGAATGAAGTGCTTTGAGTCGGAGTAGGATTTGCGTTGCCGGTGCCATTTTTTGCAAAATTATAATGCGTTTGTGTACATGAACTGTTTTCCTGTTGTTTCAGATTAAAAATGGCTTCTCCGACACCGTCAGTAGATTCCATTCCAGGAGGAAATCAATTAAACTCTCTGCTACTCGACATAATCCACAATTCTCTGGGCTCGCCAATCTCCGATCACAATTCTCTCGGCTCTCACATTTCCTCTGAGCAGGGAGAGTTAAGGTCCTTAAGTCCCCTCGAGAACGGGTCCAGCTCGAGCTCGACTTCCGGTTCGGGCTCGGTGTCCTCGAAGAGCCGCTGCCCCGTCTGCAACGACACCTTCACCAGCCCCAAGGTCCTCCCCTGCTTCCACACCTACTGCCAGCCCTGCCTCGAGAAGATCCAGGACCACCCGGACAAGATTACATGCGTCGTGTGTCACCAGGACACCATCCTCACCCACAATAAGGGCATCGGAGGGCTGCTCACGGACTACACAGTCAACTTCTTGGAGGGGAGCCAAATTCCACGGTGCACGGGATGTAAGAACAAGAAGACTGACGCGGTCGCTCGATGCTTCGAATGTAACAATTATTTGTGCGAGAGTTGTGTTATGGCACATCAGTTCATGCACTGCTTCGAGGGGCACAGAGTGATGAATCTCGACATGAAGGAGGAACCTCCCAAGAACGGTTTGAACGGACTGAACGGTTTGAACGGGCTCAACGGCGTGCACAGCGTGAACTCCGCTCTGCCCATGAGCCTCAACGGACTGCTGTTAGACAAACCTGGCTTTTGCTCAAGGCACAAGAACGAGGTACCCAAGTACTTTTGCTGGACGTGTTCGGTGGCCATCTGTCAGGAATGCACTTTGATCGAGCACCCCACGGGGCTCCACGACGTGGAGATGCTCTCCGAGGCGGGCCCCAAGCAGCTCGAGATGGTCGCCCAGGCCATCCAGGAGGGCCGCTCCAAGGCCCAGGACATCAGGAACATGGTCAAGACGCTCGAGCACAACACCGCCAAGATCCAAGTGCAGTACCACAAGGCCCAGAACGAGATTAACGACACCTTTCAGTTCTACCGCTCGATGATAGAGGAGAGGAAGCAGGAGCTCCTCAAGGAGCTCGAGAGCGTGTTCTCCTCCAAGCAGGTGCAGATGTCCGTCGTCGGCCAGAAGGCCCAGGAAGCGGTCGACAAGATCAACCAGACGTGTGATATGGTCGAAAGAATTGCCAAAGAGGCCACCGGCTCCCAGTTGCTGCTGTTCAAGAAGCTCCTCGAGACGAGGCTGCAGGCGCTCGCCAACCCCAACATCGACCTCTCCAACGCCTCGCCCTGTGATTTAGAGTTCGTCTCCAACTACCAGGCCATCCAGGTCGGGGTGAGGAACACCTTCGGCTACGTCCGCTCCAACTCCGAGGTGACCTCGGGCCCGAGCAAGCAGCCCCCCATCGCCAGGCCGACGGCGAACGGCGTTCACTCGAACGGCGCCCTCAACGGCATCAACGGGCTCCCGCAGGCCGTGAACGGGGTGCAGATAAACAACGTCCTGGACAGGCAGTACACGAACGGGCTGGCGCCTCCCCCGAGCACTTCGCCCGGCCTGTTCGAGAACAACATCATATCCAAGAGATTCAGCAGCATTAACTCTTTGGGGCCGTTCACGCCGACCGTGGGGGAGCTGGCCCTGAACGGGATCAACCCGTACGAGAAGTGGAGCAACGGCTCGAACGGGGACATTTTCCAGAACGGGGACCACTTTCCGGTGTCGCCGAACCAGGACGTCCTCGACCTCACCTCGAAGCTCATGTCCACCGCCATTTTCCCCCCCAAGTCCCAGATCAAGCGGCAGAAGATGATCTACCACTGCAAGTTCGGGGAGTTCGGCGTGATGGAGGGCCAGTTCACGGAGCCGAGCGGCGTCGCCGTGAACGCCCAGAACGACATAATCGTCGCGGACACCAACAACCATCGGATCCAGATCTTCGACAAGGAGGGCAGATTCAAGTTCCAATTCGGGGAGTGCGGGAAACGGGACGGACAGCTCCTCTACCCGAACCGCGTCGCCGTCGTGCGGACGTCCGGGGACATAATCGTGACGGAGCGGTCCCCCACGCACCAAATCCAAATATACAATCAGTACGGGCAGTTCGTGCGGAAGTTCGGCGCGAACATCCTGCAGCACCCCCGGGGGGTCACCGTCGACAACAAGGGCCGCATCGTCGTGGTCGAGTGCAAGGTCATGCGCGTGATCATCTTCGACCAGTCCGGGAACGTGCTGCAGAAGTTCGGCTGCTCCAAGTACCTCGAGTTCCCCAACGGGGTCGTCGTCAACGACAAGAAGGAGATCTTCATCAGCGACAACCGCGCGCACTGCGTCAAGGTGTTCAGCTACGAGGGCGTCTACCTGAGGCAGATCGGGGGGGAGGGCGTCACCAACTACCCCATCGGGGTGGGCATCAACGCCGCGGGGGACATCCTCATCGCCGACAATCACAACAACTTCAACCTCACCATATTCACCCAGGACGGCCACCTCGTCTCCGCCCTCGAGTCCAAGGTGAAGCACGCCCAGTGCTTCGACGTCGCCCTCATGGACGACGGCTCCGTCGTCCTGGCCAGCAAGGACTACCGTCTGTACATCTACAGATACCTCCAAGTTCCTCCCCTGGGCATATAAACGTGTCTCCACTCAACAACGACCTGCGTCGGCCCTCCGGTCGCTTTAAGGTATTTCTAAGTATTTTACTTTGTCGGGCGAGAGCCCGGAAGGTCCAGGTATGGGAATCCTTGGCGTTTCTTTACTTCGGCCGTTGAAGACTGCTGACGAATCACGACTGGTTTTTTGTTGTTGGGAGTGACGCACGGGATTCGTCATTCACCCTCGACGCGGGTTTCCTCGGGCGTTGCTGGGCCCCCGGGGCCCCCGAGGGCTCCAGGGCTCAACGGGCGAGGAACCCCGCGTCGGGACGCTGCGGCACCAACTGCCTTCTCGGGTATCTTTCGCCCTCTATGCAAGTTTTTATTTAGAAAACGCAGCACAGTGTTGATTTTCACGACTATTAATTTTTCTCCTTTTTTAAATCAAAATTGTCTATTTTGATAGGTCTGACTACTTTTAAGGTTATTAGGTTCGTTTTTAGTGAAGAAAAAAAATAGTATAAATCTGGATCTCAAGCATCTATTCCCTGTGTTGATAATATTATGTCATTGCATAGTCAACCCCTCCCTTTTTTATTGTCTCACTTATATTTTAGTTCGTCCCTCTAATAATATTAATAGTAATAATAATGATAATATTTGAAAATCCTTTTGCGAACAAAAATATACTAAACACCATGTTAAACATTTGTTATTGTTGGTAATATAATTAATTACGAAAAGAGAAAAAAAGAAAAAAAAGGACATATCCCCCCCCCGAGTCCCCCATTTTTGATTTTTCATTATTATCGATGGGTCCTCTCTCCGCTTCCCTCCATTTCGCTTGTGAAAATCTTTTTTTTTGTGTGTGTGTTTTTTACTCCGAGAACTTTCGTACAAAAATGTTGAGGAGCCCCCAGCCCCCCAAATGCGGGACCACACTTAAAGGGAAATAAGTTTTTTACATTCGTTCGACTTTTCTCAAAAATTTCGCTTTCGTTCGTTTGGTTGTGCGCCAGTCACGTGACCCTCTCTCGAGAGAAAATGGCGGGATTCGAACGTTTCCCACCCCCGTTCGGGGGGCGACAGATGCCTCCGTTTTGTTCTGCTTTTTTATTTTTTAATTTGTTTCCACAACGGTGGCCGTTTATTAAAAAATGAGTTCTGCGATTCCAGGGACCAAAAGCAATTCCAGAAAAAAGACTTGATTTTCCTGCAGAATTTTGACAATTTGACGCGGGGGGGATTCGTCTAAATTTTTATAGGTTTTAACTCTCCTCTTTTTTTATCGTTGAAGTTTTAAGGTTTTAGCTCGAAGACGAGCGTTCTCGAACGAGAGACGAACGGAAACGCGGTTCTGATATTTCGAACCGGAAGCCGTTGTAATTGGAATTTATTGAGGAGTTCCCAGTGCGGTTTCGGGTTCGTAACGGGATCGTTTCCGGTGGGGGCTTTGGTCGGAGCTTCGCCGGAAGCGGAAAAGCGATCGAACGAGGCGACATTTGTAAACTTTTCCACGGCGAATTTAATTAAGAGAACGTGTTTTCCGGAGCTGGGAAATGAAAAATCCTCCCGTCACCCGAAGGACCCACCAAAAGCAGTATTATTTAGATTTTAGGTTTTTCAAGGAAAACTGTCTTGAACTGACGCCCATTTGAGGAAAATTTATGAGACTAATCATTTTCCATTGGCCGAGTTGGAGTATAAAATAAAATGATGATTTCACAGAGTAAAAAGTTTTGAACGCGTCGAAATGACTGAGAAAAGTCGGAAATGTCGTCCCACAAACGTCAACACACTTTCACACGTCGTCTGCTTCGTAATTTGTCGTGGAAAGGTTTACGAACCGTTGTAAGACGATGACTGCGGTCAAAGAAAACAAAACACATCACATCGCTGGCGCGCAAAACGAACGAACGTTGATTAATAAAAAAAAAAAAAATACAAAGAAGACTGATTTAGAAGTTGTTTATTTTTAATAGATGGGATTTAAAAAAAAGGAAAAATAAATTGTAAAAAAAAGTTAGGAGAATTCCCCGACGAGGTAGCACGATCTGGGAAGAAATTGGATGCTGACTCGATCGCTTGCGGAAAAGCGGAAAACCTCGGGCGGCCATTGTTGGTTCTTTCAGCCCCCCCCCCCCCCTCCACGTTTGCCTCTTGCCCTAATCTCCCAATTAGTATTACGAAAAACCAGCCTGTCGATTGAAAACTTTTTTAAATGTTTGTGTCGTGGATGTTAAATTTAAGAAAAAAACCTTTGATCATTCCTTTTATATTGATTGTTGCATTTAAATTAAATTTTAAAAGCTGAAAAAAAACAAAAAGTATTAGAAGGTAGAGAAAATAGGTAGATAAAAGGTTCACCAAGATTAAAACTCGATGCAGTTTGAATGTTTTGATTTTAAAATCGTTGCTATATAATGGCCATTTTAAAATGTAAAAACATGCGGAAAAACTTTTTCACTATTCTAAAAAAATAAAATAGATTTTCCTTTTCCCCGTTATAAATTTTTTGATACTTTTTATAAACTTTTACACATTGCTTTCCTTCGCGGATTTTTAGAATTCGGGGGACCAAAATTTAATCCCCTCCCCAATCTCGAATGCGTTGAGTTTTAATTCTTGCCCTTTTGTATTTGAAAATTTTGACATTCATAGAGACTAATGTTCATGTTTTTGTTGAATTGAATCCAAATTTCTTCCCAACGGTGGATTTTCCCCCCTTTGGTGATAAAGATGATAACAGTTGGCGGGAACGAGTTGCGTTCACCGATTTGCTCCCATTTGCCTGTTTTCACTCAATAGAAATTCCTCTTTTTTGGCATTTTCAAAATTTGACAAAATGTTAGACAAAGTGTTTTTTAAATTAGCCAAGAGATAACTTCCAAAGGCTCCCCTTGCAGTCGCTTCCGATTCGTTCATTCGTGCACAAAGGGGTGACACATTTTCGGACTCTTCCTTTGTTGTTGATTCGCCAACGGAAAAGGAAAAGTTTTCCATTTCGGGGATGTAAGACTGACGAATGAACGGGTTGCGACTGGATGGGAAGCCGTGAGTTTTCCAGAAGGAGAGAAATCACTTCTCACCCCCCACCCCCACCCAACTCTGTTTTGGTCCAATTTTTGTAATTACGTGTTCTTCTGCTTGTTATCAATCGGACCAAAGTAGACGATAACGAATTTGAAGAGGCATAAAGGAAGCATAAAAAGGTAGCCTTAAAACTTTATATAGAAAACTGCTTTTTTTTTCTTTTTTTTTTTTAACCGACCAGAACTCGTATTATATCCTAGCGTAGGGCAGCCGCCATTTTGTTAAAACTTTGACGGTATTTCAAGTAAAAAAAAATGCTAGCTGGTAGTTTGTATTTAAGATTGGATGAGGAAAAAAAACCTGAAAAAAAATATTGTCAAATGTGTGTATTTTTGTATGTATATGAAAGCATACACACGTGCTGTTTTTTTTTTTTTTTTGTAAATTCTCTCTGGTTTTCGGCTGTTTTCCTCCGACCGAATCATTTGATTATTTCACGAAAGCGTTGAACTCATCGGAATTATTCCTCTAAAATTGTTAGCGATTGTTTATATATATTTTAAAAAAGACCGCAGTTGTTTGAATGGTCGTTTTTTTATTTTTTCGAAGCGACCAATGAGCTTCGTTGCGGCGTTGCCAGCTTTGCTTCACAGAGAAAATAAACGCGGACCGTTTTCCATTGATTTTCCAATGGCGACCGGACGAGTGGGGAGGGCTTATTTATTTGCTCAAAAGTTGCTATTTCGTTTTTCCCGATCGGTCGGAGGAAATTTTCGCGCTTCTTTTCGAACGGCCTTCCGCCCCCGGAAGGGAAATCACTTTGAAACGGGTTTCCCTTGCGAGCGCCCGAAGGAACGCAATATCAAAATGAAAATGGTGCCTGTGCCATTGTTATATTTGAGAGTATTTCTTTTTCTTTGCGGAGAAACGTTTCCCCTCACCCAACAACGCTCAAAATTCTCCCGTTATCACTCTTTAACGAGAGAAAAAATTATATTAATTTATATAACTAGCGGGAGTCTCCCGAGGGAAAGGGAGGAAACAGTTTTTTGTCGAACTGTCGCAAAGTGAAGAGGGCGACACATTTCTCCGCAGATAATTAGTAGTATAGCAAATAAAACAAAATCTGAGTGCTAGTCATATTGTTACGGCGAACAGGAATGAATTTTCGTCTTGATCTCCTGTTTTTTTTATAATATATATAAGGAAGAGTCCTCTCGGCCCTCGGCGGCGACGGCCTTTCCACCCTCGAGCCTTTCGCTCAGCAACAACCGCGGGCCGCGGGGCGGGGGGGTCGCTGTGGCCGACGAACCACCAGGGACGAGTGCCCGCCCCCCGCCGGGGCCCCGGGAGGACTTGTGACCACTTAAAATTTAACTAACATGACTGTTTTTTTATCAGTGTTTATTAACGTTACTCGTATTTCGTTAGTTTATTTTTTAAGTTTTCTTTAGATAAGTTTTGTGGTGTGCATTTCCTTTTTTTTCCTTCTGCTATATATTTCCCGTGAATCGAGAGTCGAATATGAGTTTTTGGATTTACATTGTAAGATCTGCATGGTTTTTCTTTTTTTTTCCTTTGTAGCTTGGAGTTGGTTTTACCCCCCGTTACCTGCGATCGGGGGCTGATACTTTGTGATTTTGCGGGAACGTCGCGGGGTGGGGGGTGGTGGTTGGGACCGCTTTCCTTCGGCCTGTAATTTACCATGTATATTTTTCTTTTTTGACGATAATGAAATGTTTAATTGATGTTGAGTTGATGGAAGAAAAATTTATTCGAATCCGGGGGTGGATTACTTCTTTTTGCGGTGGTTGGCACCCGCATCGGGGGCCGCGACGTTCGGAGGTTGGCCAATATAAATAATTTTCCTAAAAGACTGGTAGAATATCGGGGAGGGGATGGAGACAGGTAGCCGGGGGTTGTAACGAAAAAAAAGAAAACCCGACGATGCACTGAATAAATGTTTAGTTGAATTGTAGCGTAGCAATTGTCGTTTGTTTGTTTGTTTGTTCGTTCATTTGTTTGTTTATGCCGGAAGTTGCATAAGTTTTGAAGAAAAAATGCCAGAAATGATCCGTCTTATACCATTTTGCGACAGTATTTTAGCGAGGAGAATCATGTTATCGATGAGGAAGGGAGGGAGGAGAGGAGGGGGATTCAACCTGGTGCCGAGGACGACGGGGGCGCCTTTTTATTAGTTTCGTCACCGGGCGACGCCGACGCCGACGGCCGAATCGTTACCATTACTGACTGCAATTGATCTCTTGGATGTCCCCCGCGACGTGAGCGACGCAGTCCGGCGGGAAGAGGTTCGTTTATTTACTCTATGGGTCGGGGTGACGCGAGACGGAGGGCCGTTTCAAGTCGGGTTTGGGGTTGTTCGTGCGGGCAGTGGGGCGGACAGGGTGAAGAGCCCTCGGAGCACCTTTCCTCGCGCACTCAAGAGATTTTGTTGCTTATTCTTGTTAACGTTTTATTATTATTTTAATTACGACGGCGATTGGCCAATTCGCCTGATTTCCACATTCCAGGGAAACCATTTTATTTTCTTGCGTTTGCGATCTTTTGGAAATTTCCGTTTTTTATTTTTCAGTTTGCAATAATTTTAAACGAGAAAGAGAGAGAGAGAAGAAAATAATAAACTTGGAGTTAACCCCCCAATTTTTTTTTAATTTATTTGTTATACACTTTCGTTTCATATGATTATGTGTGTCATCATTTCGAATTGTTTTCAGTTATTTTTTTGTTGTTGTAATATTCGTTTTTTTAGAAAATACATTTTTTTGCTAATTTTATTCATCTTTTGCTTCTTTTCATTTTAATTTATAAACTTGCAATTCCCGCCCCTCGCCAACCCCCATTACACCGCCACCCTCAGCGCACCAGACAACGCACAAAGAGGGACCAGCCTCTTCTCCTTCCTCGCCCGAGGCCCCACACAGGGACCAACTCTTCTGTCGACTGCGAACCTGAGTAGAATAGGTTTGGGGCCGGTCGCGAACCCCCAAAGGATTCTCGGCGAGACGGAGCTTCGGCAACAAAAAATGATAGTGTGCACGTGTATTTATTTTCGTCTAGTCATTTGCTTGCTTTGGTTTTATTTATGCGGAATAGTTATTATTTATTGCGTAGTTTATGTTGTTGCTCCCACCCTTGCATGAGTCCCTCCCCACGTCCACGATTCCAAGGGTGAGTAGTGTTATTAGCATAAAGCCGCCCCTAAGAGTTTCTTACAATTTCTAGTCTTAATCGTCCCGGCTAAGATGAGTTTTTTCAGTGGTTTATTAATTTTTTTTCTAATTTTAAATCTATTGACTTTTAAAATTATCTTTAAAAAGTGTTTGACCTAGTGTGTAGTTAATTTTTTTCTAAAGTTAAGACTGAACAAGGAAACTGTTGATGAAAAATTAACGATAATAAAGATTTTTTTTTAAATTCACTTCTACTGTTGCTTTATTGTAATTATTATTGTTCATTTGCCGATCGCTAAAGGATCAGCTTTGTTAGCTCTCCGCCACCCCCGACTCGCCCCTTCATTCCACCCCTTCGCTTCGTCCCCACTCACATCGGCCCCCAAACCACCCCTCTTTCGCCCCCTCATTTGGTCGAGGAAACCGAGTAGAAGTGCGCTTCATCCACCCAATTATTTAATTAATAAATAATAAGTCAATTAATTTTCGGATAACCGCCATCGACGCCAAAGCATGCTTTGTGCTCCCGTCGCCATGTTTTTTTTTATTTTGAAGCTTACGAGTTGTCGCTTGTTTGTGTCACGCTTTCCTTTTTCTTGTTTTCATTTGTGAGCGAGAGATTTGGAAAAGACAAAACGCCTGCCATCGACTCCGACGAAATCCGCGGGAAATTCGGATGATTTTCCGGGGCGAATTCGGCTGGCGAATTTCCGATGGCGAATGCGCGCCCCGACAAAGGAATTTCCCTCCGGGGCTTTCAAACAACCTTCATCATCTTCATCTGCAGTCTTCTGAACAGAAAACAACCCCCGGAAACTTTGGAAAATTCCGTCTTGCAAATGTCTGCCCCGACGTCGACCACCGGAAATTCATTCGACTTCCGTCGCCATTTTCATTTCATCTCTCGCCTTTGAATCAAAGGAAAGTATTTGGCATTGTTCGCAGCCGTTTTCGCCCCGAAATCATGTGAAAAAAGAACAAATGGAATTTTGATGGGAGCTTTCGACCCCCAAATGGGAGACCGAATTTTGAACTTTCCTCGAAAAGCTCCCATTTCGGATTTCCATCCTGAGCCCTATTCCATTTGAATAAACGCCGGAATCCATTTAAATGTATGTAAAGCGATTTGGTCGAATTATTCAATTCGATTCCCGTAAGAGAGGAAAAAAGCGAAAACGACAGGAATCGAATTTCGGAGTTTGGCGGCCTTTTGCCCGCTCATCATTGAAGTAATCGTGAAAAGAGACAAAAATTTGTTTATATTCGAGTCCAATTTGTCATACACAGACTGCTTAGTAGGCCTCTTAGTTGTATAGTTTAGGTAACGAATTACATATTGTCAATAGAATTTTGGTAAATTTGTTGATGGGGAGGCGATGCGTTTTGGCGTTTGGGGGCAAAGACTCCCCCGAAACGACTGTTTGGATTCCCCGGCTTCCGAATCGCGGACGAAAGGCGCTCATTTGGCCGCCGTCAGAAACCGTTAACGGTTTTGTGTCACAGAGTAACAAAACTCAAAGGTGAAGTCGTTGTTGTTCCGACTGAGTTGAGACTTTTCAAAACACAACGAATATGAATAACAATAATGGAATAAACTGGTGCTAATTATCGAAATTCCACTCGAAACCCTCCTGAATTTGGTCAGTTGAATGCCTTCGAGTTGAAATTCTCTTTTTATTTGAGTTTGGAAATGCTCAAACGAAATCGCGTGTTTCTTTGATCCTTTTCAATGTTCTCATTTGGGAACAATTCAGCCGGAAAAGAGATTATTCGTAGGTTTTCCGGCCAGGGAAAATATATTTGTTTACGAATGCATTTAATGCGGCATAAACTTCGGTCTCACTCTCAGAGAGTGCAGAGGAACGACCGTTAAAATGGCGTTGAACGCGAAGAGAGCACAAAATGCCGGATTTAATTTCATCAAAGAACAATTTAATGTTTAAACAAAAGTACAAATTTGAATGCTTAAACTGATTTGAAAACACTCAAAGCTCGCAAATAAATTCAGTTGTGTTTGAAAAAGGTAAAAAGGATTTGCATCTTTCGGATTTAGTTATTTTCTAACGAAACCGCCGAGAAGAGGAACAACCAGCGAATTACTCTTAAAGCCTCTAATTTGTTTTGCTCTTCGTTCGCAGCTCACAAAGAAAAGAGATTTTGTGTGCGCATAGAGGTGTTGGGTGTCCGCACTCTGTGAAACTGAAAATGGCGGCCGGAAGTTGAGGAAGAAGGCCTGGTCCCGAGGCGGGAGGACGGGGATGTTATTTCGACTGAAATTCACTTTTACCAATTTTCTCGGTAACATTAAATTGTTAAGAGTAACAATAGTAGTAATAGAATTTGTTAAGTTAATACTGAGGTAAATAAGGGTAATTAATAATGTCGTTTTGTTATGAAATTTTCCGGAGTTCGGCCATTCGCACGTAATTTATCTTGTGCTCTTTGTTATTCTCAGCCAACGACGCGAAACTTCTTCAACTCCAGCAGCGGTTGTTGCGCTCTTTGTTATGTTTCTCTCCCAGCCGACATATTGTTGAAACTCTGCCCTTTGCCCTCCCAAGTCCTCCCGAACGCGAGCGAACGCCGTCGGAGGCTTTGTTACGCACAATGAGCGGCCGCCATCGACTGGGTGCGATCCTGCCCCAAATCATGCCTGAACCGAACCTCAAGGGTTCGCCTCAAATGGACCAAACACTTGTTTTGACTCTGCAAAATTATTTTTTATACCACTTGCCAAGTATAGATGAACTTTCGCCCTCACCTTCGAACCAAGTTGTTTACGCGCACCAAAGTTTTATACGTTTTTAGGCGCTGTAGTTGTTAAGGCTCTGTTTCCCCGACAGAATATGGGGGTGCGACGCGGCCAGTCGGCAGAGGAGGGCGCCGTTCCACCCCCGAAGACACCAACCACCCTTTGATTAAGATTAATTAAGGCTAATTCGTAGTTGATCCTCAGCCAAACGTTTTCTAGTCCTTTCGTGGTAGTTTCGCTTACTCCACCCCAACCCCCACACCCCCACACCCCCACACGTCGTTATAACAATCAGAATGTTGTTACCTTTGGAACCCTTTCCGCGAGCAGGGGCGGCGCAGGGGGACATATCATTCGCCTCCCTCTGAGCGCTCCACATCGCTCACTTCCCTTAGGCTCTATATTTCGTCGCTTGTTATCACTGCAATTATTATTAATTATTGATTACATGATAATCTTAATAAAATGTTCTATTTTTCCATCTGAAAAAAAAGAATTTTTGATATTATTAATTAAATTAGGTATTCGGATTGTTAATTTGGCGGAATTGCATTTCTCTTTTTCCACACATATAAATTGTATTAATAATAAGCAAAACAATAAGTTATTGATATATTGCATAACTTTTTTGATTGTTGAGAATCAATTCGCTTTGTCTAGTCTAGTAGAACCTTAAGGATCGAATAAGGAGAAAACAATTTGTTTCTTTGTTTTGACTAAGTATTATTATTATTTAGGTAATGAAATGTGAAGTGAATATTTTTAAGTGGTGTGAGCTGCAGTGTTGTGCAAACATTTTTTTTAGATTATTTTAGAGTATTTGCAAAACGGTTGAATAAATAAATATTAAAACAAATCCGCCGTTTGGTTCTTTCAAAAGGAGTTTTCGAATCAACACCGAAAGGGTTGTGCTGACAGAGTTCTCCCTTCGCTCCGACACATCGGCCAATGTCTTTCCTTTCAATGGTCTGCTCAAATCAGACATTCCTGAGAAGCTCACACTTTAATTATAAAAGTATAACATCGATCCTGGCACGTGGTCAAAAGCCAAAAAAATTAGTTTTTCGCCATTTTCAGCAAAACGGTAAGTTCTATCAAAAACTTATTTCAGACAAAAATTATCTACAAAAAATGTATATATACTTTTTTTTCCTATGAATCATCGTTTCGGAGATATAACGATTAAAAAAGTTGAACGATTTGTAAAAATTTCCCACAAAACACAGTTCAATTTTCAAAACCCCATAAATTTTTTTACACCGACTAATTTCCTAAACATTCCTGAGTGGGTAAAATTGGCCCTCCAAAGTGGCCATTTTAAAATAGTCATAATATGAAAAGTGTTATCCATCTTTTTGAATTGTTATATCTCAGAAACGGTGGCTCTTAGGAAAAAAAGTATAGATACATTTTTTGTAGATAATTTTACGCTCTACAATTTTTGTCTGAACTGATTTTGCGATAAAACATACCGTTTTGATGAAAATGTCGAAAAACCAATTCTTTTCCCAGCACCGGATCCATACTTATACATGTTATACTTTTAGAATTTTACTTTGAAGAATTTCACCATTTTTCAGCTCCTTAGGAATTAATATAATTTCGCCCCCTCCCCCTCCCCATTTTTGAACGAATTTGGCTGGACTGTTATTTACTCCGAGAAAAAACCGTTAAACGTGGATTGAGGAAAAGCGAAAGAAAGAAAACTGAAAAGGATTAATTCGGTGTTAAAAGGAAAATAAAGAAGTAAACGGTGCATTAAAAGAGTTCGGGACTCTGTTTGGGGTCGTCGGGACTAAGTGAGAACCCGTGTGATATATAATATTTTCCCGGGGGTGTATCACCTGTATCGACTTTTTCGTGAGGGGTGAGGGGGGGTGGCAAGGGAGGGGAAGGGAGGGGAAGGAGCTCCACGCAACTTCCGACTGGAATTAACTGCTGAATGAAATTCGGGAGGTGACGAAAACGCGGCCATTTTTTGTGGGCGAGTTTTCCCGGAAACGTCTTCCCTGGGGTGCGAAGCGGGATCGAATGATTCTCCCTTCGAATTAACCCCCAACGCTGTTAATTGAGCCCGACGCAATATCAACCCCCAAACCCGAACGGGGAAATTCAGTTAGAAAAGTTGCCGGAGATTCTGATAAAAACAAACGAATGAGCCCCGGAACAATGAGCTCCCCTTCATCCCTCGCCCCGGCTCGCATACCTGGAGCTTTCCTCCCTTCTTTTCCTCGCGAGGGTGGCGGTCAGTGCAGGTGGCGGGGGGGGGGGGGGGGGGAAGGAAGTGCAGCCTCCCCGGGAATGGGGCGGAGGGGCGAGTGCCAAGTGGGGGTGGGCTTTGCATTATTGAGAGGGGGAGGGAGCGAAGGATTCTGGGAACGGTCCTTAGGGTGGCGGGTTTGGGGAGTTTTTGTGGAGCTTTTAATTCCTCAGCTAATGATTGGATTTTGTGATCGATCGGACGGAAAGTAACTCTGACACTGTGAATTAATGTTTAAACTGTTATATAAAGGAATCCTTTTTTTTACTGAATTATCTTTTAGCCTTTTCCTTTGCTCCGTTTCTTTCCGGTTGTTACGGTATTCTTTACTTTACTCTGCTTTTTCATTCATTCTTTCTCACATACTTTTTTCCTCACATTTTCCCCTCTTTGTTTTTCTCCATTTTCTCTCAATTTTTCTCTGAAATTTCCGTATTTTTTTGTATTTTTTCATACATATTTTCTTTCCATTTTCTTGTGATTTTTCCTTATTTTTCCTTTTTTCTTTGTTTTTTCTTTTTTTTATTATTTTCCCCTATCAGCATTTATTCTTTCTCATTTTCTGTACACTTTCCGTCTTTAACATCTTTCTTTTAGTTATCTCTCATTTCCACCGTCTTTTGTCTCCATTTCTCTCACGTCTTCTCTCTTCCCTCGCACATCCCCTTTACTTCTACAACGTTTATTGCTCAAACTTCCCCTCTTTTCCCCCTCTTTCCCCTTCTTTCCCTTCTTCCCCCCGAACTCATGACGACAGGAACGAAGACTCATCCATGATGAAGTGCCAAAGCCGTCTTTCACTTCGGGATCTCATCCAAAGATAAATGGTGGTGAGAAGAGACAACAGGTGAGTATGAGAGAGAGAGAGAGAGAGAGAGAGAGAGAGAGAGAGTTCATCGGGTGAGTGATGGACATCAGAAGACAAAGGAATGTGAATTACGACGTTGGTGGAAATTTATTTCTGTCACTTCCCTTTTAATTACACTCGTTTCCGCTCTTCCGGTGGAAGACGTGCGATTAAAATTAATAACTAATTGAAAATTATTTTTTATTAAAACTGGGGAAGCGTTCAGCGATGAACTGCATGAGGAACAAAACGAGCTTTTGTTTTCCCTCCAAACAGCGTTTATGCGAGTAATTTCCAATTGAAAATGGCGACGGAATTTCTCGCCTCAAGATGGGTTTCTTTGAAGTGAGGGGCGGAGGGGGAGGTTTTGAGGGAAACTCAATTTCTGGGCTTGGGGACGCCCATAGTTTGCCCATATCCGGCGAAAGGTGGAAAATTCATGGCGAAAACAATACTGCGGAAAAAGTAAATATAATCAGAGGCATTGTGAGAGAAGTGAAATCTATGATTAGGGCTGAGTCCGGAGGGAATTTTCCGGCGGAAACAAAATCCAAGGAAACCCGATGGAAAATTTCCGAAATGAATTTCTAACTATAGAAGGCCTAAAATAATTTTCTTCGTCACCGAGTGGGAAACCTTTCGAGAAGGAACGAATGCTTTTCCTCTCCAAACAGGAGATAATTAGCTTACGTAATTATTTATAGAAGAATCCCGTCAACACTTTTCTTTCTTTTTCTTTTCAAATCAAGCTTGCCACGAAACGGGACGGAAAATTTAAGTTTTCTACTCGAACGCATTGCACTCGTCGCCGGCCGAAAACCGTTATGAGCCCGTAGCAGTGCTGCCAACCTGAGGTTCGCTCGGAGCGGCGATCGAAGCGACCTCTTCCCGGCAGGGCTCGTCACCGACTGCGCGCACAGTTAACTTATGGGCGCGTTGCGGGGGCGGTGAGCGCTCTCTTTCGGCCTGCTCGCACACCTTGGCGACTGAAAATGGCGCGGAGAGAATGAAATTAAGGGGGTCTTCGGTTGGTTTCGCAAAAACACTCCGACTTGATGGAAATGATTGCATCGATCCGCTGCAGTTTCAGTTTTTGTTTCCCCCAAAATAAAATTAACTGTTGGCGTTTAATTGTTTTTATTAATTTCCCGGCGGATTTTTTCTCCCCTTCCTCGAGAGTCGGTTATTTGGAGTTTATATCTCCTCGGGAGACAGTTCGCATGCAAAAAACAACAGCTTGGAAAGGCATTATGGGTGGGAAAGTTTGCTTTTGTTCAAATCCCGGTTTTATTAATAAAGTTTTTGAGTTGCGCGGAGCCATTAAAACCATAATTTGGCCCATTCCCGGAAAATATTTTCCTGTTCCCCTTACCCCCCGAGTTTTGCAAGAATTCACTAACATTTCGGAGGAATTCTAAAGCTATCAAAAAATTAATTAAAAAAATAAGGGGAGTTTCGAGGGGCAATAAAAAGGAAAATGTTTGTTTTAAGGGTTGTCGGGTGGGATAATTAATAGAAAATTATTAAAGGATGCGTGGTGTTCGAGGGGTGGCTCCCGAGGGCTCTTCGTGCAAGAAACTGCCCCTCCCGCGGGGGCTCTTTCACCCCCAAGGTCATCCAAGGCCTTTAACAGCCTTTCTCGTCCTCTTTAAGGGTTGGGGATGCAAAGCGTGCAAGGTTTTAGGGGTTGCAACTGAGGGAGGAACTGCCTTACGGGGGCGAGAGAAACTCTGGCTTCATTGTTATTATAATTGATATGTGAAAGTGATAAACTAATAAATAAAATAAATAAAAATGTAAGATAATAATAAAAGAAGAAAGGAAGACTTGTTGGTGATGTCAATTGAGAAATTTCAGAAAAACAACCTAAAAATATCATTTCGAGCAAAACAAAAAAGAAATGGAAAGAAAAGTAAACAATTTTTTTTCCAAAGTCAGTTTTAGAATTTAATTTACAACAAAGTTTCGCCTTTGGTTGTGCCCATTTCTTGCAAATTTCCCCTTTGTTCCCGACATAAGTACTGTATAACGATATAATATACTTTTTAATTCTTGTCCCCATTATTTTTTTTCCAGTTTGTTATTATTCTTTTACTGGGGACTTCGCCCTCCCTGGGGCTTGGCATTTCTATACCTTAATACAAGATACAATAATATATTTCCTGAAAAATTGAATTCACATCGATAATCCCATTATATTTAAATATAAATATTATATACAAACAAAGTATATATCTATGGAAAGTAACAAGTATACGGTATAATCATGAGTAAGTGTAATTCTGCCTTTCCCTCTCCTGTTGGCACTTCTGTTCCATATTCACTACTCTCCCTTCTACAGAACAAATATAAATGGTTTTATATTTTATTTTTCATTCTAAACTCGAAATATTTAAAACTAACTTTAGAAATCAAATCTACAACAAATTTTCTAAAAATCTGAAAAACCACTGACGCTCTAATTACTAAATTGAGTAAAACTGTGAAAAATGTATAATACACAAAGAATATAATACATTGAGTATTTGAGGAAATGCAATATCCACCTCTTAATCGAATACTTTTCCCACTGTACTCAAAGCCAACCCTTTAACAACAAATTTAACCCTTTAACAGGTTTTCTATTGGTTATTTTCGAGAGCAGATAATTCTGTGGAAATCGGTTCAGTGGTTCTTTAGATCTCAGGTAATAAAAACTGTGTGCACACGCGCGCACTCAAACGCACATTCTTTGAACAGATTTATATATAAGTATGATTATTAGATGATATGAAAAATATAAATGAGTTCAATCCAATTTGACTTTTAGTGTGTGAAGAGAAGATTTTCGGTAAAGCGGAAAGGCGAATGAGGCGAGCGGAAACGGAAACGGGAGAGCGCGAGGATTAATTTGCGGGCGCCGAGATTGGAGACACCTTCGAGGAGCGGTGTGGGTGTTGACACTGATGCGGGATTGTCAGGGTCCCCAGGGAAGGAGCTTTCCTGGAGGGAATCGATATTTGGCCGGTTTCCGTCTCGAAGCGGTCGACCGTTGAATCTCCGAGGCGAATAAATAACCTCGGGAAAATAATAAAAGCAGTTGAGAGCTCATAAAATCTTCCCTTCGGATTGTCTGGGTTCCACAAGTTTAAGGTCAGCTAACTTTCTTGTTTTGTTTCAGCTACAGCTTCTTTTCTCTCTCTGAGTTTCTCCAAAGCTTAATTCGACTCAATTAATGCCAACAAATGCTTTTTTATAAGTTTGTATTGTTTGCAGAGAGAAATGAAAAAAGGAAAATAGTGATTTTCTTTGTTTATTTAATTTTCTTAAGAAAAACCTGTTCCAAAAGGACTGACGTCATTTTAAAAATTTCCCCCTTTTTCATAGTTTTCTTTTCATTTTGACTTTCTTCTTTCTATAGTAATTATTTACAAAAGGAGATAAAAATTTAATCAAAATTATTATAAAATATCATTTAAGTAAACAATTAATACATCGACATTTCTCTAATCCGCTAATAAATTATTTATTTATATTTATTTTTCAATCGAAGAACAACCAATTTTCATTTTTTGAACAAAGTTTTAAAATGGATCATATTTGACGTTACTATCGTTGACACATTGGGAGTTTTGGGAGTAAAAGTTGTGTAGGAAACGCTATTTTAGCCACTTTTGCCCGTCTCTGAGGCCAAATATCAAAATAGTGTCACCTTGGATTTTATTCTAATTTTTTTCGCTTATAGAGCACATTTTAAGCTTTCGAATGCATTCAGTTTAATTTTAGAGAAACATTCCTGAGTGGGTAAAATTGGCCCTCCAAAGTGGCCATTTTAAAATAGTCATAATATCAAAAGTGTTATCCATCTTTTTGAATGGTTATATCTCAGAAACGGTGGCTCTTAGGAAAAACAGTATAGATACATTTTTTGTAGATAATTTTACGCTCTACAATTTTTGTCTGAACTGATTTTGCGATAAAACATACCGTTTTGATGAAAATGTCGAAAAACCAATTCTTTTCCCAGCACCGGATTCATGTTACACTTTTAGAATTATACTCTCAATAATTTGACAAAATTTGAACTTCTTATAAAATTAATATAAATTCACCTCTCATATTTGTCATCCTTTGACCTCATAAACATTTCCAATTATAATATTATAATTGGAAAAAGTAATAAAAATGGCGACAAGGCGATATCAAGTATTTGAACGGGGAGAGAAGAAAAGTTTTATTGCACGAGAAAGACGATTTCAGCTGACCACTGGTCAGAGACCAGTCTTCAGCAGTAATGAGAATGAATTCGAGGAGGAGTCGCTGTTAAACTCTTTTTCTGCGGGGCAGAGTCGTTTTCTTCCGGTTTTCGATTTCGCTTTAACTACGCTATCTTTGTAAACTGCTTTTTATCAGACTAATGCTTTTCGTGCGGGGAATTCCTTTGAAGCGTTTCCTTTTACATTCACCCGGGCAAACGACCCTCTTCGAGCTCCTCTCACGCTGCAAAATGGCACAGAGCTCCGACAAAAGCGCAGAAAACGCGGCGGGGAACCCGCAGACAATGTGAATGGGAAGCCCTGCGAGCGGAGACTCACCGGGAATCCCCGGTCGTTGGGGGTTGAGCCCTCCCTTCGGCTCACCCCTTTCGGCCGGTGGCAGGGCGCAGAAAAACAATTAAGACGAGTGAATTTGGTGGAGAAAAGTCGGTCGGGGTAAGAGATCGGTCGGCGGTGTTTTCGGATGGAAGATGACGAGAACTACCCTCCTGTGCATCCATGGCAACCAGCTCAACGTGGCCTGGGTAGACGCTACATCGATCCATCGTGCTCACATTCAGAAAACCCACAATTTTGTTGTACTTTACTGCACCTTAAAAATACATTTCTCCTCCGCGTTGCTCATCTTTTCGGGGGTTGTTTTTCCTCGCAGCTGAGGGGTTGTCGAACCGATTGTCGAACATCGACTTTCCCATGCATTCGTTCGCTCCCCCTGAGTACCTGCGTGTGAAAAGCAGAAACTGACGGTTGGGAAATGAGGAAAAAATGTGAGCCCATAAATGGAATAAATAAATCCCTTCCGGCGGGAACTATTTCCAAGAAAAACAAATCTTGTTTCATCACTTCAACTTCCATTTCCTACTAAAAACTTCTTAGAGGCATTTTGTTGTTCACTTCTTTCCGGAGAACTTCTCCGGTGGCATTTTTCGGTTCGCCGACGCCTTTGGAATGTTCGTCCAACACAAAATGACTGCGACGTTATGAAACGCCTGCTGAAAAAAACATGGGCAATATCCGGGTCTTTCCTGCATGACGAAAAGTCTAAGCGATATTTTTAAGGTGAAACTTTTGCTCACTTCGCTTTTTTGAAAAATGATTTAATCAAACTCAGACTGTTTAACACAAATCCGCGTTTTAAATACATTTATTTTTATTAATCGATGTTTTAGAACATTTAAATACGGAAAAAATTTCGTTAAACTGTTGAGATGAGCACCGACGGCGAATTTAATATATATATAATAATACTTATTTTCCCTTTGGGAATTTAGAAAAAATTATAATTTATTCATTCCCAAATTCCAATTACTTATTTTCCTATGTTTATTATAATAAAACAAAATATAAGAAATATTTGAGAGCGGAACAAGCGGCACATAAATAAATCAATAAAGAGGCAAACAAAAACATAGAACAGATAGCAGACTGTATAAATATGTAAATAGCGAAAGATCAAACAAATGCGAATAGATAAACAAACATAAAAGCACAAAAATGAAAAATAATTTCCCCCCGATGAGGCAAAATGTTTCAGATTTTTACCAAACTAATTTTTCATTTCATTTTTTTTACATATTAAAAAATTTTAAAATTATAGAAAACTCAATTTCACATTATATCAGAGAACAGCTTTGAAAGATGCTGTCATGCGGAGAGATGAAAAGAAAAGAAAAGATTACAAGAAATTGAAAATGAATAAAAACACGAGTTTGTCTTTTTTCTCCCCTCCATTGTTTTAATATTCCTTTTCCCACTCCCGCATTCACTTGTCAATTATCTCATTTTCCCTTCCTCGCTTCTTTCTCGTGTCATCCTTTCCTGCTTCAACGTTTCCTTCTTCACAAACTCATTTCCTTTCTTGAAAGGTCTCATTGGTTTTGACTTTTATGAATGCTGCCAGCCTTCTTAATTCCTCTTTTTCTCCCCAATACTTCGCTTATTCCCCATTTTTCTTTACACAGCACTCAAACTCTCTCTCTCCTTGTTGTTCCCAATCTAAAGTTTGCTTAGTATTTTCTTCTTTTTGCTCTTCCCATTCTTCTGATTATCTTCTTCAATTTCTTCCTCTTCTCTGTTCTTATACTCTTTATATGCAGTTTCTCCCTTTCTTTCTATTTCTCTTTCGTTTCTTTGCAGCTCTTTTAAACATGTTTTTTGCAGTTCTTTTCCTTCATAAATGAAATAGAGGGGACTCAAAAGAAAATCAAATAATTGTAAATTTTGATTATTGTATGATAATTTGATAAATCTGTAGATAAGTCAGATATACACAGATGAATTTCAAGAGGCAATTTCAAGGGTTTATTCTGTAAAAGCTCAATAAGTTTCGTTTGTTAATTAATAATCGCGGCCGATCTTTAGCCGAAACTCCGCTCAAGGAATCGGAAAATGTATACTTTCAGACACCCACTGTGGCTGATCGATTGGGAGGAAATTTAAAAATTGCGCCCACGAAACTGTGTTTAGACTTCCTCGTATTGTGGCAAAGAAAAGCCTATACGGCTCTTTTAAGGCGTAACTCTCAGTTAATTGAAGAGGCGGAATGAATGCGTCCCAAAATATGTCCCTTTTTGAAAAGGCCAAATGTAAACGCTCATTGGGAAATTTACAAAGCCATTATGGAGTGTAAAATGAATAAAAAAGGCGTTACCGGAATTAACAGTCACTGGCGATTGTCCGCTTGGAAACTTCAAATAATCTTCAAAAACAAAAGCAGAGTTTATTTCCAGCAGAAGTTGTTTGGTTCCTCCGACCTGTGCAATTCTCACAAGTGTCTTATTTGTCGAAAGACGCCCTTTCAGCCCCCAAACGCAACCGTCCAAAATAAAATTTTAAATTGCATTTTCTCATTTTATTTACTTAAACACTCTAATAACGGATTCCCATCTCTCCAAACTAAAATATTCAATTCACTCGTATTTATTTTCTTTATTAGCTTTGCTCGCCCTCCCCCTCACCCCTCACCCCCTCACCCCCTCATCCCCTTCGCCCCTTCGCCCCTTCGCCCCCCCAACGGCCACACTCACACTTTGGGATCCCTCCACTGACCCGACGCGGTGCAATATTAATATTTGGAAGGATTTTATTTATTTTGAGGAGACTCGCGAAAAATTCAAATTTTATTTCTCTCTTTTACGATTTCAATCAAATCCGACTTTGTCGCGCAGTTTACGACTCGAATAAAAAAAACTTTTTAAGAGGGAGCGAAAAGAAAACCATATTTTGCACTTTGACGAGAGTCGCCTTCATTTAATTATCCTCATCCTCTGCCCGAGGATTTAATTGCAAAGGTGCGAGAATGAGGTGGAAACTCTTCCGCTCAAAAGTTTTTTCTTTTCTCATTGTCCGCCATTTTGGTTAGTTCTGCTTTGACTAATGTTTGCCTAATTTTGCCTTCGTCTATTTTAACAGAAAAACCGTGCACTGTTTTTTCTCCTCTGGAGTGTTGTGGAACACAAAAATTATTAATTCTTCTTTTTTTTGTGTTTAATTAATTGGAATGACAAATGAGTCGTTAGCCACAATTTTGCCACAATTAACCCTTTGCACTCGATTCGAAGTGGCAACTCGAGAGGCGCTGCTGCGGCGCCAAAGTGTTTTAAAACCTTAAATTGAGCTGCGCTGCTGTACTGTTTTTAGGGGTTTTCCTCCTTTTTGTTCTCAGTCATTTTCGTGTATTCTTCTCCACTTTTGCTTCGTCCCATTCTTCTGATTATCTTCTTTAATTTATTAATCTTCTCTGTCCTTACGCTCTTTATATTCATCTCCTTCATATGCAGCTGCTCTCTTTCTTTCTATTTCTGTTTTGTTTCTTTGGAGCTCTTCTCTTCTTTTCCTTCTGTTTCCTCTATTTTCATGTAGTATTTCATCTGCGTTTGTTTGCTTATAAATGTTTTTCAACCACTTGTAAAGCGAAAGAAGGAGAAAAATATAAAGAGAGACACTGAGGTGTAAACACAAAAACAGAGAGAAAAAATAAAACTTAAAGGCCAAAGGAATTCAAACAGAGAAACAGAAATTCTGTAGTTTGTATGTTTTGTTGTAAAAATAATTGCAAAACAATTAATGACGAAAGGCGACAACATAATCTTATTATTATTATTATATCTTTTTGCTTTGATTATTCACTTAAGGTCGAATTTGAATGTGATCCCATATCGACAAAAGAAGACAAGTTAATGGACTTGCAGTTTGGTCTACTGCCCAAATTGTACTGCACTGATAAGGCTGATAACACCACTTGAAACCGTAGATGAGCAACTTTGACCCCTAATCGGTGGTTCAGTCGAAGTGTTGCTTTTATGATACAGTTTATAGGAAATTAGTGTTCATTGCAATACAGAATAAAACCAAAATGATCCTCAATAGAAAATAAATAAGTTCAGTAGCAATTAATATATTTTAGTACAAATATTTATTGACAAATGGGTTCGGCCTTTGAGGTTCCGTCAGAGCTCCTCCACACAAATGTGAAGAACTCTTCACGTCGCACTTTCTGCCTCCGCCATTCATTCACATTTAACAAAACAAATAACAGTAATAATCGCCAACAATTTGCCTTTTCTCTCATCAGTTTGACTTCCGCTTAAAATCACATAAACGCCAATAAAAACCTCTTAAGAATAACAGAATTGAATGGAAGGACTAAGTAGCTACTCAGATGATCAGAAAATGCTACTTTGTGCCCATTAACTTAAAATAGTGTTTCTTGACCATTCAAAACATTCAAATTTGTTTTTCTGTCTTTCAATGAGTTTTTTTTTGTTTTTAATTTTTCCCCTTTTGGTTGTCTCTCTTACAACATTTTGACCTTCGGAAAATATCTCTGCTTAAACCCAAATAAAAATAATTTCTTTCAAAATTGTTTTCGAGAAAACTTTCCTTTAATTACAATTTTTATTGAGAGACAACCTCGAAGATTCTCCTTCCTCCCAAAGTAATGACATTCTCAACATTTTCTGTTTCTCTCACACCTCTGCCTGCCAACATTTTTCTTAGAAAACTCAATTCGATGGAAACAAACAAAAGATTTGCGTTTGAGATGGAAATTCCTTCACAGAAAATCCAAACTTATTTTCACTGTCTCCAGTTTGTGTTCAGACATAAAATGCGACGCCAACCTTTTGACCAAAACCACCTCTGCCGACTCGCAGAACAACTTCTCACACTTTTCACAACTTCTTTCCATTCGGACACCGCCTCCGCCAATAGGAACGCACTTCACTATGCCCACATAGGATTAGTGCCTGAAGTTTGGGTTTTCCGTCTTCCAACCCCTCGCGGTCGGCCCGAACTTGTACACCAAACGCCTCCCGATGACCGGCTGCAAGACTTTGCTCCTGTAGTAGTACCTGAAACAGGAACCAGCGCGTAAAGGCGCGTACAGGCGCATACGCTCGGCGGCCACCCGAACAGGCCCAAGCCAACACTCACCTCATCGCCCTGCTCAGCTTCTCGTAGTTCATCTTCTCGTTCCCCTTACGGTCCCCCCAAATTTTGGCCACCTTCTCGCTCTTGACGAACCTGAACACGCCGTCGTCGTGGTTCTCCCAGCAAATGACGCTCGGGCAGTGCTGCGGGTCGAGGAGCAGGTCCCTGATGAACTCCCAGAGGCGGCCCGTCTTCTTCTCGGGCTTGTCCTTCTTCGTCTTGATGCCCGGCGGGCGGCCGGGGGGCCTCTTCCCGGGGGCGCCGGGCTTCTTGGGGGGCTTCTTGGGCTCGTCGCCGGGCTCGGCGTCGGAGGAGACGGAGGCGTCGGAGGAGTTCTTCCTCTGGGCGGTGTAGGGGTCGTCGTCGGCGTCGCCGTCGTCCTTGGCGGCGGCCAGGTCGAAGGGGTAGGACTCGGGGGAGTTGGTGAGGTGAGTCGGGTAGGGGTTGGGGCCGCTGACGAGGCCATAGGGCGGCGCGTTCTTCTTGGAGGCGTAGGAAATGAACCCTTCCGAGAGGTTCGTCGACGTGGACAACGTTTCTAACTTCACCTCCGGTTTCCCGCTTTCGGGTTTATAGGGAGTGGACATCTCTTCGAACTTTGGCACTAAAAAACAATATTTATTTGGGATTGCTTTAGTTTCCTTCGAGCGTCGAAGCATGAGCTTCAATTTCATTGCGGAGCGTTCGCTTCACGAAAACTTCGGCATCGGAGTGAGCGAAGTGAGCATGGACCGGAGCAGCCGATGCATCGCCGCCATCAGTGGCGGTGCCTGTCCGTTTGCTGACCACTTACATGCTTTGTGAAGTGCCTGGTACAGCACACTTCCGTACTTCTCATCGGAGTCGACGAAATCCTTTTTCGTCAGGGACAGAAGGGTTTTCCCGTCGACGTTGAAGGCGTTCGCGTTTATGAACTCATACGGGAACTTGTGGCTTTCCGCGACGTTGGCTATCCAGTGCAGGACGTCGCTGCAGGTCCACTCCTTCATGTCCTTCTCCCTCCACTCGTCGGCATCTGCAAGAGTGCGAGAAATGAGCGCGGCCGACGCCAAAGGCCGCAGCCACTGTTCGGGTGCTACCTTCGTCCGGGTCTGTCTTGAAGATGAGCTGCTTCGAGGTGGCGGTGGAGTCGATGCTGTTGCAGGTTCCCTGGAACTCTCGCAGGTAGTCTATCGGACTCGTGTTGCTCTCTTCGGCGGGGTAGTACTCGGAGGGGAGGAAAAGCGAAAACAAGGCATCCTGCTGCTCGCAGTACTTCTGCAATGAAAAAGAACAACGCTGGAGCTCCTCAAAGAAAACCTGGGCGACGAAGGAGTGGAAAACGCCAAGGAACAATCAAAACTAAATAAATAAGCCTGCAAATTCGTCGAGGGGAAACGTTGGCAAAACTTTCCCGAGTTTCACCTTCCGAAAAATTTTTGCCACCCCCTCCCTCTTTCCACCCCCCAACGTCCCCCCTAATTTCCCGGCCTTTATCTCCATTTCCAATCCAGTTTTTCCCCTTCAATTTGGTATTTGTCCTTCCGCTCAATGGGTGGACAAAACAATGTGTTCTTTTTCTGGGGAAATTCCCGTAGGAGTTCCTCAGATCGGGTGATTTTACTCTTAAACATTTGCATGCGAGGAACTCAATCAAAACACATCTTATCTGGGGAGTTTCCCTTTTCGACTATGTTTTCCACTTCGAACGTGTCCCAATCGCGTGCTCGTTTCCAACAACAATCGGTGCCTGCGGTGGTCAGCAGTTGGCCTTCTCGACCACAACCTCGCGGCGTTCGCCCGAAAACTGCGCAAAGACAGCGAATGGAACCGGGTTTAGTCGTCCTATCATAATAATAAAAAGCAAATGAGCTCACATCTTCCGCTATTCGGGGGGTCATCACTCCTCGGCTTCCCCCCTCGAATCTGCCCCTGGCATTATTAGAACTACGCCCAACTGCAACAAGAAAAAAGTTTAGTCTTGGACGTTCTCCGGTGGTCGGTCCAACTGTTCGCACTGTCACCCAAGGCTCCAGATCCCGCGGGAACAAAGGACACACACATGGATTCCCAAGAAAAAAAGCAAAGTACTAACGCTGAGGTGGTCCCGGGCCGGTTCACAGTTCTCGTACATTTTCATTTGCTGTCGGTCGCTTCGGAGTCCTCCGCTGGCAGACACAACTCATCCGTTCATGTCTAAACAACAGAAAAAGTCAAATATTACATTTGTCAAAAGGAGAGAAACGGAGGGCCTCATTTCATTTCCTCCATATTTTACTTTCACAATTTTAATACTGAACATTTCAATAGCTTTTATAAATATTAATAATTATTATAACTGCCTTTATGCAGTTTATACTGAGCATAGGTTTTTAAAGTGTTTTAAAAGCGTTACTCCATCTGTCTGATACATTTTTATTTTATATTACAGTATTTTTTTACATTACTGCCCAAAATTTTTTGTCGTTTGATACTCTTTTCTAAAAATTGTGTATAAGAGTGAGCAAAAGCATTTATAAAATTGGATTAATTCTGCCGGTTTTCTCCCATAAATACGCGTATATTGTTATAATAAAGTGTTTGTATAACTTATACTAAACCGATACTTATTATCAGTTTGTAAATTTCTCACTGAAATTTCAAGTAAATTCGTTTTCAGTCGTTTTCAGTCGTTTTCTGTTTATTCTTCTCTTATTATTATTATTTTCTCCCTTTTTGAACTTTTTCCCGTTTTCTTTTCCTTCTCTGCTTTTATGTTTGTTGTTTCGTTCTTCTATCCTTTTCTTCTTTGTTTTTAAATTTGAAAATGAAATCTTTACTTTCATTCTATTGCTTATTAAATCAAATAATGCTTTGTAAATTGTTAATGAGTGTCACTTTTTGTGCGGCCCTCCAAAAAATTGCCAAATTAAAAGCTTTCTCATCCCTCTCCTTTTAGTTGTGTATAGTTTTAATGACTTTTCTGAATATTCAATTTACTTTTAGTTTTCACTTTCCTGTCTGAATATACAAATATTAATATGTTACTGTATCGTTCACAATTTCGCTTTTGAATGCGTGCCTTTATACCTACAGCCTACATTACACCTATTCTCATATTTTTTCTGTCTAATTAATTCTTTGTTATCAGCGGCCAAATTCAAAAAATCTACCAATTCTTTAATAAAAAAAAGAAATAAAGTGAAAAACAAATTACAAAAAATACACAAAACATATCAAAACCATACAAATGAAATCATTTCTTTGTGAAAAAATCAAATTTCCCAAAAGAAAAAGGAACAAAACTATAGAATTTCGAAAATCCAAATTAAAGAAACGGAAAATTATTAGAAAATTGATTATTATTTTCTACGAACAAATCGAAAATTTAATCGAAAAAAGTAAAATATCCGAATAAGGTTAAATAAACCATTTGAATCGATAACTTTAAGGGGAAAATTTTCGATATAATATTCGAACACCCGATCAATTATCTATTTTTTTTTTTAAATACTGTTATAAAAATTAAGGAGGATCAAAAATGGAAGAAATTTTGGTAAATTTCCTCGTTCAAATCATACGCAACAAATCGAACTCACAAAGGCCGTTTGGTCATGAGGCCAAAACTTTTCCTTCCTTCCTTTCTCTCTCCCCTTTTCTCCCTTCGTCACTCCCCCGACGATGGACACACCTTTCGCCTCTTGCACTTTCCCACAAAATCCCGAAATGAGCACGCGATCCCGAGGGAAACCGCCGACTTGGAAGTGTTCACACTACACTGCACCCACCGAACGCCACTGGCTTTGGCCGTCATGGCGTCACGAAAGAGAAGGTGGGACCTGACTTTGCTTTGTGTCGTCTCCCCAAAAATTTAAAAATTTACTTATTCAGATTGAAAATGTCAAACAATGGCCATGATATAAATTCTGGTGGAACTTAAAACTCGCATTATTCCATTTCCCAACAAAATATTTTAAGAAAAGGCCAAACTCAAATATAAGACTGATTTTACAAAAAAAAAACGCCATCAAAAAAAGAGCGATTATTTATTTGTTTATATTTTTACAATTTATTGTATTCATAAAAAAATTAACAATTCTGACAGTCGACGATAACTTTCGAAGAGTAATTAACGATTATTGATTTTTCATTGTTTTTCATTGAAATTCGTCCTCAGGCAGAAAATAAGGCATTGTTCGAGTAGCAGAAGAAGCGAATGAGTGACGTCACAAATAGAAATGGCAGACCTTTGAAAGCGAGTCAACGGGCGAGGAGGCAATGATTCTGATTTGCGGTGATTCCCCGCAATTCAAGACTAATTGCAGAACGCCAAAGAGAAGTTTTTCTGTTACGTTTCCGAGGATGGCTTCCATTTTGTTTTCTATTTGTGCCTTGGCTTTTAGAATTCGAACCACCGCCGACTGTTACCAAGGAATAACCACGTCAAGGTGGTTAACCCTTTGAGTCGTGGCGGCTTTGGACTAAATTATTTCCTTAAAATGGCGGTTTCAAATTGGTTTCTTTTATTAAAACACAACGTCAAATATTAACCCGTCAGTCACCCCTCAGATACCTAAGGGAGCGGCCTGACGGCGAAGTCGCTATGAAACAGAGTTGCACTCAAAGTGTTAAACAGTCAAAGGGTTAAGGTACGAACATTTCTGTCTATAATTCAAAAAAGAACGGGACAAAGATGAGGATAAGAAAAAATTTAAATGGCAAAGAGAGCCAAAATTTAAACAAAAACAAAAAAACCAAAGCTCTTTTAATGTCTCCAAGACGACGTGGACAATAAATTGTTCAACTTCTGAGTTGAAATGTGAATTTCACCGCCATTGGCCGAAACCAATTCGGATGAAAAATCAATCTGGGCAGGACCGTATTAAGGAAAGTGTTTAAATATTTGGAGCAGCCGACCTCGCCGTCACTGAATCTTGTCCAGCCTTGACAACCGATAATTAAGTTTCATTTTATACTGAATTAATAGACACGAATTAATCATCCGGTTCATTGCAAGAGGACGGCAGCGCATTTCAGGTTTGGTAAATAAAACACTCGGCCATTATTGAACCGACAATCAAAGTCAATCTTCTCAAAAGATTCACTTATTTGGTACATTTTCATTAGAAATGACTGCCCTAAATACTTGTGCATTTATTCGAAAACTGACTGTTTCACTCAAGTAAAGCTCACAAATAAACCTTTAAAATCCCAAAGGAATAGTTTTTCAGAAAATAAATCCTCAGACATAAAAAACCAACAAAACAATCATTCCAAAATTATAATCAAACAATTAAAATTTATAAAAAATATTTTTGGAATTAAAACTGCATAAAAAACGTTTCGTGGCCGATTAACAAAATAATCCTTTTTCTTGATATAATAAAAATTAAAATATTAAATGTACGAAATAAACTGTAATTGACAATGACGCAATAAAAAAATGGAAATATTTTATAAAAATTAGAATAAACTCCGCTGGAAGTATAATAAATCAATACCGGACAAAAGACAAAATGGCGGTCACCTTAGATTTGGATAAAATGAATGAAAAGGATTTATTTCAATAAATATGTCCAGATGAGTTATTAAGAACAGATAAAACAGCTGTTCGCGAGAAAGTATAAATGGTTTTTAATCGGAATACTGTCAAAATCGATTTTAAATTGATTGAATCTTTATTGCATCCATTAGGAAAAATCAAAGTCACAGAAGTTTCGCCATATTTTGCACAAATAAAGAACATAGATAATATTTATAACTTACCTGTGCTGCAGAGACGCCCCTTTCTGCAGTTACCTCTGAAATTGAGGCAAAGAACGAAACATAAAACGGACTTTAGCTTCTAAATCGTTCGAATCCGTTGGCATGGAAACGACAACACGATGGCGGCGCTGCTGTCGAATTCTTTCTTTTCACAGCCTTCTATTGATTTTTTAAATTGCCCGCCTTTTTGCTCTCGCGTTTAATTTTAACCGTCCTCTGTTCTATTGAGCTCATAGAGCCCCGACGGGGTTGTCAAAATCACTTAAAAAGGGTTATTTAGATTATTTAAGAATGGAAAATCAAATTCCATCCATATATCCAAGGAAACAAACACGAAAATCCGAATTAAGAAAGGTCTAAGTGAATAATAAAAACAGTAAATTTAAAAACAGGTGAAAAGTTAATGGAAGTAATTATTGCTTTATTAATTTAAGCGTATTATTTAAATTAAAACCGTTTTTTAATATCTATATTTAAAAATTAGGCTCCGCTTTCATTGCACTTTTTTTTATTTTCCGACATTTTGTAATCAAAATGCCTTTTATTGGACTTTAATGAAAGCCCTAAACAGTTAATAAGTTTTCAGAAAGCAATTAAAAAGTCGTCTTATCTTTATTATCAGCCGAAGTAATTTTAATGATAATAATTAGAATAAATTTTTCTTATTTAAAGATGAATAGATTTAGTTTGTCTTAAAACCCTATAAAAAGAGGTAAAAATCATTAGTGTTGGGTATGAAAGGAATGCAATAAGCTGAATGAAAATCATTAAAAAAGTTGGGGAAAATCAAACGTTTCTGCAACGGTTTTATCACAGTTTTATTTAATTTAAAAATCATTGCCGAAGGAACCGATCAAACCAATCGCTTACACGTGGCCTTTAAAAACTACAGTTTAAATATGATGCAAGCGCACACTTGGAAGCTCATTTTGGTTTGTTACGTCCCGGAAGCAAATTACTGACCTTGGAAATGAAAAAAAATAAGTTTGGAGCTTTTCTTTTCAAACGTTCTCTTGATAAAAGTCCTTATTTTGTATAAAAAAAGCCTTAATTTATATGAGTCTCAACGATGGCCCAACGGGCGAAGCAATAAAAGAATAAAAGCTTTGCTGAAGAAGTATAAATCTGTTAAGAGGTCATACTAAACGTGTACTAATGCTCAATTACCCGGAATATAACTACGATCAGAAATACGTCTTAACTTTTGCAGGAAAAAGCAGCGGAGTTCAGACTTGGCGTCACTTCGTTTCCCCGTTGATTCACCGCCATAAACAACCCCTCGCTGGTAACTGCAACTGCTTTCTCACCCGCACTATAATCTCTCTTCGTCCACAAAAATAATTATAAAAACTAGGGCAAAGTAACTAAGGACGCGTCCCCTCACAGCTGGATGGGGAGGAAGGGGTTGTAGCGGGTCCTGGGGGTGGTCAGGCCCGTGAACCTGGTGGGCTGGGCGATGGGTATCCTCGCCGTGCTCTGGGGGACGAAGGACTGGAACGTGAGGAAGTTGTCCGTCGGTCTGAGCGTCGTCGGCGTGGCGTACTGCCCGTAGCGGACGGTCGTTCTGCGGTCGGCATGAACGTTGGCACGGAGGATGACCACCCCTGAGGGGTTGACTTTGACCTTGATTTTCGTGCTGGGGGAGAGGACCCCGTAGGAGACGTCTTCGTACAGATCCTGAAAGTCAAAATGAGCCCTGCGTCATATTTTGTCTTTCCCTTCTCACTGAATTGTTATTCTCACATTTGTTATAAAAATAATAAAATAAAATTTTAAGGTTTTTTAGAAAATAATGTTTCATGAAAATAATTTTAGATAATAAAATAAAATCGATGTGTAAATGCAATAATTGTAATAATGTATAAATAAATTTAAAAAATTAATCGAAATGCAAAATGTTATATGAATAATAAATTATATGTTATAAATGTGTTGCTCATCCCTGATTTATAACATTTCGAGTGCATCCAGTATCTGAGATGTAAGCATTGCTTTTGCTGAAATTACAGTATTCAAAGGATAGAAAAAGATAATACTGTATCTGTTTACCTCCACGTGGTATCCGCCGGGGTTTATCAAGCCCAGTTCTCTGAGGGTGACGGCGATGTCAGAAGGAGTTCCATCAGTTCTCCTGTTGAGGAAAGCGATGGCGTACGAGAAGTAACCCTGAACCACGGGCGTGATGGGTCGCGCCCAGATTTCTATGCCGCGATGCTGAAATTAAGCAACACGCGCGGTTGGTCAGACTGTGGAAAGTGGCCGAGGACAGGGGGGCCAACCTTATATATCCTCCTTCCTTGGATGCCCAGCGGGTCCTGGTCCACCGCGATGATTTTCTTGTTCTGCAGGATGGCTTTGTACTCGGGTCGGATTGTCCTCAGGTCGACCGACATCAGGAGCGGAGCCGCCAGGATGGCCCAGAGGGCGAACTGGGTTTTGGACTGTTCGTAGCTGAGACCGAAGTTTCCGACGATGAGCTGAAAGGACAGGGGTGGTTAGGGCCATAAATCCATGGAGGGCATAGAGGGATAATGCGTTGTGGGTCTGGGGTGTGACTGACCATATCGGGGTCGTTGAAGTGGCCGGGCCCGGCGTTGGGAACGATGGCGTCTTGATTGTTTCCATAGTAGTCGATAATGCTCTCTAAACTGGCCCAGGAATCCTGAATGTCGTCGAAATTCCTCCACAGATTACAACTATCGATGATGGCTTTGAAATTCGGCTGAAAATTATGTGAAAGCATTTAAATCTGTGACCGTCGAACGCGGAAATCGTTGATGAATCCCAAAAATTTCGACTTTGTTTTTGTTTTTAAGTGTTAATATTGAATGAGTGGATTTAATTCTTTTTATTATTAATGGAGCAATAAATAAACATAAATCGGAGGTCGATTAGTTGGCAGTGTCACAGAATCCGCGCAGCCATCTTCGAGTTTCTCATTGAGATTATTTTCCAGGGAAGTGTTTGCATTTTCTCGTTCGGGGAAAACCCTGAAATCTCCGACGGATCCGTTTCCCCTCTCCCCTCTTTGCTCGGATTAAAATTCACACGTGTTCATGGCCTCATAATTCTTTTTCACCAAAGAGCGCAACAAAGAGCGCATTAATGCAAGGAAAATTGTCTAAGCGCATTTTGTAGGGCGAAACCACACCAACACGTGTGAATGTTAATGAATGAATGTGAATACTTACGACAATTCCAGCGTATATTTGGTAGACGGGCCAACTGCAGGAGTAAACCATCGGCCGACCGGTCCTGTTCAGATGGAAACCGAACTCTGGGTAGCCTAAAAGCAAAGAGTAAGGAGTTAAAACAAAGTCCTTGCTTGGTAAAACTCTTGCTCTTGTTTAATTCAAAGTCAAAAAGCGCCTTTCAAGCGTTTCGGGTTTCCCGCCTCAAAGGAAACAAAGGACGAATGGAAGAAGGCATGGCGCACAGTGACGGATGAAAGAATATTCAGCTTGAACGGTAAATAAAAGTGTGTGAAGAAAGTGAAATGATTCGAAAAGACGAGAAGAATTTTCTAGAAGCAGAGAGCAGATAAATTGGTCTCTCGATGCCACAACCGAGTCATTTAGGAAGAAAACGGAGACGAAACAAAGACATCTTTTTACTCTCTAAAGTTTTCTCCGTTGGCAGAAAGGTGAAAAGTTTATTTTTGTCTCAGAACTTAATTGGGAACGTTCTGGAAAGTTTAGACACTTTCAGTTCACCCATCTCATAATTTTCGCGTCGGCGATGCGAAAGACAAAATAAATGTCTGCACTTTTTGAATGCAACCGCTGAGAACTTAAAGGGAAAACGTATACACGCCTTTCCACTTTAATGTGGATATTCTCGTTAATGGCTTCAAAATAAAATAAATAAATATTAAGGTGACAGTTTATTCGGGAGTAGCCCAATAAACAAAATGGATGCTCAAATCTTTTAACTGGAAAATTATGGGAAACGCGTGAACTTAATCTCAAAGTCAACCGCCCTTCTGCCGTCCTTCGCAATCCCCTTTAAATAAAGAGGATTGAGACATAAATGTGAGCGGACCGCGTATATTTGGAGCCGTTTCCGGGATTCCACTATTCCCAGGTCCTTGTTCTGTCCTACGCCAACTCCCGACTGGTTCGTTTAATTGTCCCGGTCTTTGAGATATTAATATGGGCATTTTATGTCCCAGGAATTTTTATTTTGTTCATATATTATATTTACACGGATGTCGTTATGTAACGAAAACGGAATGCCCGAAGAGAGGGGGGTCGTCCCGTCGATGCGAAACAGTGCCAAAGACCGGTCGAAAGGAGCACACAAAGTTATGTTCAGGAAAAGCAGAAGAGCGGAGTAATGGCAAAGCAAAGGAAACAGCAAAAAGCTTCCTTTTCGAATTTGTACCAACCGCCTCATGGCGCAACTGCAGATTGCACACTTCGCCACCTGCCGGCCTAAGGTTCAAGGCGCGTTACGAATTTATGTTTTTTCTGTAAACAATGTAAAAATTTTGTAATGTGACATTTGAAAACCCACAAATACCTGCAGAACTTGAATTTTTCGTAATCTCAATAAGAAACTGACTGTTCGTAATGGGCGAAGGTCGGCTTTGTATCACTCTCCCATCGATTCGAAAATCAAAGAGGAAACTGCCTTCGATGCCCATTATGGCATTCGACGCTCCCCCAACCGATCCGGCCTTGTACCACTCGCCGAATACCCCGTAATGGAAGTGGACGACGAGCGATCGCCCAAAGGGGAAGAATCTCTTGTGGGAGATCTCGAGTGGCCAAATCCAGGATGCGATCGGCAGAAGGATAGCGACGCACACCTGAGCTCGTAAAAAATAATGGGACTGCCTGAAAATCGTTTCGGGATGCAGAAGAATAACAGACTGCTGTCTGAACAAGTCGCACTCCGGTATTTTTATTCGTCGCACATAAAAATGAATTTTTATGGATTCACCGGATCTGAGATATTTTTTCCTCTGAACAGGATCAACATTCCTGGTGTTGGGGTTTTCCCTCCAGAGGATGGCACTGTCATGGCTCCGCTCGGAGATGAACGAACTCGAATCGCCTGCCCATGGCCTCCCAGCAGGGAACCTCAGGGACCGATTCATTCTTAAACGAGAACTGTACATTTGAAAGAAAAACTGCAAAACCGGCGATGAAGGAAATTCCAAACAACAAAACTAGATCACGACCCACCTGAAATAGACAATCCTCAAAACTAGTTTATCGCAATTTTAGTAGCCACTTGTGGCGGTGGAGGGGTTCGTGCATTCTTCGTAATTAAGGTGTTAGAATGATTACGGTCGCACAGAAAAAGGATAAGAAAAAGAAACGCACGTGAGAGAAAACGGGGAAAATTTCAAAAACGACGAAACAATATGTTTGGGATTTTGTTATTCACTTTCGGGGCGGTTATGCAACTGATCGCGAGTCGTCATTCCCATTGGCGGTGTCGTAAGAAATCTCGAGCATTGGATCAACGGCCGAAAATACGAGATCGGCCGCCACAAGCAGAAGAACTTCTACATGAGTGCCAGTCTTTCGCTAATCTGCATCGCTAATG
Source organism: Brueelia nebulosa (assembly GCA_028293925.1). Lineage (NCBI taxonomy): Eukaryota > Metazoa > Arthropoda > Insecta > Psocodea > Philopteridae > Brueelia > Brueelia nebulosa. Next base: position 530,820 of record JAQIBA010000020.1, read on the forward strand.
ACATCGACTTGAACAGACCCATATAAAGCAACTGTTCAACCCCTAATCTCGCGAGATCTAATTACGATCAACACTGAACATACAATGGTGCGGTTAAGATAACGGAAAGTGTCCCATTTATTTTCTTTTTTACTTCTTCTTGGTAGGAGATTTTCACAAAAGAAACATTTCTCAGCTCGGTTGACAAGGCAACTGTATCATCTCATTCATTTTTTATTATTATAAATTTTATCTGTGAAAACTCTTGGCAAATGAGCGAATTCTGTCCGGCATTAATTAGCCTTCGGTTGATGGACCCAGGCCATTAACATTATCGCTCATCGGAAACCGCTAATTTCTCCCAGCCTTTGGGAACCCTTGTCCTTGGCATTTGCGGGGGTTCGCCCGTTTTCGATTCCTCCTCGAAACGGGGCATCCTTTCTTTGGCTGTTCCATTAGCTGAAGGTGACTCCTGCTTCCGGATTTGCGTTTTTAGGATTCGTTTTATCGGGTGAATCAGGCCGTGAGTCGTGATCACTTTCTCCGATGAGCGTTTGAGAAATCGAACAAGAAAGTACCTGCGATATGTGACTGTGTGCGTTGTTCAGATTAGAAGGATTGTGTCTGCCATGACCCCCTCGCGGGGCGCCCCCTGCCCCCGACGACCCTGGAAAGAGCGCGAAAGGCGGCCGCTTCGCATTAACCCTTCGGTGCTCACTTGGCGACAGTCGAATTAACGCACTGCGTCTCCGAATTATATAAACGATAATTACATCATATAGAGTAATTGGTTTCTATATATTTCGATCGAGTCATTCTGAGCGAACTCCACGCTTCGGGCTCTTCGAGTTGTATTCTTTTGAAGGAGAGCAAAAGAATTCATTATACAAGTCTTTTTAGAATATCTCTCCTTTGAGAAAAGGATGAAAAGCGCATCTTCAGCAGCAGAGGAAAACTTATCATTATCACTCGAAGCGGTCGCCTCCCTTTTGAAAGAAAGTCTTGAGTTTTTTCAGAAAACTTCAGTGGAATCGGTTCATTAGACTGTGCGCGGCGAAAAACCGAGAGCGGAAGACTCTTAAAATTAAAGAGAGAGTCTTCTGTTTTTCATAAAAATGTCAATCAGAATTTCAAGTGCTATTCAAGAATTGCATTCCGGAGTTTGATCCGGATTCGGCCGATGCAACATTTGCAGCCCCCTCCGCACAAGTGGCTTTTGTTTTCATGGGTTTTCCCCCGAAATTACTCGTTTCCTGATTTTCGAATTACGAGTAAGATGCAATGATCACAAGTTTGCTAGAAACAAAAAATATGGGCCACGACTGTTTGTCTGCTTGGCGAGTCCACAGGAAAACCCCATAGGAAACGCCTACTCGAAAGGAATTGGTGGCACTTATTTGAAAAAAAATGTTGGCATTTTCATCTCCTGAAATAAGGGAGAAATTTAATCTCTTCAAAACCTCACAAAGCGACAATCCAAACCCCAGGAAAGCAGAGACGTCGGCCTTGCCGATTGAAAAAAACCAAAGAAAAAAATGAAAGATGCCCACTGAGATCGCCTTCACCTTTTAAGGAGAAGGCGAGCGAATCAAAATGTCATATCATTTTCCTCGGCCATTTCGATCTTTCATGAGCAGAAATTCGTCCCTTGCTTTCGAATCAACAGCGGGTGTGATCAAATTCAAAACAAACTGGGCCCCCTGACGCCGCCATTTTGTAATCCGTGGAAAAAGAAAGTATTAAATCAACGAAAGGAGCAAACAGCCGCAACCAATGCCCAGGCGAAGACATTGATAGGTGCGTGCGGTGTTAATGACCGTGAACCATACCGGCACTCGGTCCCGAGGGGATGTCCCAAGGTTCTCCACAATTTCCATGTAGAGAGGCACTCATTCGGGACAGTGCCCACTTGAAATGGCTACCCGTAACCTGGCCTTTTGCTCGTTCGGGTGAAATCGAAAGAGTTTTCGTTCTTCAGCAGCCTGCCAGGACCTTCGCTTTTATTACCTATTAAACTCTACTGGTTTCCGCTTTCGCTTTAATTAAAAAATGAACGATCGGCGAATTAATTATGTGTTATAGGAGTCCTGTCGATGGTCGACTGCAGCCAGAACGCCCCACCGGGGAACCGAACGTGTTTGTGGTGTTACGCAAAGGCGAGCGACCTTGGGAGGCCACTCGTGAACACCTCGACGGTGCGTAGCACCCGTTCGAGACCATCTCGAACATCATCGGCAACCAGTTTGAGAGTAAAAGAAGAAAACCCGGATTCGGACAAGGTCAAAGTAATAGAAAATTTGTTAGGGGTCAGCGCTGGATGAGTGGTCGAAGCGAGAAAAAGCATTGTCAGCTGGGGATGAGGCCGGTCTGGTGGCCGTCAGGGGGTGATGGAACTCACCCAGGTCCATCTCGGCAGGGTGGGAGTAGCAGCCGTCCAGCTTGACGTAGTCGACGTCCCACGAGGCGAAAAGCTGGGCGTCCTGCTGAAGGTGTCCCAGAATGCCCGGATATCCTGCGCAGGTGTAGTTGCCGTAGTCTTCGTAGATGCCAAATTTGAGTCCTTTGCTGTGGATCTGTTGGACGAACGATTCAGTTATTTGACAATAATAATTTTCTGAATTTCGGGATGGAACATTCCTCTCCAAATTTGTCTTGGGCTCTTACGTCACGATCCAAATAATTTCACTTTGTCAGACGCTGACTTACATAAAGATCAGATAAAGCTAATAGTCTTTGAAAAATTACAAAACACGAAAAATAAACATTTTTTATTAAAAAACAATTTGCGAAGGAAACTTACATAATTGGAAAGATCCTTCATTCCGTGAGGAAACCTCTCCCTGTCAGGTACGAGCTGCCCCGCGAAATTCCTCTCCTTTTCCAGCCAGCAGTCGTCGATGTTGATGTACTGGTAGCCGAGGGCAGCGTACCCCTCCGACACCACCAAATCTGCCATCGTCCGGAACAGTCGATCGCTGCAGAAGAGCACCCACGAGTTAATTGGGGAGTTCCCTTGGGAAAAAGTGCGGGACTGGCACCGAATTCAGGTCTCGAGGTTGTCTTTGTCCAATTCATGCCACTGATCGCCTTACTTCCTTTCAAATTTCACTTTGATACCAAATAAGCTGAATTGAAAGCCAAACGTCGTCCGATTGTTCAGTTTTTGCAGTTTCTTTATTAGACTTAATTATAAAAACCATCAATTCATTCAATATATTGTTTCCCATCTGAGAAAATCGGGGGAACTCGTGACGTCTCTTTTGACTAATCGAATTCGTTCTTTTTCAGAAAAAGTCATGGCGCCTCTTTCGGAAAAAAAAAATTTTTGTTTTTTAAACTCTTCTCTGAGGATTTTGCATTTCAAAATAAGAGTAAAAGCTGTGAGATGTGAAATTTGGGGGAAAGCCTAACCCTCTCTATGTGTAGTGTGAATGTAAACACCATCTTCATATCGTTGTAACTCTCACCCGTGCACAGGAAGTGGGACTGTTGACTTAAGAGCCGAAAGCGCTCTCGACTTCTTCGGAACTTTTTTTAAATTCAACACTCATTCAGTTTTGATAACAATCGGGCTGTTTTACTTGCGCCACACAAGCGCACCGCCTGTTCGTGGTGGATAAATAAAAAGCGAATCCGGGACCGGAGAGGAACAATGGGAAGAGGGCAATGTCAGGAGGCGAAGGGACCGTGTCGGGCTCAGAAAATCGGGGCTCGTTGAGCATAAACAAACCAACATGGAGATGAGCATTTTTCATAAATTTTCGCACATTTCACAAGAGTGTAGGACCGTGTCAGGGTCGGATTTCATAATGATTAAAAATCGTAAAAATTATCTGGAGAAAACAAGGGGCACTTGTAGGCCTTCAGGTCGCCATGCGTCACACTCATTAGGATTTGAAAATCCCACTCTGCTCGGAGACCCACAAGACTCACCCTCACCCAAATGCCGGGGCTGGGGGTGGACAAACCCCTTCGAAGGCCACCATGCTGGAACTCACCTGATGCAGTTGTCTGGATCATTCTTGCAGTCTGTGTTGCAGCGGAACCTCTCCCAGCTGAGCCATCCCATGGGGGGCGTCCTGGCGAGGCCATTCTCGAGCGCTCTCACTGCTGTCACCCAGAGCACGCATAGCAGCGCGCTTTTCAACATTATATCAATCTGCAAGAGAGCCACAATGAGAGGATTACTCAAGAGAGTATAGATAAAATCGGAAAGCACGATCTGCGAAAATGGTGAGGTTGAAAGGGTGAATAACTCTTTGGAGGTGTTTGGCATCCTTCGGCTGGGGGTCAAAGGTCAGCAAACTTTTTATTAATGGGTGGGTGTCTCCAGTTTTTTATATGAGCATGATTGATAATGATGGTGAAAAAGGCGGTTGGGTTATGGCGAGGACCTGGCAAAAATTCTTCCAGGGTCAAGACTGAATTCGTTGCCGTAGTAATAACAACAACTACGATAGGACCTCGAGATTCTGCTGGTTTCCGCGGGAGGAATGGTGATTGCAGAAGGTGCACAATACCTGGTTGTCATTGAGGAATATTCAAATCAGGGGAACACAACAAAATCTTAACCTCTCGTGAAGTGTTATTAAAGTGATAATCTTCTTTAGAATCGAAACTGTAGGGTAAACTGATGGAAAAAAACCGACTGTTCTCTTTTCAGTCTTCTGCTGCCACACTTAATGTCAATTTTTCACAAATTTCCTCCCCCTTTGCCCTGAAACATTCGATAGTCACCTTCTCCCTCTTTCCCCCTAAAAATGTTTAATTTTCCTTCACGATTTCCCCATTCTTTTCTCAGCGCGAATTTTAATGAGAAAGTGTGGAAATTAAAGAAATGATTTTTGCAACAACTGCACTCCAACCCACACACTCATCGGGATGAAATCACCTTAGGTTTCCTGCAATCGAAATGTTGTTTCTTCAGTTATCATAAAAAATTAGACAAAGTTCAAGAGCGAATAACAGCCGAGTGTGAGGATCATTTGAAATTAATTATTTATTATTACAGATGCGACGAAGTACAATGCCCCGCACAATTCTAATAAGATGATGAGGCATAAAAAAATGCATTGTTTTTAGAGCCTGTCGCTGAGACCACACCTAACAAGACTGAGAGTGACCCAAGAAGTGCCATTTCGAATAAGGTCGTCACATGCTGAGCATATTCGATCCAAACAGTATGAGTTTGGAAAAGGGAGAGCTTTTATAATATATTCCATTAAAAATAAACTTTGCGTGCTCGACAAATCTCAAATGTCGATCATTATACAAAATTTTATAAGATTTGCCCAAGGGCAAAACATGGCGAATAATTTTTCGATAAATTTACGGACGCGAAATTTGAAAGTTGAACACTCAACAGGAGTCTCAAACAAAATCATAACTGATTAAGATCAGTGCAAAACACAGTTTAAGTGAAATTGTCCTCAGTGAGACATCTCCGTGGCCTTAATGTGATCCCGGCCATTCAGCAGACAAATTTTGCTGTCGTTCACTGCCTTCCGAGAAAAGACATTGGGCCAATGCGGCGTCCAAATTACGTCTCCGCTCACGTAATCTCAAAATCTTGATGTTAATTTTTTATTATTTATGGCAGTTGCCATATTGTGGAAATGAATTTCTCTTTCTTCGGTTGCTCTATATCCGCGTTGAGTGCTCTGCTGACTCGCGTGCGTAACATTCTCATGCATTATTATTTGCAATTGCGAAACTGTACTGTTTCACATTGCGGCGTTTATAACAAACCCGGCATTTAAGCATCGAGAAAATTCTCTGTCATTTACTGTTCCGTAATATTTACTAAAAACCGGAAACCATGAGATGAGTATTTTACTTTAAAATTCTGCATTAAAAGTTTTTAAATCTTATCAGACAAAAGTTTTACGTCTTATGAAAAAAATGGCAGTAATGGTAGCAAATAAGTGCAGAAATTAAAGAGAAGGGTCCAGTAAAACTAGTTCAAATTCTGCAGGAAGTTATATAAGTTTTATAAGTTATAAATATAAACTGTGTTTAATTTATTGTTTTCAAAAAATCTGAAAAATTTATACAAAGAAATTTTGTACTTTTTTTCGAACATCAGCAACTTTATTATTCTTTATCGATTTATTTCCACTGCGATCGTCGCCGGAAATGGCCAAAACTACAAATGTGACAGAGGCCAAAACAAGAAAAACTGAGTGCAAGCGATACACTAAAAGGAAATAAACCAAGCTCGAAATTACAATGTATCCGCCCACTGTTTACATGCGAGGAAGGCTGCCGAAGATAAAAGATACCTTGAAATTTTTTTCTCAAGATTCCTCTCTTGTAAAAGAAAATAAGGAAAAAATTCACGAAACACTTTTAGGCTTCGTTCGAACGTTTCAGGAACAACTTCTGGGAAAACAAAAAAAGATGAGCAAAAAATAAAATCCAAAAAAAGCACTTCTGTTATTTGTGAGGACGCGGGAATACAAAACGACCCAAAAAGTTGCAAATAAGGTTATTGATGAATAAAAACCAACGCTGAGGGATTTGGAAAAACTGAAAATCACTACTGACAAAAAAATGAAAAAAGAAATTATATTTTCGAAAAAAATGGGTTCGCTTACGAAAACCACCGAAAGCAACGAAAATCCCAATTAAGAAAATAAGAAGAAAAGTGCACAAACACAAACGTTGTTTTTTTATGAAAAGAAAAAAAAAAGAAAAAGAAAAATTACCTCGAAAACTCTCCCGGAGAAGAAAATCCCGCAAAGATTCAGACTGTTTGGCCGACCGGACACTCGGACACTAATTTAAATACGAAGTTCGCGGGTTGTGACTCGCCGAGGAGACCGCCATGTTCGCATGATCGACCACACTCTGCGTATCGCATAATTCGCCGTCGACAGAGTCTAGGGCTGAGGAAGTAGGGCATTTCTCGGCGAGAGTGAAAGTCAGATGTAAACACTCACACACACGTACGCACACACACAATTAATGAAAAAGTCCGCAAACGTAACATGTTTTTCGTTCGAGTGGAAAAATTCCTTCCCATTGTGACGTGGCAATAACGGGGTTAAATTTCGCGCCGAAAATTTAAACGTACTTTCCACTCCAACTGAGGACCTGCGGGATCGACTTGTTTAAACACAAAACACTAGAATTATATTTTTTAAATTGCAGTCATTAAACTTTAGTAACTGCTCTTTTAACAACCGAATAAACAAAATTTGTTAAAATAAACTGCTAAATTGACGTCAACTGATGAAGATGACAGACATCGTATATTTCGACGAAAAAGAAAACAAAAAGGACTGGTTCGAAACCAAAGTAACAAAGAAAGACCTAATAAAGAAGACATAGCAAGAGCAGGAAAGAACATTTTGCAAAAAGAAGGCGAAGCAGGAAGAAAAACGGATATGAAAGAACTGTTAAATTTCAGTAAATAAAGGGTGCAAAGGGATTCAAGCAAGGAACAGTGATTAACAGAAGACAATGAAAACCCCCGAAGGAAAAACCCCGGGGAAAGATTGCGGGGGTTGGTGGAGAAGACGTGGCGATTGTGTTGCTGTTATGCCCGAAGACCCGGTTTCTTCAAGGCGAGTAAAACTTTCAACTGAAAGCCACCGCCTGTTTGAAGGACGGCCGAGAGCATCAAATGCATTGCATCACTCACGTCCATTTTATTTTGCAAATTTCCTTCGATAAAATGCAGGCCAACAGTTTTATGCGTTAATGTTAATGTTAATGTTAAAGAAAGTAGTTTAGGCTTTGATGCTCAATTGAAATGATATTTTTCAGTGTAATCTCCACCTTGGCCCCTTTCCGATGCAGAAGTTGACTCGTTTTCCTTTGGACTTTATTTTACGGCAGAGCCGAGCACCACTCTAAGAAGAGGTCCCGTGTGGTGGTCCCCTCTTGAGGGGCAGGGATTTCGTCCTTGAGCGAAAATTCGATCCGAGGTCCCGTTTTCTCTTTGATTAGGTGCCCTTTAAGCGAGCGCAGGCCGAGAGATAAATTCCCACGCTCCGTTGTGCTTTCAGCTCAATAAATATTTGGGTGACACTTCGGAGGAATGAATCAGAAATGTCAGTGTCACAGGGACTGGAATCTCGAAGGCGAGGAGCTCTTATGTAACATCTTATTTTTCATGTCTTTATTTGTCGAAACTTTAATTTTGCACCCATCGTATTTTTTCGATTTAACGCCGTTATAACGATCAGATAATTAGATAACGAGTGGACTTCTTCAGTGATGGCCTTAACCGCTTTTGGCAAAATGGACCGGCAAATATGTTAATTCGTCTCCCAATTATTTGGTCGCGACAAAATAATTATTTTATTTATCGGGAATGTGTTTACTGAATCCGTTTCTGAAAAAAAAACCAAAACAGGGTCTCCTGCATTTATTTGACGAGGACACGCTCACAACATCCGAGTTGCCATGGGGAAAATTTATTTAAAAAGATATTTGCCGGAATGATTTACAGGATTTCAAGGCATTGGGCAATGAAAGTCAGTAATTTTATTTATTGTTTTACCCACGGGTCGTCGGGGAAGAACTGTTCGGGTCTTGGTACAGGTCCAAAGGACGTTCTTGGATTGAGTAACTCACTCGAAATTAGCTTTTGTTCCGACTGAGAAGTGTCGCGCCGAAGACTTCTTCCAACCGGTTTTAACAATGGTGGTTGTGCGCTAATGGAAGCCCCGGTAATCTTCCGATTGTTGGCTCTTAACTGCGGTTAATTAGTGTTTCGTGGTCATAACCGTGCTAAAACCGAATATTATGTCGGAGTAACCTTGTTTAACAGTGGGCGACCATCCCGCCCTTTTCCTCTTATCCTAACATGGAGCACAATTGAAAGAGTTTGGGGATGATTATCGATAATCGAAGCATTGTTCCGCAAAAGACCCTCTGACTATTATTTTTGCCATTGATTTTATCTAGTCAGTTTTAAATTATGCAGAATTTCTGTATTTCCATGCCTGGAACGTGTCGTTTGTCGACGATAATTACGTCATGAGCAGAAGGCCCCGAGAGATGAATTCTCGCCGAGGAAAGCACACGACGCCAATTAAATCGCTTTCAAAAGACTTCGATTTCTACCTGAGTAATTGCATGCTTTACTCCTGACTTCTTCTGACCCCTTTATCAACCACCCGAGCAATCCTGGGGCCCAACGCTCCACGCCCACAATGAGTAATGGCAAAAGTCGAGCCTGGTCTGCGCCTCTTATGGCCGCCCTTAATGCACCTAATCAGTGTATTGTTTTCTGATTGGAGAGAGAGAAGTGACGACGCCGAGTGTTCGCTTCTTTTGGTTATGTAAATCGCTCTTGGCTTTGTTGCTTTGAAGGTGATGGTTCAAAGATTACAGGGATTACATGCTTTTCGTCTTACACATTTTCCCTCCGTTTAAATTATAGGGTGAATTAACGTTTTCGTAAGAAAATTCAGACCATCTTGAGCTCTCAAGTGAAATTCAGGTTCCTTCGGGCGCACTCTGTGGTCGTTTCATTTTGGGAGGCACTCATGCGAGCTTTCTGTGTGTGATCATACTGTTTTATATCTCCCATCCTTCAACAGTTTCCAGCCTGTTTGTTTCTCAAAGCCCGAAAACTCAAGAGAAAGTTTTAAAAAAATTGTTGAGAATACAAAACTGTTTGTAAATTAATGTTATGCGTTAAAAAAATAACAAATGCTAATTTATAATTAATGCTCTGATTTAATTGGCATAATTCACAAAGAGGGAAGTCCCCTGCCTGAAGACAGAGGCCCTCCTTTCTCTTGCATACCGCAGCTCGCACATGTTGGTTGGGAAAAGTATTGGGCATTTCTAGGTGACTCGACAGCGAGAAATACAATCAAATCAGGAAACACTTCGTTAATAAATAAACAGAGTGCACTTCTGTAATGTTTGTGTGAAAAAGTCGAAAAGCAAATTTGTCAGACGAACAAGAAATGTTGGTGTGGGAATTCCATTCATTTTTTTTTCTTTTTTTTTTACAAAAACCGAGCACGTGGTTTAATACATAAGCATTTGAACCTTCGCTGACCTCAGTTTTCTTTAGGAAGTTGGCTTTCTCAGTTTTAATGGCTCGACTCCGTGTCTGGGTCAGCGGCGAGTCAGAAGTTCTAATTATTCGATATCATTTCACCTTTATCACCAACGATCGCCCGTAACTTCTTAAATATGCTGACAAGTGAAGCCTTTTCCCACTTAGGAAATTCGGGCCAAAGTGCGAATGCATTGTTGGGTCTCCCGCGAGTTGCCAGATGTTATCGGTCTCTGGTATACTTGATGAGAGATAACCTTTGGTTATTTCGCAAATGCGGAAAACCGATGTTAGTTTAACAGTTAGCCTCCACCTGCCCCAAATCGGTTCTTCCGGTCAATTTATAAATAATTATAAAAAATTATAAAATTCAATTGACTAATGATGAACCGTACGAGAATTCAGAATATTGTTCATTTTTTAAGTTTTTGTATTTGTTGAAAAGAATATTTCAGTTAATGACTATGTTATTAATTTTCATAAATTAAGTGATTTGAATTGAAATTGAATGGATCAATCTATTTTTTACCCTCTTTATACACTATCATCTGCAAGCGAGAAAAAAACAAATTTTAGAAACGTTGTGAATTTTGTTTTTCGCGGTCGGTGCTCGAAGAGAAGATCATAAACCAACGTGGAAAATCAACAAACGAACTTCATGAAGAATCACCGAGCAAATTCAGTTAATTAAGAGATTATGGGCGTAATCAAGAGCGAGGTAACGCATTTCGGACAACGGCGAACTTTCTCTCATTCGCATTGTTCTGCATGAAATCGAAATTTATTGTAAATAATGGCCCATTTTAAAATTCCCACAAAACGCGAGACCCTCCGACTGAAAACTGTCTTATTCAGGGAAATATTTTAACATGTTTGTAGCGAACCAATGACCGGAAACGTGTTCGTCGCAAAATAGAAACGAATTGCAACGCTAAAATCACGGTTTGTGCGATGCCCACTCGATGAAGGCGCACTGACTCGTCTTAAATCCCATTCCTTCCTAATTAAACACAATTACATAGTTAAAGCTACAGCTAATGGCCAACCAATCAATTATCTCGCACTGAACCTCAATCAACTAGACGAGTGTTGACCCACGAGTAGGAGCTGCCATGGATTCAATCCAAACACATTCTTTCTAGAAGTGGTTTCCAGGCGATGGTCACGATCTCGCATTTTGCATCCCCGCCCGGTCAGCAGAATGAATGGGGAGTGCTCCTCGCCTGGACAGCCTTTCTGACTGGTTTGCTCCTTCCCAGTGCGGACATGACAGGAAGCGCCTTCGGGACTTCACCCTGAGTGACGGCTGCCTGAGAAATGAAAGCTCGTTCGAGATGACGCACGTCAGGTAATTCCCTAGACGTTCTTTTCCAAAGCTCTAAAGTCTGCAGAAGAAGAAGAACCGGATTGGGTGCGCCGTTGTCGATTATTATTTCACGGATTTCAATAAATTTTCCTGCAGTTTCACTAAATACTACTTTTGGTGCTCTGAAAAATTTATAGCCTTTGTTTCGAAGTCGCCTAAAAGGAAAAAACAGGCACGAAAAGAAAATGTTTTTAAAAATTAATAAAATCGTGAAAGAACGCGAGCGAGCACTTCTTATTTCAAAATAAGTTTCTACATTCGAATTCGACATGTTAATTTGAGAAGAAATATTCTTGTTTTCATTTTTACAATAATATCAATAATTTTCTCATTGCCTCTGTGAATATTCTTTAATTATATAATATATTATTTTATATTTTTTATAATTATAATTAAATCTACAATTAAATCGTGAGAACGGAGAAAGAACTAAAGGAGACAGGGATCACATCCGAAGACTTACACCTAAGAGATACCCCGAGGGAAAATGAGGAAAAGCGAACATTTAGGAAAAACAGAAGCTAAAAGCAAGAACGAAATGGACGGAAGAGAGAAAGAAGGAATATTGGAAGAAGCGAAGGAAAAAGAGCAGATATTGGTATAGTGTGGTCATAAGGGTGACCGAATCGAAAAAAGAAAAATTAAATCTATAATATTTTATAATTAAATATCAACTGGAAATGGTTCTATGATAATAATAACAAATGAATTTTTTTTTTCTAACCAGAGTTTAACTCTTTGCTTTCTTTTCTCGAACTCCGACCGAAGCTTTCGTTCATTTTCACCGCGCAATGCATTTCAGTTAATCAGAAATCGAAGCCAAAATTATCACAAAACCTCAACTAATCATTTTTTGAGTGGCGAGTATAAAGTAAATTTAGTGGTGATTATGCGCATCAAAATGACATTTAATGTCACGTCAGTTAGTTCCAATAATGATAGTCGAAAAATCACAACCGCTTATATTTATTTAGCGCCGCTTTGGAATGATTACACGCATGCTCGAAATAAAGGGAGGAATGCCCGAAGATGTCTGCACTATGGAGATGCAAACTTATTTACATGTAATTTCACACATGAATAATTCCAATTGTCCTAAAAGCTGCCGGCTTCATCAATTTCTCAAGCAACAACATCGAAAATCAGGGCGATGAGCAATGGTTCAAATGGCCGATTTCAAAATTAGGTTTAAACAAAACCTTTACCGCGTAATTATTTCTCATAGAGCCTCTCACCGAAATATTCAATCATGGTCTGAGAGAACCCCTCGAAGCGACAAAGCATTAATTTAAACTGTAATTATAACTGCCACTGCTGAGGCTAATCAAAGAGATCTCACTGTGTTCTAATTACCTTAAAATAATTAGAGAAGATATGCGCGGGCAAGAGATTTGGCGGGAGTTAAGAAACCGCGGACGGATGGGTGTTATATAACCGGGCAGAAAACCATAATGGAGGCTTTGGTGAAATATTGGGGAAGCCGGGACTGAGGATGGGAACTGGTAGAGATAGATTCCTGCAAAGGGAAAATACCAAGGAGTTGGCAAGGCAAGTGGTCGGCCTTCTAGCCTTTTCAACTCCAATTTCATAACGTAATTACACATGGCAGTCTTCTGTAAAAAACAAATCACGGGCGAGAGGCGCCCAAAGGAATAATTTTCCGTGAGCGTGGAAAAATTGGGCCGTTATTTCAGAAGATATGCACAGGGGATGCAATTGGGCCTTGAAGAAATCACGAAATAATATGGGGTAAGACGTTTCGATACCCTCACTGGTATTATCATGAGATTGTTTTTACTCGCAATAAAGATTTCATTTTATGAAGGATATTATCGTGTTACTTTGCTGTTAGACTGAGGATAATAGCTTTTTATTGCTGCAATGGAAAATTGTTTCTGGACGAAACGAACGAGCAAAAGCGATTTTAAATGTCACGTAGCCTTACCTGATGATGTTCTCTCCCTGATTTTTCTCAGCCCTGATGGACCTGAAATAAATGCACAAACCGCGGTTAATAATCTAATCCAGAAATGACTTCAACACAATGCAACAAAATATACTGATTCACTAAACAAAAAATAAAATACACTTTTATTTCTTATTCTTACATAATTTCCTTAGAAAATAAAGAGCGTTATCGTAAAATCTGAATAATTTCTGAGCATTGTCCTGCAAAACTTGTATGAATCTGTTCCAGAATTAAAACTTTTTAATTATTAATAATTAGTGCCTGGAAAAATTACTAATAAACACCTTTTTATGGGAGTTGGAAAATGACCAAGACTTTAAATAAAATCAGAGTCCCGCTTTTGTATGGGATGAGAATAATTCTCTCTGCGACGGGAATTTGTCATAGTTAATTACAAGAACTTCCCTGTCTTGTTTCCGCGAGAAACTGTCCTAATCTATAGCCCCACCACAAAGTCTGTTCAAACAATACATAAATAACTTTAATCTCAAGCAGTCGTCTGCTGCTTCAACTAATTAACTTCAGTGAATTCCTCTGAATGACTGATAACCATACAGTTTTCAGGTCTGCCCCACCCAGAGCAGAAATCTAAACGCGCTTGAAAATTAACACGTGTAGTCCTTAACACACCTCAATGTCTGTCATCAACCACAATGGGAATAACAATCACTTCTGTTTTGCCTCTTAAAGTCGGCCACGAAGTTAAAAACAGCAGCCCTCATATTTTGGTTACGAAGTACCCGTGACATGTGCATGTTCGCCAAAGCGGACCCAAATATGGTGAGAAATATCTGACGATGACGAGGTTCGTTGCGAATTGAGAGCCTTCTTTGTGTCGAATGCACCGCCCGACATGAGGATAATTAAAATGACGGGACCAAGGTCGAGTTGCGAGAGTTGGTAAACAGATACAGTTCTGACACTGGAGGGATCTCCCGAGAAAAGGTTAACTCTGGGTGTCGGGTTCAAAGGAGAACTTCGTTTGCGCAATGAAGGGGTTAAAGGATGCCATCCGGTTCCTCCCGTCGGTAATTAACTTTCTCGGCCACGTTTCGTCAACTTCCGCCATATCCGTTGAGCGGATGACGACTCCCGCCGCGGGGTTAGCCAAAGTAACAGTCCGAAGACATTTTGGTGGGAAAAAAGAAAGTTTTTACTCTTCCAAAAAGTAGTTTTTCACTCGTGTGATGCGTCTGTTGGTGGGCGTGCGATAGAAAGCATGAGAAAACAATTGGTCGTCACTGAGAAGGATTTTTGGTCGAAATGTGACTGGGTTAGATAAAGCGAGAAACCGAATTATTAACGAATCACAATCCGAGTGCGAAAACATAAACAAAGAGAAATCGCTGTGGAGTTGAACACTCATCTTTGCTGATTAGCCGTAATCAAATGGAGCAAATTAAATACGAGAGCTGCGATAACCTTAGAATTGGCGCGAAAGGAATCGAGTCAAAATGAAAATTAAAGGCGCGAGTGACAGCCATAATTTGACCTGTATCCGAGACAAAAAACCCTCTCGATACTAATTTTGCTTTTTGTTTTCTCTATTCTTGCAATCAACTGCAAAATCCGGGTCAAAAATTTTTATTTTCATTATGCAGAGGAAGTTGGCCCGAACTGTCCTCATAAGCGCAACATAAGCGACCAATAATCAAGACTCTCTTCTGATGAGTGCATTAACATAATCGGGATTGACCTACGAACTAATAATAGTCTCTTACGATTTATTAATCAAAAGCTAACAATAGATTTTCCGAGTGCACTTCCTCCTTTTTATCTTCGCTGTTGGAAAGCGACAGCAACGATTTATGGCATTTTGCGCATTCTCATAAAAATGCCATCTTGATAATGAATGCATTCGTGACCTTATTAGAAATCTTTAACTTCTTCATTCTGAATTGTTCTTCTGAGCCGTCCCTCCATTGAAGCTTTAGATTTGTACAATCAAAAAAATATGCAGGTGATTTTTCTTTAAATTTGTTCTATAAAAAAATACACTCGGCTCTCAATTTACACGGCAGATTGGTAAAATGAGACTCACGGCTTATGGAAAAGACGGATACGTTCCCTTATCCTGAAAATCGTGTATACCGAAGAAGAAATAAGAAAGTTTAATACATATTCATTAAAACCGTGTAAAACGAGGAAAAGACGGTTGGCTCATTCGATTCAAAACAAAACTAACAACTAATTGAGATGATGGTTAGGTTGCTAACTCAGTGATGTACCACAACTGACAAATACTGTAGCAAACAGAATACATAAGACGTGAGATTTAAAACCGCTTAAATCGAGGGCCAAGTGAGTTTTTAATCTGTGTTTCGTTCAGGAGTGGGATTGTGCTTGTTCTTGCAAGGAAATAAAAACAAAATCCAGTCCCAAAAAGAAACTGGCACATTATCCCTCAGACATGTGCTCTCCTATCACATAAAATAAACAAAATGAAATCAAACCTTGAAGTGTCACTCAAACACTTCCCTCAAATGGGTATTATTTTTGCAATTTATTCAAGTAATTCACTCGAATTACCGAAGACAAAGTCGTCAGCCATGGAAAATAACTCTTTGAACGATTCTTCTTTTAATTGCGGTAGTCGAAATTAAGGAGTTCCAAATACACGTGATGTTTCTTCGACTTACGCAAGGTCCAGTGAGTTTTACGAGAAAAACAAAAAGTTGGTTTTTCTAAAAAAAGTTGTAATTTTAAATTGGGTGTTCTCTCAGCTTTGGCCAAATGCGTGTGCCAGGAAATTAGGCTGATGCAGTGGTGTCCGCCTAGGAATGCCAATGTAACTTTTCAATTGGGTTTTTTGAAACCCCACGTTTTCCCGCATATGGCCAATGATTGTGGCGAACATAACATGAAACAAGGCGTGATTATTACGAATTCCATTAATAAATTTTGCATAAATATTAACTACAAGAAACTTTCAATGCTCTGAAAAATTGCTTTTTTGAGCGGAAATGACAGCTATGTCATTATAATGGAAATTCAGGTGCTTCTAAGCAGGTGCAATTGCAAAAAGTTTCTTCCCTTCTTTCAAAAAAAATTGGACTAAACTTATTAAGGATTAATGAAAATGAAAAGAAAATCGTTGGAAGTCCATGAAAAGATAATAAAACTACAAAAAAATAGAAATAAAATATCATTAGGAATGAATAAAAACTGCTTTTTAAAAAGTTTTTTATTCGCTTTGTGAAATGCTTCATTTTTAAATCCGACTGTGATTCAATTGGATTTATTTTCATTTACGGTAATCCTTGCATTTGTTTTTACGAACTAAATATTTCTAAGAATTTAGCATTTAAGTAAGTCCAATATCTGGAAAATTGAATGAATAGCAGGAATTTTTGACGGAGGTTGACAATTCAAACATAAGTTCTTTATGCTTGACTTGCGCAACTCATGTCCAGTTAACTACTGTATTTTAAACGGGTTTTCTTGTACCGGTGCTGCCTTAACTATTATTCTCTCTTCCGTTTTTGTACAAATACGTTCGACTAACCCAATAAGTTAAATTGTTGATCGTTACCTAATTTCGATATAGAAGGCAATCGTTCGGTGCTGGGCATAAGCAAATCACTTGAAAAAAAAACGGTTTCAGTCGTGTGTCCGGTGGCTCAGAGAAAACAACTCTGTCTGGTGCCACGAACTCGGGAACTATTGACACTGAACTTTATTCAGTTTATGTTCGTTAATTCTGTTTCTCTTGTCGTTTTAATTGAAATAATATAATTCGAGCAGAAAACCCGTTATTATTTTGAACAGCAAGCTTTTGGGAATATTTAATTTTATTTTACAAAATTTTTGAATTAAAGGGGAGCTCGGAATAATTTTTCTAACGGAAATCGGTTTGAAATGAAAAGGCCATTTTCTGAATATAATAATTAACAGCTTACATTGACAGTAAATAAGCTCAGATCGTTTTAATTATATGCGGTGGTGTGTCACACTGATATTTATTTATAAAAATAAAAAAAGAGGAAATCTACTGCTTTAACTGAGGATGAAAAAAGTTTCTTTGACAATGAACTTCATACGGACGAAAGAGGCCTTAATAATGGTCGCGTACCGTATTAATACTTTTAATATATAATTTATTTAATATACTAATACTTGTCACTTAAAAAAGCATAATTAAACCTTTATTTAAAAATATGTAATTAGCGAATGTAATGTTAATAATCACAGAAAATAATTGATCAATAAAGTTTATAGTACTGAAATTACAAGGAAATTTTTTATTTCTTTTATTGTAATCACTTAAATTTTTATTTTAAAGTAAAGCGTGGGTCAAAGAATTCGTAAAAAAAGAGACAAAATAAAACTTTTGGAGAATTTTTTTTTCAGTGCAAGTCTGCAGTCTATTTGAAGAAAAATAAAAATACAAAATGCAGAAAATGTTCTTGCAACATCCAGCAGACTAATTTTGCTAAGTTATGGTCAATTGATTTCTAGAAAGTTCCACTGCTAAAATGACAGCTAAAGGAAATTAAATTCATTCAATACATAAATTTAGAAAATAAAAATTTTATTTTTTGATAAATGACAATAAAAACTATTTGTAGAAAAAAGCAAGTAAAGATAAATATTGACTCGAAAACTTTCGTAATGGAAAATGTAAAAATAACTTTCAGAATTATGAAAAAGTTGAAATTAAATGTAAAAAACGAAAAGAAATAACCTGCATTCTCAACCACAATTAAAATCTGAAAACGATTTGGGGTTTTAATTTTAATAAAAATTTTAGAAAGACTTTACAATATTCTAAATGAAACCATAAAACGGCAGCTTTGTCACTCAGAAGCTGCGCAAATTGTCTGTCATATTACCTCTTTAAAAAGGATTGAAATCCCGAAGGAAAAGCACAGAAAAAAGTTCGAAACGGGAAACACTCGAAAAGTTTCCTTTCGAAAGAAGTTTCTACGGCTCGCACAGACCGAGACTCCACGAGGAACTGATTGCTGGCCCATTGGCTCGGACAAGTATCGGAGTGGGGTCACCCACTGTGTCTGTTATTTTGTAACATCCTTCGTTTGGATTCCCTTTCCTTGGGGACCAGAGTTTAGCCCCAAAGCGAAGCCTTCAAGGTTTAGGAGTGCACCGACCGGTTTCGATTCTGGGTGAAAAATTTCCGCCAGACCTGGAAAATGTTTTCCCAGGCGGCGTTTCTCCTCCTCATTAATTTTAACCATCGCTTAAAAAAATTTTCAGATGTACCATTTTTATTACGGCCATAAGTTTAATTGGTTTTTTATTTAAACAAGTACTCTCTGGTTTCGAATCTATCGCTGATATAAAAAATTGTAATGGGCAATTATATATTAAGTAAGCAATTTATTTATTTTTAAACTGAAAAGAAATGGCGAACTTTGTAAAATAATATAAGAGAAACAGTGGAAAATTTATAATAATTTACTTATTTCCCTTTTTAAATTTCGAATTTGACTTTATAGTCCAGTCAAATTAGTTCAAGAGGGGTGAAGTTACGTTAATTCCTAAGAAGCTGAAACTTGGTGAAATTGTTGAGAGTATAGTTACATCGTTCAATTATAACAGATCAATGTTATACTTTTATAATTATGCGGTACTATGAAAAATTTCACAAGTTTCAGCTTCTTAGGAATGTCTAATTTGACCGAAATGTTTAGCTCTTCTCTGATCCGGTCAAACATTTGTAACCAATATAAAAAATATCATATTTAACAAGAAGAAACCCAAAACATTTAATATGCATTTTCTATATAGCATAACCGTATAAACAAAGCGAAAACAGTTCCTATTTCACCTGCCTCAGGTAGCGCCCAACTATTTTTACGAGCGCGCCTTAAATATTTAATTCAGTTTCGCTATTCTCAGCTTATTGTATTCATTTACCCACGGTTTCTTTCCATATGTAATGCGAACATTAACATAATTTACAGATTGATATAACACTAATGAAGCACTTCCAAAGACTTTTTTTATTAACTCATAAATATTATGTTTTGATTAAAACATCAGCGACG
Organism: Brueelia nebulosa; assembly: GCA_028293925.1. Taxonomy (NCBI): domain Eukaryota; kingdom Metazoa; phylum Arthropoda; class Insecta; order Psocodea; family Philopteridae; genus Brueelia; species Brueelia nebulosa. The sequence continues at coordinate 550,166 of JAQIBA010000020.1, forward strand.
ACATTCTAAGAAAAGAAAAAAAAATAAATTTTTTTCTACAACTATAAATATTTTTTAAAAACTATTTATTGATCAGGATTGTTAAAGAGTTGCTTAATATTTTGCAACTTTTTGCGTTTAAGAATATTGAAAAATAAAGTCAGAGGAGCTTTTCAAAATCTGAGAATTTCAGGCCTTTCCGACTTTTTTTATTTTATTAGGTAAAAATTTTTTTACATTCTCACCTGAATAGGAAACATCTACAAACCACTTTGGAAAGACAGGACATTTTAAAACTGGATTTAAAAAAAATAAAAATGCCCAAGTCAGAGTCAGCAATTCCGATATCGGAAAAACATTACGAAAAGTCCAACATGGAATGGAAGTTAGCTGCAGTATTTCTTTTTTTAGAAGTCTGGCATTTTTTTGATGAAGAAATTTTATCTAAGATTTTCGCTTTTCGTAAATATTTTATTATTTATATATTAATATCTCCATAATTTGTTCATAAATTTCCTGTTTATCGGAAAAAATATTGGAAAACAATATCAAAACTGTCGGACGTTTTATGTTAAGGACACCAATTTTGTACACACAAAACGCCCAGAAACTTTTTTATGGTGGTTTTGGTTAATCCTCACCTTTGTCTCCTAAAGTGAGGATTAACGTTTATTGTCAATGTTGATAAGTAATGATGCAAAAAAGGCTAATTTGTTTTTTAAAGTAAATAAAAATAAAAAATTTCAAAGACATTTTAAACCGGCCCCAAGAAATTTATTTTAAACAAGTTAAGATTTAAATTTTTAAAATTATTATTTATATAAATATAATAAAAAAATTATTTGAAAGAATTTAAGAACCTCAATTAGTCCAACGTCGTCGTAGCAAAGGTACAAAGCAGACGACAAAGTCTGGTTAAGTGCACGACGGTCACTGCGCATGCTCCGAGCGGAAACAAACGTGTCATCAGCGAAAGAAAACAGGTTTTGTGTTGTGGGTTCTCAAACTAGTCTTTTATTAATTGAATATCTCAGGAAAATAGTTTGATTTTCGACTCCAACTTTAATTTTTTTCTAAAATGGTTCAATTAAATTAATGTCCTCGTTTTGTATCTGATTATTTTGCTTAGGTCGGCGTTTTTCAGTATTTTTTCATTGAATTCAAACGTGTCAAGCCCATAAATGATTCATTTCCAAGTCCTCTGCCTTTCCTACGTGAGTGCATTATTTAAATAAATAAAGATGTAATATTTTGTGTGTATAAGGAAAGGCCTGATTCACACATTATGTCGTCCGGTGATTTTGTTGAGGGAGGTGGCGTCGAGCCACAGCCCGTGCTTGAAAATGTGACAGTTATAGATTATGCAGATTTTGTTAAATGTCTCACTCGTATCGTAATTTTGCATTTTGAAGAAAACGATACGCCTCCGGCACTTTTGGTAGCTCTTCGCGAGCCTTCTAATCAGGTGAGATTAAATAATTTCACACTGTATGATAATTCGTTCTTGCAGGCATTGACAGGCATATATTTCAAATTTTTTTCCAGGAATTTATTAAAAAATTTATAACAGATTCTCAAGTCCTAGTTTTATACATTCAAAGAAGCTCCATTAAAGATGAAGATTCTGATCAAAATGAAAATGCAGAGGATGTTACTTATTATATATCAAATGATGTTTATTATACTCCTAAAATAAGCAGTTTAGTATGTGTGAAAAGAGGATCAGTCATTGAAGCTGATAAACCTGTCATGTCACAGGTGAGTGTTAAGTGTTTACATTTTAATTTTGAACTGGGAAACTTCATAATAAAATTTTAGAATTGAAAAGAATTTTGTTTGAGGATTTATGTTAAGGGATGTTGTGTCAGATTTGTGGCCATAATGGGGTTTAGTCAAAGTTAATAATTATAAAGTAGAGATTTTATAGCTTCAAAGAGGTATTTATTGCTTTACTGAACTCCTCTTTTTCCAGATAAGAATAATTAATTTTAGTGAAGATTCACCATATGAAACTTTACATGCTTTTGTCAGCAAGAGCTTGGCTCCCTACTTTAAGTCCTACATCAAGGAATCAGGAAGAGCAGAAAGGGAAGGAGACAAAATGGCTCCATCTGTGGAGAAGAAAATTACTGAGCTTGAAATGGGTCTTCTTCACCTCCAACAAAATATTGATATTCCTGAAATATCTCTCCAAGTCCATCCGACTGTGGCAAGTGTTGTGAAGAAATGTGCTGAGGAAGGAAGGAAACCCAAAGTTGTTGATTTTGGAGATTTGGTTGAGGATTCAACCTTTCTCAATCAGCTCCAGAATGGAGTTAACAGGTGGATTAAGGAGATTCAGAAGGTAAGTCAGCACATATACATAAATTGCACAGCTTGATTAACTCCTTTGTCTCATTCAGTTTATGGTGTTTAATGGTGGATTTTTCATCCCTTAATTAGGTCACCAAACTGGACAGAGATCCTTCCTCTGGCACTGCTCTGCAGGAAATAAGTTTCTGGTTAAATTTGGAAAGAGCACTGCATCGAATTCAGGAAAAGCGCGAAAGCACTGAAGTGACCTTAACTCTGGATGTTTTGAAACATGGAAAAAGATTTCATGCCACAGTCAGCTTTGATACAGACACTGGTAATTTATTGTTCCCAAACAGATTTTTCTTTAAGAACTTGTTGATTTAGTCTGCACTGAATGAACCCCACCCAAAAAAAAATAATCAGAATAAAATAACCGCAATTTAGGTTTTATTGAAGAATGAAAGCAGTGAAATTGAAATTTCAGGTTTGAAGCAAGCGTTAGGAACCGTTAACGACTACAACCTTTTGATGAAAGATTTCCCAATCAACGATTTGCTTTCCGCCACCGAGCTGGAACGGATTCGCGTCGCCGTCGGAATGATATTCAACCATCTGCGGAAAATCCGTTCCACGAAGTATCCAATCCAGAGAGCGCTTCGCCTCGTCGAGGCCATCTCCAGAGATCTGAGTGCTCAGCTGCTCAAAGTCCTCGGGACGAGGCTCCTCATGCATAAACCCTTCGACGAATTCGAGAAAGTGCTGACTCAGTGCTTCGACATTTTCACCACCTGGGAGGACGAGTACGAGAAACTTCAGGGTTTGTTGAGGGACATCATAAAGAAGAAAAGAGACGAGAACATCAAACTGGTGTGGAGGATTCACCCTTCTCATAAGCGGTTGCAGAATCGAATGGAGCAGATGAGAAGATTCAGGAGGCAGCACGAGCAGCTACGATCTGTTATTGTGAGGGTGTTGCGGCCGGTGCCCACCCCAGGGAAACGCGCAGTCGAAGATGGTATTCCTCCAGAAGAAGTAGGCAAACCCTTAACTTAAATAATTGCCGAAATGTTAATTTAGAATCCTCTAAAGGAATCTATTTTTAGATGGAAGGAGGTTTCAAGATGATGGAGGCCGCCGACGCTAACGCCATCGAGGAGGTAAACTTGGCATACGAAAATGTGAAAGAAGTAGACTGCTTGGATATTTCGAAAGAGGGGAATGACTTGTGGGATGCAGCGGTGCAGAGGTACGAAGACCGAATCGACCGCGTCGAGGCTCGCATTACAGCTCATCTGAGAGACCAGCTGGGTGAGCATAAAGCAGATTAAACTCCAACCTGTCGAGGCCTTCGACAGTTAATGAAATGTTTTTTCTTACAGGAACTGCCAAAAATGCAAATGAAATGTTTAGAATCTTTTCGCGATTTAACGCCTTATTCGTTAGACCGCATATTAGGGGAGCGATTCGGGAGTATCAAACGCAGTTAATTCAGAGAGTGAAAGACGACATAGAGGCTTTACATCAGAAATTCAAAGTGCAATACCCTCAGAGTAAAGCTTGCCGAATGAGCGGTGTGCGAGACATACCACCCGTTGCAGGTTCCATTATTTGGGCTCAACAAATCGATAGACAATTAACAGCGTATTTGAGGAGAGTGGAAGACGTATTAGGTTTGTATGGACAACGAGGGCCCATTTTCTTTGCTAACCCACCTTACTATTGAAATAAGAACTAGCGTGAGTAGCAGCTTAATTGTTTTCCAGGTAAAGGATGGGAGAACCACATCGAAGGACAAAAGTTAAAAGCCGACGGAGATAGTTTCCGCCTAAAATTAAACACCACCGAAATATTTGAGGACTGGGCAAAAAGAGTTCAGCAACGAAACATGGGCGTCTCCGGACGAATTTTCACAATCGAAACGGCTCGTTCGAAAACGGGCCGCGGAAACATTTTGAAATTGAAAGTGAATTTCCTCCCCGAGATCATAACATTGTCGAAAGAGGCTCGGAACCTGAGGCATCTGGGTTTTAGAGTCCCCCTGGCCATTGTCAACAAAGCTCACCAAGCCAACACTCTCTACCCGTTCGCCATTTCCCTCATCGAAAGTATACGAACCTACGAGCGCACTTTGGAGAAGATAGAGCACAAGCCAACGATCGCTCCGTTGGTCGCGGGCATGCGCCAAGACGTGCAGAATTTGATAGCCGAAGGAATCGCTTTGGTTTGGGAAAGTTACAAACTCGATCCCTACGTGGAAAGGCTCGCAGAAACGGTGTTCAGCTTTCAGGAGAAAGTCGAGGACTTGCTCGTCGTCGACGAACAGTTGGATTTGGACGTGAGGTCCTTGGAAACGTGTGCCTACAGCGCTCAGACTTTTACAGACATTCTCAGCAAAATTCAGCACGCCGTCGACGAATTGAGTCTGAGGCAGTATTCGAATCTTCACATTTGGGTTCAGATGCTCGACGAGAACGTTGAGAAGCACATGGCTGCCAGGCTTCAAGCGGGAATCGAAGCCTGGACTGATGCTTTGAACGGAAAAAAGAAAGAAATAGATTTTTCTATGGATACTGATTTGCCTGCGGAAGGTCCTAAGAAAATAGGTATAATATTTTAATGATTTGTATATTACAAATATTCATAGTTTGTTAAATAATTTCCTCTTGAAGTTCACGTGTCACTTTTATGGTTTTCAGGTGGTGAACCTCAAATTCCTGTGATGGTTCTCGAAGTCAGGATTAAGAACCAAGCGATGTACCTGTATCCAAGCATCGAAGAAGCGAGATTTCAACTGATGCAGCAAATGTTTGCCTGGCAGGCCATTGTCACTTTGCAACAGCGGCTACAAAGTTCGCGATACCACGTCGGTCTGGAAAAGCCAACCATCGAAACGTACAAACACTTACTCACTAAGTTGCCTGGAGGTCCTCAAGTTTTAGCTAATGCTTACGAAGCCATCGAGAATAAAATAAAAGAGGTAGTGCTCGCGAGATACGGTCCCATGCACAAAAAAGCACGTAAGCTATTCTTTTATTTTCGTTTCAGGTTCAAGATTACTCGGCAGAATGGTTTTGCTATCAAGCTCTTTGGGATCTTCAGGCTGACAATGTCTATGGAAAACTGGGTCAGGACATTAATTTGTGGTTGAAATGCCTGAATGACATAAAAAAGACAAGGACAACTTTCGACACGAGTGAGACGAGGAAAGAATTCGGACCCGTCGTCGTCGATTACGCGAAAGTTCAGAGCAAGGTGTCTCTGAAGTACGATTCCTGGCACAAAGACACTTTGGCCAAGTTCGGGGCCCTGCTGGGCAACGAGATGAATTCTTTCCATTCTCAGGTAGAAGTCTTTGACCATAAGCGCTTGATTAGAAGGGATGGTCTAATAACAAAATGAAAATCTCATTTAAGGTGACCAAATCGAGGACAGAGTTGGAGCAGCAGTCCATTGAGGCCGCGAGCACATCGGACGCTGTCACGTTCATAACTTACGTTCAGTCTTTGAAAAAGCAAATGAGGGCATGGGAAAAGCAAGTGGAGCTGTATAAAGAAAGCCAGAAGATTTTGGAAAGACAAAGATTTCAGTTTCCTCAACAATGGCTGCATGTCGACAACATCGAAGGAGAGTGGAGTGCCTTTAATGAAATCATCAAAAGGAAAGACTCGTCGATTCAAACACAAGTTGCAAGTTTGCAGGTGCTCACCTCGTTCTTTTACAATCATTGTCTTATATGAATCTGTGTTTTGTTTTCTACCAAAAGCTTTTTGTTGTTAGGTTAAAATTGTCGCCGAAGATAAAATGGTGGAGTCGAGAACGTCAGATTTACTGAACGAGTGGGAAAAGTCGAAGCCTGTGGAAGGATCGATTCGACCTACAGACGCTCTGAGACAGCTGCAGACTTTCGAAACAAAGTTTTCGAGGCTAAAGGAAGAGAGAGATAATGTTTCAAAAGCCAAAGAAGCTTTGGAATTACAAGTAAGTGCTCCGTATTGCATCATTGTTTAATATGGTTGGAATTTTAGTTTTCAATGCGAATGTTTTTCGCATTGTTATTTCAACTGTGATAAAAGGCGTTAAAAAATTTTTCCTCTTTTCCTCAGGAGCCCGGTGGAGTGAATACAAGCGAAGACCGAATGCAAGTCTTATTCGAAGAAATGCAAGATCTTAGAGGAGTTTGGTCCGAATTGTCTAACATTTGGTCACAAATAGACGAGATCAGAGAAAAACCTTGGCTTTCCGTTCAGCCTAGAAAATTGCGGCAGCAGCTAGATGCCTTGCTCACCCAGCTGAAAGATCTTCCAGCCAGGTTGAGGCAATACGCGTCTTACGAATATGTTAGGAAAATGCTACAGGGTTACGTCAAAGTGAACATGTTGATCGTGGAGCTTAAATCTGATGCCCTAAAGGTAACCACAGAGTTCTAACTTTTACAATAGATGTGTACTGCAGTAGAAGCGGAGAAGAACCAATATTTTTTGTTCTTTTAGGAAAGGCACTGGAAAGTGCTAATGAAGCACCTGAAAGTTAATTGGATTTTGTCCGAGCTTACTCTCGGACAGGTGTGGGATGTGAATCTGCTAAAGAACGACGCCATAGTGAAAGATATTATCCTAGTCGCTCAGGGCGAAATGGCTCTCGAGGAATTTTTGAAACAAGTTCGAGAATCTTGGCAGCATTATCAACTCGACATGGCGAGTTTCAAAGATGCACATCCATCCCATGAATTTCTCTCTCAAGCGTACTAAATTTTTTCCCTCTCCTTTTGGCAGATAAACTATCAAAACAAATGCAAAATAATTCGCGGTTGGGACGATTTATTCAACAAAGTCAAAGAGCACATCAATTCAGTGGCAGCCATGAAACTTTCTCCGTATTATAAGGTTTTCGAGGAGGAAGCTCTAACTTGGGAAGAAAAGTTGAACAGAATAAATGCATTATTTGACGTTTGGATCGACGTTCAGAGACGATGGGTTTATTTGGAGGGGATATTTTCGGGAAGCGCAGACATCAAAACGCTGCTCCCGGTGGAAACATCGAGATTTCAGAGCATCAGCTCAGAATTCTTGGGTTTGATGAAAAAAGTGTCCAAGTCTCCGATGGTCATCGATGTTCTGAACATTCCAGGCGTTCAGAGATCCTTAGAGCGATTGGCAGATTTATTGGGAAAAATTCAGAAAGCTCTGGGAGAATACCTGGAGAGGGAAAGAACGTCCTTCCCAAGATTTTATTTCGTTGGAGATGAGGATTTGCTTGAAATTATTGGAAACAGCAAAAACATTGGCAGATTGCAAAAACATTTTAAGAAAATGTTCGCCGGAGTTGCTGCGCTGACTCTCAGTAAAGAAGACACCGTCATCACTGGTGAGAATGTCAGAATGAGGAAATTAAAGGCACTTAAGGAAGAGCATTGTTTAATTATTTGTCATTCCAGGTTTGTCTTCGAGAGAAGGGGAAGAAGTGATTTTCCAGGAAGAAATTTCGACGGTTGATTTCCCGAAAATTAACGAGTGGCTGTCATTAGTGGAAAAGCAAATGAGAATAACACTGGCATCGTGCCTCGCGAATGCCGTAAAAGACATAAAGCAGTTCAAACAAGGACCCATAAACCCCGAGGAGTACATGAAGTGGTGTGATCGATATCAGGCACAGATTGTCGTTCTCGCCGCACAGATATTATGGTCGGAAGATGTTGAGGAAGCTCTCAATCGCATTAGCAATGCAGGAGACCGCAATATGAAACCCCTCGAGAACGTTTTAAATCAAGTAGAAGCCACTTTGAACATATTGGCGGACTCCGTCCTTCAAGAGCAGCCGCCGCTACGCAGGAAAAAGTTGGAACACTTAATTAACGAATTCGTTCACAAGAGAACTGTGACGAGGAGATTGATCAGCAATGGAGTCACCAGTTCGAAAGCCTTCGAGTGGCTGTGCGAGATGAGATTTTACTTTGACCCAAGGCAAACCGAGGTCCTGAGGCAACTCACCATTCACATGGCCAATGCCAAATTCTATTACGGGTTTGAGTATTTGGGGGTTCAGGACAGACTCGTTCAAACTCCCTTAACCGACAGGTTCGATTTGATCCTATTGTTAAAAAACAAAAGGATTTGCTCATCGACTACGTTGATATAAACCTTATCAATTACAGATGCTACCTCACAATGACCCAGGCATTAGAAACTCGACTCGGGGGCTCCCCCTTCGGGCCTGCCGGCACGGGCAAAACAGAGTCCGTTAAAGCTTTGGGTCACCAGCTGGGACGCTTCGTTCTCGTGTTTAACTGCGATGAAACTTTCGATTTCCAAGCGATGGGAAGGATTTTCGTGGGCTTGTGTCAGGTCGGAGCTTGGGGTTGCTTCGATGAATTCAACCGTTTGGAAGAAAGAATGCTTTCGGCGGTATCGCAACAGGCAAGTTCAAAACAACTCGTTTCAGATCTATTTTGAAAAGCTGAAGAGCTTTATTGAACTTTATTGTCCCCAATCGCGCATGAATTTCTTCATTCTATTCAGATATTCAATTTTTTTGTTGGATTGATTTAGATTCAAGCAATCCAGGAAGCGTTGAAGTCCCAAAAAGAAGGAAGCATATCAGTGGAAATAGTGGGAAAGCAAGTAAAAGTATCGACGGATATGGCCATATTCATAACGATGAATCCGGGTTACGCCGGAAGATCCAACTTGCCGGACAATTTGAAAAAGCTCTTCCGCTCTCTTGCGATGACCAAGCCTGATCGACAGCTCATCGCAGAGGTGATGCTTTTCTCTCAAGGATTCCGCTCGGCGGAGAAGTTGGCCTGCAAAATCGTGCCGTTTTTCAAACTCTGTGACGAACAGCTGTCGAATCAGTCTCACTATGACTTCGGTCTTCGAGCCCTTAAATCCGTTCTTGTTTCCGCCGGCAACGTGAAAAGAGACAGGATCCAAAGAATAAAAGAAAATTTGAAAAATAAGGGAGATTCAAACATGGACGAAGCTTCCATCGCGGAAAATTTACCCGAGCAAGCGATTTTGATACAGTCCGTGTGCGAAACGATGGTCCCCAAATTGGTCGCAGAGGACATTCCTCTCCTGTTTTCTCTACTATCCGATGTATTCCCCAGCGTTAGTTATACTAGGGCCGAGATGACCAGATTGAAAGAGGAGATACGAAAAGTTTGTCAGGAAGAGTATCTCACTTGTGGGGAAGGAGAAGAAACAGGAGGAGCTTGGATGGAAAAAGTTCTCCAACTTTATCAGGTAATTTCTTTCTTATCATGTTGTCAACAAAACATTGGGCGTTTTCGTTAAATTGCTTTTTTGTACTGTCGCAGATTTGTAATCTGAATCACGGTCTCATGATGGTCGGACCCAGCGGCTCAGGAAAAACCGCGGCTTGGAAAGTATTGCTGAAAGCACTGGAACGTCTCGAGGGAATCGAAGGAGTGGCTCACGTCATAGACCCAAAAGCAATTTCAAAGGAAGCTTTGTACGGAGTACTGGATGCCAACACTCGCGAATGGACCGACGGGTTGTTCACCCACATCCTCAGGAAGATCATCGATAACGTTCGGGGAGAAATAAACAAGCGACAGTGGATTATATTCGACGGAGACGTCGACCCCGAATGGGTGGAAAATCTCAACTCGGTTTTGGACGACAACAAACTCCTGACCCTTCCCAACGGTGAACGGTTGTCTCTTCCGCCGAACGTTCGAATAATGTTCGAAGTTCAAGATTTGAAGTACGCCACTTTAGCCACCGTGTCCCGTTGTGGGATGGTCTGGTTCTCGGAAGATATTCTCTTGAATGAGATGATCTTCGAGAATTACATTTCAAAGCTGAAAAACATACCGCTAGAGGGAGAAGAGGACAGGGAGACCAACATCGGCGCGAAGACCAAGGACAAGAACGAGGACGTGCTTAGTCCCACCATGCAGGTTCAGAGGGATGTGGCCGCCATTTTAACTCCTTATTTCGGTCCTGACGGGCTTGTGGTCCGGTGTTTGGAATTCGCTATCAAGCAGGAACACATTATGGATTTCACGCGTTTGAGAGCTCTCAATTCCCTTTTTTCCATGCTTAATCAAGGCGTTCGCAATGTGCTGGAGCACAACGAGAGTCATTCAGATTTCCCCTTGACAAACGATCAGCTGGAAGCCTACATTCCCAAATGCCTCGTTTACTCATTGTTGTGGAGCTTCGCCGGCGATTCAAAGCTAAAAGTCCGCTCGGATTTGGGGGATTTCATAAGATCCATCACCACGATTCCTCTGCCGAGTTCCACGACCCTGCCCATCATCGATTACGAAGTCAACGTCACGGGAGACTGGGTCCCGTGGTCCAACAAGGTGCCTCAGATAGAGATCGAAACTCATAAGGTGGCCGCCCCCGACGTGGTCGTCCCCACGCTCGACACCGTTCGCCACGAATCTCTCCTCTACACATGGCTCGCCGAACACAAACCTCTCGTCCTCTGCGGACCTCCCGGTTCCGGAAAGACGATGACTTTGTTCTCGGCACTGAGAGCGCTTCCCGATATGGAGGTGGTCGGATTGAATTTCTCATCGGCGACGACCCCGGAATTACTACTCAAAACCTTTGATCATTATTGCGAGTACCGGAAAACGCCCAACGGTGTCATCCTGTCCCCCGTACAGCTCGGCAAGTGGCTGATCTTATTCTGCGACGAGATCAATCTTCCCGACATGGACAGATATGGCACACAAAGGGTCATTTCATTCCTGCGCCAGTTGGTCGAGCATCGAGGCTTTTTCAGAAGCAGCGATCAGGCGTGGGTTTCCTTGGAAAGAATCCAGTTTGTGGGCGCCTGCAACCCCCCCACGGATCCCGGCAGAAAGCCCCTCTCCCATCGCTTCCTCAGACACGTCCCCATTATATACGTCGATTACCCGGGAGAGACCTCGCTCAAACAAATCTACGGTACCTTCAGTCGTGCCATGCTGAGGCTCGTCCCCACTCTCCGGGGCTACGCGGAGCCTCTCACGAACGCCATGGTCGAGTTCTACCTCGTCAGCCAGGAGAAATTCACTCAAGACATGCAGCCGCATTACGTGTACTCGCCCAGGGAAATGACCCGGTGGGTGCGAGGAATTTGCGAGGCCATTCGACCCCTGGACACGATCTCCTCCGAAGGTCTGGTCAGGATCTGGGCTCACGAAGCTTTGAGGCTCTTCCAGGATCGGCTGGTGGAAGACCACGAGAGGAAGTGGACGAATGAGAACATCGATGTGGTCGCCGTGAAGCACTTCCCCGGGATCGACAAAGACGTGGCCTTGTCAAGGCCCATTTTGTACAGTAATTGGCTGACCAAAGATTACGTTCCGGTTGACAGAGAGGAATTGCGGGACTACGTGAAAGCCAGGCTGAAAGTCTTCTACGAGGAGGAGCTGGACGTTCAGTTGGTTCTGTTCGACGAGGTGCTCGACCACGTCCTCAGGATAGACCGTATATTCCGTCAGTCCCAAGGTCACTTGTTGCTGATAGGAGCGTCCGGCGCTGGGAAAACGACCTTGTCCAGGTTCGTCGCTTGGATGAACGGTCTGTCGGTGTTCCAAATAAAAGTTCACAACAAATACACGGCGGAAGACTTCGACGAGGATTTGAGAAGCGTGCTCAAGCGGTCGGGCTGTAAAGACGAAAAAATCGCTTTCATTCTGGACGAATCGAATGTTCTGGAATCTGGTTTTCTGGAGAGGATGAACACGCTGTTAGCAAATGGAGAAGTTCCTGGTTTGTTCGAGGGCGACGAGTACACAACTTTGATGACCCAGTGCAAAGAGGGAGCTCAAAGGGAAGGCTTGATGTTGGACTCCAACGAAGAACTCTACAAATGGTTCACCGGGCAAGTCATGAAGAATCTCCACGTTGTTTTCACCATGAATCCCAGTTCGGAGGGACTTAAAGACAGGGCGGCGACGTCTCCGGCTCTGTTTAACCGTTGTGTCCTCAACTGGTTCGGAGATTGGTCGGACGGAGCGTTGTACCAAGTGGGCATGGAATTCACGAGCAGAATCGATCTGGACAGACCAATGTGGACTCCTCCGGACACGCTGCCCATAACGAACCACCGATTGCCTGCTCAACCCACCCACCGCGAAGCTGTCATCAACGCGTTCGTTTACGTCCACCAGACCCTTCACAAGGCGAACGCCAGACTGACCAAACGGGGGGGTCGCACGACGACCGTCACTCCGAGACATTACCTGGACTTTATCAATCATTTCGTGAAGCTTTACAACGAGAAAAGATCCGATCTTGAAGAGCAGCAGCTGCATCTCAATGTCGGCCTGAACAAAATCGCCGAGACCGTCGAACAAGTGGAGGAAATGCAGAAATCTCTCGCCGTGAAATCCATCGAGTTGAATGAAAAGAACGAAGCCGCCAACGCCAAACTCCGTCAGATAGTCAAAGATCAACACGAGGCGGAGAAGAAGAAAGTTCAGAGCGAGGAAATTCAGGCGGCCCTCGAAATGCAAACCGTTCAGATCGCCCAGAAACGAGAAGACGTCATGGTTGACTTGGCACAGGTGGAACCGGCCGTCATCGACGCCCAGCAAGCCGTTAAGTCCATCAGAAAGCAGTACTTGGTCGAAATTCGTTCAATGGCCAATCCTCCTGCCATCGTCAAGTTGGCACTCGAATCCATTTGCCTGCTGCTGGGAGAAAACGCCACGGACTGGAAGGCCATCCGCGCCGTCATCATGCGCGAGAACTTCATCAATTCCATCGTCCAGAACTTCAGCACCGAGGACATCACCGACGAAATGCGGGAGAAGATGAAGAGCAAGTACCTGAGCAACCCCGATTACAATTTTGAAAAGGTGAACCGCGCCAGCATGGCCTGCGGACCCATGGTCAAGTGGGCCATCGCCCAGATAAATTACGCGGACATGTTGAAGCGAGTGGAGCCCCTACGGGACGAGCTCAAGTCCCTGGAAGTCCAGGCGAACGAGAACAAGAACAAGTACGAGGAAGTCAAGAACTTGATTTCCCAGCTCGAGCAGAGCATCAGTTCCTACAAAGACGAATACGCTCTGTTGATCTCGCAAGCTCAGGCCATAAAGATCGATCTCGAGAACATCCAGGCCAAGGTGGACAGGTCGCGAGCTTTGCTCAGGTCGCTGGCCATCGAAAGTGAGCGATGGGAAGCGACCAGCGAGACGTTCAAATCCCAGATGTCGAGCATCATCGGAGACGTTTTGCTGTCGTCCGCGTTTCTGGCCTACGCCGGCTACTTCGATCAGCACTACCGACAGAACCTGTTCACGACTTGGTGCCATCACCTCCAGCAAGCGGGGATACAGTTCAGGCTGGACATTGCTCGAACGGAGTACCTCTCGAATCCGGATGAGAGGCTCCGCTGGCAGGCGAACGCGCTGCCCACCGACGATCTCTGCACCGAAAACGCCATAATGCTCAAGAGGTTCAACAGGTACCCGCTCATCATCGACCCCTCTGGCCAGGCGACGGAATTCATAATGAATGAGTTTGCGGATAAGAAAATCACCAAAACGAGTTTCCTGGACGATTCGTTCAGGAAGAACCTGGAGTCGGCTCTGCGGTTCGGGAATCCGCTCTTGGTCCAGGACGTTGAGAATTACGACCCGATACTCAATCCGGTGCTGAACAGAGAACTGAGGCGAACCGGCGGTCGAGTCCTCATCACGTTGGGAGATCAGGACATCGATTTGTCGCCCTCTTTCGTCATATTCCTGTCGACGAGAGACCCCACTGTTGAATTCCCTCCGGATATTTGCTCCCGCGTCACTTTCGTCAACTTCACGGTAACGCGCAGCTCCCTGCAGAGTCAGTGTTTGAACCAGGTCTTAAAGGCGGAGAGACCCGATATAGACGAGAAGCGATCGGATCTGCTGAAACTCCAAGGAGAGTTCCATCTGCGATTACGTCAGCTGGAAAAATCGTTGCTGCAGGCTCTGAACGACGCCAAAGGCAAGATTCTGGACGACGACAGCGTCATCACCACTCTGGAGACCCTCAAACAAGAAGCGGAAGACATCAGCAAGAAGGTGGAGGAAACAGATAAGGTCATCGGGGAGATCGAAACGGTTTCGCTGCAGTATTTGCCTCTCTCCCAAGCCTGCAGCAACATTTACTTCACCATGGACAGTCTTAACCAAATTCATTTCCTGTACCAGTATTCTTTGAAATTTTTCCTGGAGATCTTCTCCTCCGTTTTGCACAACAATACCAAGTTGGACAACTTGACGGACAATGCCGCACGTTTGGCTGTCATCACGAAGGCTTTGTTCTCAGTCTGCTATGACAGAGTGGCTCGTGGAATGCTTCACGCCGATCGGCTCACATTTGCACTGCTCCTCTGCAGGATCCACCTAAAGGGTGTACCAAACGAGAGCACCTACGACGAGGAATTCCATTTCTTCCTCAGGGGAAAAGAAGGAATGCTGGACGTGAACCCTCCCAGCGTCGAAGGACTCAATCAGGAACAGCTGGAGGCCATGATGCGAGTGTCCACGAAACTGAAACCGTTCAAAAACATCGCCAAAATCATCTCTTCGATGCCCGAATTCGTGGCATGGCTGCAGCAGAGCACTCCGGAACAGAATGTGCCCCGCTTGTGGGAGAACATAACTCTCAGCCCACCCGGCGACGCCCTGTACCAACTTCTCGCCATTCAGACTTTCAGGCCGGATCGGGTCATAGCTGCGGCTCAGCAGTTCGTCTCTGTCGTTCTCGGAGAGGATTTCATGCCAACGGCCGAGAAGGAGCTCAACCTGGCCGAAATATGGCAGTCCGAGCTCCGAGCAAACGTTCCTGTTCTTCTGTGTTCAGTTCCGGGCTACGACGCCTCGGGAAGAGTTGACGATTTGGCTGTGGAGTTAAAACTGCCCCTGGCCAGCATCGCCATCGGATCGGCCGAAGGCTTCAGCCAAGCGGAGAAGGCCATCAATGTGGCAGTCAAATCCGGGCGTTGGGTGCTCCTCAAGAACGTTCACCTGGCGCCGCAGTGGCTGGTTCAGCTGGAGAAAAAGCTCCACTCGATTCAGCCCCACGCCAACTTCCGCCTGTTCTTGACCATGGAAATAAACCCGAAACTGCCCGTTAACTTGCTTCGGGCCGGCCGCATATTTGTGTTCGAACCACCCCCAGGCATACGCGCTAATCTCCTGAGGACATTCAGCACCGTCCCCGCCCAGAGAATGATGAAAGCGCCCTCGGAGCGAGCCAGACTGTACTTCTTGCTGGCCTGGTTCCACGCAATCGTGCAGGAACGCCTTCGCTACGTTCCCTTGGGATGGGCCAAGTATTACGAATTCAACGAATCTGATTTGAGGGTGGCTTGCGACACTCTGGACACTTGGATCGAGACCACGGCCATGGGCAGAACGAATCTGCCCCCCGAGAAAGTTCCCTGGGACGCCCTGGTAACGCTCCTGTCCCAGTGCATATACGGAGGCAAAATAGACAACGACTTCGATCAGAGACTCCTGGCCAGCTTCTTGGCCAAACTGTTCACGCCCAGAAGCTTCGAAGCGGATTTCGCCCTCGTGGCAAACGTCGACGGGGTGGCGACGGGGGGTCGTCACATCACGATGCCAGACGGCAGCCGCCGAGATCAGTTCCTCCAGTGGATCGAAGCTCTGTCCGACAGACAAACCCCTTCGTGGCTGGGACTGCCCAACAATGCGGAAAAGGTCCTACTCACCACTCGGGGGACCGACCTCATAGGAAAACTCCTGAAAATGCAGCAGCTGGAAGACGACGAAGAGTTGGCCTACTCGCCGGAGGAGAGCCTCGACCAGGCCATAGTCAAGGACATCGACGGAAGGCCTTCCTGGATGAAGACGCTTCACAATTCCGCCACCACTTGGCTGCAGTTGCTGCCCAAGTCGCTCAACACGTTGCGCAGGACAGTAGACAACATCAAAGACCCGCTCTACAGGTACTTCGAGCGCGAGGTTAATTTAGGCTCGAAATTGCTCTCGGATGTGATCCACGACCTGGAGGACATTTCCCTCATCTGCCAGGGGGATAAAAAGCAAACCAACTACCACCGAGCGATGCTCAGCGATTTGGTGAAGGGGATCCTCCCCGGGCACTGGCGCAGGTACACCGTCCCTCGCGGGTGCACCGTCATCCAGTGGATAACGGACTTCAGCCAAAGGGTTAAGCAGCTTCAAGAGGTCTCCAAACTGGTCTCCACGAGGGGGGCGAAGGAGCTGAAGACGTTCAACGTCTGGCTGGGAGGCCTTCTCAATCCGGAGGCCTACGTGACGGCCACCAGGCAGTGCGTCGCCCAGGCGAACGGCTGGTCCCTGGAAGAGCTCATCCTGGACATCTCCGTCGTCGACAGCGGAGAGGCGACAGCAGACGACTGCAGTTTTGCTGTCGTCGGCCTCAAGCTGCAGGGGGCTCAGTGCAGGAACAACCAGCTCCACCTCACCTCGGCGATTATGACTGATCTCCCGATCACCCTCCTGCGGTGGGTGCGGTCGTCTTCTGTCGCTGACGGGAAACTGTCTCTTCCCGTGTATCTCAACTCCACCCGGACGGAGCTTCTTTTCACGGTGGATTTGAACATCGCCGCGGGTCAGGACCGACATTCTTTCTACGAACGCGGGGTGGCGTTGCTGACTTCTACGGCGCTCAACTGATCTTGGGATAACGAATCGGTTCGGCCGGTTGAAGGAAACGCACTGGGCGGTGGTGGTGGTGGGAAAGAGCTCGTATTTACTATGAACCTTCACAAGTACCGCGTGTACCCTTAAAAAAGACAAAACTCTTTTCTGCCCCAAATAAAAAATTGTGATTTCTTCTTTAAAATAGACTAAAAAATAGAAAGATATTTATATTATATCCAATAGAGTAATTATTAAAACTTATTCGGGGCGCGCACTTTTATCATAAAATTATGCGAGGATTGATGTCATTGGTGTTTAGCGCGGTTTCATACTCATTTCTTATGTTATGCAAAGTGTAAAATGGAATTATTATCAGAATGGAGAATGAGCAGGATTTTGTCGAATTCAAATAGAAATGAGTCTAATCCCGGTAATCTAATTTCAGTATATTAGATTCTACGCTTCTAATAAAGCTTTACCGTTAGAGGTCTGCAGGCGCCGAGTGTCAAAATTGGAACGCTTTTCAGCAGTTGTTTACTCAAAAATTACATACTTATATTCATACGTATATTATATTAATAATGTTTTAATTGTGCTCTGATTGTGACCACTCACCGCTAAAAATTATTATAGTCTCTCGGGAAAATTTCCACTTTCCTAAAATATTTTCTAAATAAAAAAGCTGTTGCTGACTAAGTCACAGTCATCTCTAACCTGTGCTAATTTCTGTTAATGGCGACCTGACTTCCGTGGTTATTCCAGCTTCCTCTTTTTTTAATTTATACATGTTGGGGATTTTTTTAATTACCGGTTTTCCCCGAGGTTAAAAACTTTCCCGCTGAAATTCAACAATGCATCGTTTTAGAAAAAAATATTAATAACTGGATTTATAATGATGATTGTAATTTTCTAATAAAAATATATGTCTCCGCTCCAAAATAATTTTTGTTGAGCAAATATTTATAAAGGTGTGATAAGTGAAAATTAATTTATTTTGTAGTTATATGAAAGCCGGTTTATTTTGGGCGGAACCTGACATTGTTTTTGTGCTTTTAAGTGTTTTTTCCATGTTTTACCATTTTATTAAAAT
Organism: Brueelia nebulosa; assembly: GCA_028293925.1. Taxonomy (NCBI): domain Eukaryota; kingdom Metazoa; phylum Arthropoda; class Insecta; order Psocodea; family Philopteridae; genus Brueelia; species Brueelia nebulosa. The sequence continues at coordinate 568,135 of JAQIBA010000020.1, forward strand.
CTCTTTTGTCATTTTCTTTAATGGAAATTCCCTTAAATGCAACAAATTTCCATTTAACCCTTTGAGTCCGAACTTTTTAAAATAGAAAAGTCTATAATTTCCATTGAAAAATTATCCTTAAGTACCGAAAAGTGAAACTGGTTTTTGAAAAAAGAAACCAATTTGGAACGGGCATTTTTTTGAAAATTTCGATTAACAAACGGGGACCACCTCTAAAATATAGTTACAAAAAATATTAATTAATATTTGTGGAGGAATTGTTCGAAACAATTTCGTTCTGTGGGTCAAAATTGTGCGGACTATGATACCAAAAAATAATTTATGAATAGGTAGTTCCAGAGCAAAGGACTCAAAGGGTTAACGCAAGAAAACCGTGGGAAGAATATATCGGACAGGGTGCGAGTGCGGTTATTACACAGAAGGGGGGCAGCCATACAAAAAATGGGCTATGGGCTCTAAGCAAACGAAAGCTTAATTCGAGTACTCATGCGAATAGGCCCACTCATTGAGGGTTAATAAAATATCAAATGCCTTTTTATGACAAACTGTCTGTTTACAGAATTTTGACTTTTTCTCCATTACTTCAATTTCTCTGTCGAGTTTTTAAATTTGGTTGTGACTTATGGGAACTATGTGTTAATACTGAGTAATTTTTAGCCTAATAGTTTCGTTTGTCTAAGATTTGCTAACGAAAAAAGCCAAGCAATTCGCGTTCATAAAATCGTCAAAACAAAATTCGTTTTGAAATTAGTTTCTCTATGAGATGATTGACCGTTGTCCGTTAAAATTATTCAAAGGTTGGCTGCAAAGATCGGCAGCCAATTTCAATTTGAGTTCGTGAAGCCCACGAGACCCGAACAGGTTTCCTTTTAAGATGCCTGGAAGAAACTGGGTGAGTAAGTCGAGTATCGCTTTTTATTCGCTTTTGCACTTTGGTTTTAAACGAAAACAGACTTTGACCTTAGAGTAACATGAAAACATGGTTTTTCTTATTATGTAATGTTACCTATTTCACGAAACTATAAATAGAAGTTATTTCACTATTTTTTTCCAGTTATGGTTAGAGTTTATTTTTATTATTAAGTTTGCTATTTATACTTACAGAGTTGTTTTGTTTGAATTTAACTCTGGATATTTTTTTGGTGTGGTTTTTCATTTAAGCCATTTGCACCCAAAATTGGGTTATGGAGGTAATATTTGGAATTTTAAAGAAAATTATCATTTGCTATTTCCCCTTGCTTTATAAACAAAATCTAATCATTGCAGTCATTACCGATTTTGGAAACCGCCGTTATTCTCGTAGCAGCAGCTGTTACCATTCACCTGTGGTACAGACTTTCAAAATCTTCCAAAAAATCTTCCCCAAAAACTCTAGTGGACCCCACTGAGAAATATGCCTTGCCTTTAGCTGAAGTTGAGAAGATAAGCCATGACACTAACAGATTTAGGTGAGCAATTCAAATTTAAATTAAAATGCAAGGACATTTCCTGTGCATGTTTTGAAAAGTTTTTTTTCCATTACATAAGATATTTCCTAATAATTACAAAGTATCAAACTTGTTCTCATTCTGAGGTTGATTTCGTCTTATTTATTTTAGGTTTAAACTGCCCACTGAAAAGCATATACTGGGGTTGCCTGTTGGACAGCACATAAGCTTAAGTGCTAATATTAACAATGAACTTGTTATTAGGAGCTACACCCCAGTGTCCAGTGATGACGACTTGGGCTATGTTGACTTAGTTGTTAAGGTTTGTACCTGTTTTTTAACACAAAAATTCAAATTCCAACTTATGACTCATAGATTTATAACTTTTGGATTTGTAATTGCCTTATCTTTGCATAAGACTTATATAAAATATGATTCGAAGTATAAAGAATATATTAGAAATGCACAAATTTTTTCAGATTTACAGGAAAGATACTCATCCAAGATTTCCAGAAGGGGGGAAAATGAGTCAGTATTTGGAGAGCCTCAAGTTGGGAGACACAATTGATGTCAGAGGACCCTCTGGCAGACTGCAGTACCTTGGCTGTGGAAAGTTTTCAATAAGAAACCTTAGGAAGGAACCTGCAGTTACTGTAAAGGTTACAAAAGTGAATATGATTGCAGGTGAGTCAGTTATATTACTTCACATGATTACTTAGCTGCTAATGATTCCACCTGGTCTTATTGCTTTATTTAACCTTCAAAAAAGTGTTGCTTAGTTTTATTTTGACTTTTTGGTAAATTTAAAATGTACATTGAATAAAGTACAAAAAAATTAAGGATAAAAATAATATTACAAAAATAGTTTTGAAAGAATGGAGCAAAATCTTACATAAATATCTGCTGGGAAAAAGTTAAAGCTAATTATATGAAAAGCATCATAATATCTTGAGGCATTTAAAATCTGCAGAGTTTAGTTTTTAGTGAATTAAAAGAAAAAAACAGGAATGAAGAAGGGCAGGGCTTATGAAAAAACTGCCATAATGTGTGCTTTTAGGCGGGACTGGAATCACACCCATGTTACAGTTGATCAGGCATGTGTGCAAGGATCCAAAAGACAATCTTCAAATGGCTCTTCTCTTTGCTAACCAAACAGAAAAAGACATTTTGTTGCATGATGAATTAGAAGAGGCAGCAAAGACCTATCCAAAAAAGTTTAAATTGTGGTACACAGTTGATACAGCAAGTGAGGGTGAGTAATGAGAAAATTCACAAATTAAAAATTTAAGCTGTCATTAGCAGTTATATCTCTCTTCACCTAAATTTTCAAAGGTACTCATTTTTGCATATTTTTGCATATTTAAATTAACAACTTTTTCTTTGGTGTTCCCTAATTAGATCCCAACCCTCTGATATACTAAACTTTTTTTCTCTTATGTGTCATTTGACAGTAAGCCATATTTGCCAAACAACGTGGGAAACCATTATTCAGAACTGAGGCGATCTCTTAAATTAAACCTTCTTTTTCAGAGTGGAAGTACAGCACTGGTTTCGTGAATGCCGAAATGATTGCTAAGCATCTATATCCTGCAGGCGACGACACTCTTGTTCTCATGTGCGGCCCTCCGCCAATGATCAATTATGCCTGTAACCCCAATTTGGACAAACTGGGTTTTGATCCCAAGTTGAGGTTCGCCTACTAATTTGACTGAAATAGTAAATAAATTTACAGTAGAAGTGTATCGCTTTAGACACTAACTTATTATTGCCTATTAATTACTGAATATAGTTTTATTATTTAGATAGACTCATTTCATTTTATTCAACCATTCATAACGCAAACATTTCACGGATTTTAACACGTAAAACACCGCGTGCGCCATCGGCGGAAACACGAAGTCTTCAAATCTCGATGCCACCATCATAGATGGAAAGAGCGTGTCTTAAAACCTAGGAAAACCAAGTTTGAGCTCAATCGGATCGGCGGAAATTATTTTATCCGAGTTTAAAGTTGAAAAAACAAGGCACAGGTAGCTACCTTTGCACTTTTTTCAGAATTTTGCGAAAATCGAAAGTCTTCAAATCTCGATGCCACCATCATAGATGGAAAGAGCGTGTCTTAAAACCTAGGAAAACCAAGTTTGAGCTCAATCGGATCGGCGGAAATTATTTTATCCGAGTTTAAAGTTGAAAAAACAAGGCACAGGTAGCTACCTTTGCACTTTTTTTGAAAAATCATGAAAATCGAAAGTCTTCAAATCTCGATGCCACCATCATAGATGGAAAGAGCGTGTCTTAAAACCTAGGAAAACCAAGTTTGAGCTCAATCGGATCGGCGGAAATTATTTTATCCGAGTTTAAAGTTGAAAAAACAAGGCACAGGTAGCTACCTTTGCACTTTTTTCAGAATTTTGCGAAAATCGAAAGTCTTCAAATCTCGATGCCACCATCATAGATGGAAAGAGCGTGTCTTAAAACCTAGGAAAACCAAGTTTGAGCTCAATCGGATCGGCGGAAATTATTTTATCCGAGTTTAAAGTTGAAAAAACAAGGCACAGGTAGCTACCTTTGCACTTTTTTTGAAAAATCATGAAAATCGAAAGTCTTCAAATCTCGATGCCACCATCATAGATGGAAAGAGCGTGTCTTAAAACCTAGGAAAACCAAGTTTGAGCTCAATCGGATCGGCGGAAATTATTTTATCCGAGTTTAAAGTTGAAAAAACAAGGCACAGGTAGCTACCTTTGCACTTTTTTTGAAAAATCATGAAAATCGAAAGTCTTCAAATCTCGATGCCACCATCATAGATGGAAAGAGCGTGTCTTAAAACCTAGGAAAACCAAGTTTGAGCTCAATCGGATCGGCGGAAATTATTTTATCCGAGTTTAAAGTTGAAAAAACAAGGCACAGGTAGCTACCTTTGCACTTTTTTTGAAAAATCATGAAAATCGAAAGTCTTCAAATCTCGATGCCACCATCATAGATGGAAAGAGCGTGTCTTAAAACCTAGGAAAACCAAGTTTGAGCTCAATCGGATCGGCGGAAATTATTTTATCCGAGTTTAAAGTTGAAAAAACAAGGCACAGGTAGCTACCTTTGCACTTTTTTCAGAATTTTGCGAAAATCGAAAGTCTTCAAATCTCGATGCCACCATCATAGATGGAAAGAGCGTGTCTTAAAACCTAGGAAAACCAAGTTTGAGCTCAATCGGATCGGCGGAAATTATTTTATCCGAGTTTAAAGTTGAAAAAACAAGGCACAGGTAGCTACCTTTGCACTTTTTTTGAAAAATCATGAAAATCGAAAGTCTTCAAATCTCGATGCCACCATCATAGATGGAAAGAGCGTGTCTTAAAACCTAGGAAAACCAAGTTTGAGCTCAATCGGATCGGCGGAAATTATTTTATCCGAGTTTAAAGTTGAAAAAACAAGGCACAGGTAGCTACCTTTGCACTTTTTTTGAAAAATCATGAAAATCGAAAGTCTTCAAATCTCGATGCCACCATCATAGATGGAAAGAGCGTGTCTTAAAACCTAGGAAAACCAAGTTTGAGCTCAATCGGATCGGCGGAAATTATTTTATCCGAGTTTAAAGTTGAAAAAACAAGGCACAGGTAGCTACCTTTGCACTTTTTTTGAAAAATCATGAAAATCGAAAGTCTTCAAATCTCGATGCCACCATCATAGATGGAAAGAGCGTGTCTTAAAACCTAGGAAAACCAAGTTTGAGCTCAATCGGATCGGCGGAAATTATTTTATCCGAGTTTAAAGTTGAAAAAACAAGGCACAGGTAGCTACCTTTGCACTTTTTTCAGAATTTTGCGAAAATCGAAAGTCTTCAAATCTCGATGCCACCATCATAGATGGAAAGAGCGTGTCTTAAAACCTAGGAAAACCAAGTTTGAGCTCAATCGGATCGGCGGAAATTATTTTATCCGAGTTTAAAGTTGAAAAAACAAGGCACAGGTAGCTACCTTTGCACTTTTTTTGAAAAATCATGAAAATCGAAAGTCTTCAAATCTCGATGCCACCATCATAGATGGAAAGAGCGTGTCTTAAAACCTAGGAAAACCAAGTTTGAGCTCAATCGGATCGGCGGAAATTATTTTATCCGAGTTTAAAGTTGAAAAAACAAGGCACAGGTAGCTACCTTTGCACTTTTTTTGAAAAATCATGAAAATCGAAAGTCTTCAAATCTCGATGCCACCATCATAGATGGAAAGAGCGTGTCTTAAAACCTAGGAAAACCAAGTTTGAGCTCAATCGGATCGGCGGAAATTATTTTATCCGAGTTTAAAGTTGAAAAAACAAGGCACAGGTAGCTACCTTTGCACTTTTTTTGAAAAATCATGAAAATCGAAAGTCTTCAAATCTCGATGCCACCATCATAGATGGAAAGAGCGTGTCTTAAAACCTAGGAAAACCAAGTTTGAGCTCAATCGGATCGGCGGAAATTATTTTATCCGAGTTTAAAGTTGAAAAAACAAGGCACAGGTAGCTACCTTTGCACTTTTTTCGAAAAATCATGAAAATCGAAAGTCTTCAAATCTCGATGCCACCATCATAGATGGAAAGAGCGTGTCTTAAAACCTAGGAAAACCAAGTTTGAGCTCAATCGGATCGGCGGAAATTATTTTATCCGAGTTTAAAGTTGAAAAAACAAGGCACAGGTAGCTACCTTTGCACTTTTTTTGAAAAATCATGAAAATCGAAAGTCTTCAAATCTCGATGCCACCATCATAGATGGAAAGAGCGTGTCTTAAAACCTAGGAAAACCAAGTTTGAGCTCAATCGGATCGGCGGAAATTATTTTATCCGAGTTTAAAGTTGAAAAAACAAGGCACAGGTAGCTACCTTTGCACTTTTTTTGAAAAATCATGAAAATCGAAAGTCTTCAAATCTCGATGCCACCATCATAGATGGAAAGAGCGTGTCTTAAAACCTAGGAAAACCAAGTTTGAGCTCAATCGGATCGGCGGAAATTATTTTATCCGAGTTTAAAGTTGAAAAAACAAGGCACAGGTAGCTACCTTTGCACTTTTTTTGAAAAATCATGAAAATCGAAAGTCTTCAAATCTCGATGCCACCATCATAGATGGAAAGAGCGTGTCTTAAAACCTAGGAAAACCAAGTTTGAGCTCAATCGGATCGGCGGAAATTATTTTATCCGAGTTTAAAGTTGAAAAAACAAGGCACAGGTAGCTACCTTTGCACTTTTTTTGAAAAATCATGAAAATCGAAAGTCTTCAAATCTCGATGCCACCATCATAGATGGAAAGAGCGTGTCTTAAAACCTAGGAAAACCAAGTTTGAGCTCAATCGGATCGGCGGAAATTATTTTATCCGAGTTTAAAGTTGAAAAAACAAGGCACAGGTAGCTACCTTTGCACTTTTTTTGAAAAATCATGAAAATCGAAAGTCTTCAAATCTCGATGCCACCATCATAGATGGAAAGAGCGTGTCTTAAAACCTAGGAAAACCAAGTTTGAGCTCAATCGGATCGGCGGAAATTATTTTATCCGAGTTTAAAGTTGAAAAAACAAGGCACAGGTAGCTACCTTTGCACTTTTTTTGAAAAATCATGAAAATCGAAAGTCTTCAAATCTCGATGCCACCATCATAGATGGAAAGAGCGTGTCTTAAAACCTAGGAAAACCAAGTTTGAGCTCAATCGGATCGGCGGAAATTATTTTATCCGAGTTTAAAGTTGAAAAAACAAGGCACAGGTAGCTACCTTTGCACTTTTTTCGAGAATTCTTGCGAAAATCGAAAGTCTTCAAATCTCGATGCCACCATCATAGATGGAAAGAGCGTGTCTTAAAACCTAGGAAAACCAAGTTTGAGCTCAATCGGATCGGCGGAAATTATTTTATCCGAGTTTAAAGTTGAAAAAACAAGGCACAGGTAGCTACCTTTGCACTTTTTTCGAAAAATCATGGAAAATCGAAAGTCTTCAAATCTCGATGCCACCATCATAGATGGAAAGAGCGTGTCTTAAAACCTAGGAAAACCAAGTTTGAGCTCAATCGGATCGGCGGAAATTATTTTATCCGAGTTTAAAGTTGAAAAAACAAGGCACAGGTAGCTACCTTTGCACTTTTTTTGAAAAATCATGAAAATCGAAAGTCTTCAAATCTCGATGCCACCATCATAGATGGAAAGAGCGTGTCTTAAAACCTAGGAAAACCAAGTTTGAGCTCAATCGGATCGGCGGAAATTATTTTATCCGAGTTTAAAGTTGAAAAAACAAGGCACAGGTAGCTACCTTTGCACTTTTTTTGAAAAATCATGAAAATCGAAAGTCTTCAAATCTCGATGCCACCATCATAGATGGAAAGAGCGTGTCTTAAAACCTAGGAAAACCAAGTTTGAGCTCAATCGGATCGGCGGAAATTATTTTATCCGAGTTTAAAGTTGAAAAAACAAGGCACAGGTAGCTACCTTTGCACTTTTTTTCGAGAAATTCATCGAAAATCGAAAGTCTTCAAATCTCGATGCCACCATCATAGATGGAAAGAGCGTGTCTTAAAACCTAGGAAAACCAAGTTTGAGCTCAATCGGATCGGCGGAAATTATTTTATCCGAGTTTAAAGTTGAAAAAACAAGGCACAGGTAGCTACCTTTGCACTTTTTTTGAAAAATCATGAAAATCGAAAGTCTTCAAATCTCGATGCCACCATCATAGATGGAAAGAGCGTGTCTTAAAACCTAGGAAAACCAAGTTTGAGCTCAATCGGATCGGCGGAAATTATTTTATCCGAGTTTAAAGTTGAAAAAACAAGGCACAGGTAGCTACCTTTGCACTTTTTTTGAAAAATCATGAAAATCGAAAGTCTTCAAATCTCGATGCCACCATCATAGATGGAAAGAGCGTGTCTTAAAACCTAGGAAAACCAAGTTTGAGCTCAATCGGATCGGCGGAAATTATTTTATCCGAGTTTAAAGTTGAAAAAACAAGGCACAGGTAGCTACCTTTGCACTTTTTTCGAGAATTCTTGCGAAAATCGAAAGTCTTCAAATCTCGATGCCACCATCATAGATGGAAAGAGCGTGTCTTAAAACCTAGGAAAACCAAGTTTGAGCTCAATCGGATCGGCGGAAATTATTTTATCCGAGTTTAAAGTTGAAAAAACAAGGCACAGGTAGCTACCTTTGCACTTTTTTCGAGAATTCTTGCGAAAATCGAAAGTCTTCAAATCTCGATGCCACCATCATAGATGGAAAGAGCGTGTCTTAAAACCTAGGAAAACCAAGTTTGAGCTCAATCGGATCGGCGGAAATTATTTTATCCGAGTTTAAAGTTGAAAAAACAAGGCACAGGTAGCTACCTTTGCACTTTTTTCGAAAAATCATGAAAATCGAAAGTCTTCAAATCTCGATGCCACCATCATAGATGGAAAGAGCGTGTCTTAAAACCTAGGAAAACCAAGTTTGAGCTCAATCGGATCGGCGGAAATTATTTTATCCGAGTTTAAAGTTGAAAAAACAAGGCACAGGTAGCTACCTTTGCACTTTTTTCGAGAATTCTTGCGAAAATCGAAAGTCTTCAAATCTCGATGCCACCATCATAGATGGAAAGAGCGTGTCTTAAAACCTAGGAAAACCAAGTTTGAGCTCAATCGGATCGGCGGAAATTATTTTATCCGAGTTTAAAGTTGAAAAAACAAGGCACAGGTAGCTACCTTTGCACTTTTTTCGAGAATTCTTGCGAAAATCGAAAGTCTTCAAATCTCGATGCCACCATCATAGATGGAAAGAGCGTGTCTTAAAACCTAGGAAAACCAAGTTTGAGCTCAATCGGATCGGCGGAAATTATTTTATCCGAGTTTAAAGTTGAAAAAACAAGGCACAGGTAGCTACCTTTGCACTTTTTTCGAAAAATCATGGAAAATCGAAAGTCTTCAAATCTCGATGCCACCATCATAGATGGAAAGAGCGTGTCTTAAAACCTAGGAAAACCAAGTTTGAGCTCAATCGGATCGGCGGAAATTATTTTATCCGAGTTTAAAGTTGAAAAAACAAGGCACAGGTAGCTACCTTTGCACTTTTTTCGAGAATTCTTGCGAAAATCGAAAGTCTTCAAATCTCGATGCCACCATCATAGATGGAAAGAGCGTGTCTTAAAACCTAGGAAAACCAAGTTTGAGCTCAATCGGATCGGCGGAAATTATTTTATCCGAGTTTAAAGTTGAAAAAACAAGGCACAGGTAGCTACCTTTGCACTTTTTTCGAGAATTCTTGCGAAAATCGAAAGTCTTCAAATCTCGATGCCACCATCATAGATGGAAAGAGCGTGTCTTAAAACCTAGGAAAACCAAGTTTGAGCTCAATCGGATCGGCGGAAATTATTTTATCCGAGTTTAAAGTTGAAAAAACAAGGCACAGGTAGCTACCTTTGCACTTTTTTCGAGAATCTTGCGAAAATCGAAAGTCTTCAAATCTCGATGCCACCATCATAGATGGAAAGAGCGTGTCTTAAAACCTAGGAAAACCAAGTTTGAGCTCAATCGGATCGGCGGAAATTATTTTATCCGAGTTTAAAGTTGAAAAAACAAGGCACAGGTAGCTACCTTTGCACTTTTTTCGAGAATTCTTGCGAAAATCGAAAGTCTTCAAATCTCGATGCCACCATCATAGATGGAAAGAGCGTGTCTTAAAACCTAGGAAAACCAAGTTTGAGCTCAATCGGATCGGCGGAAATTATTTTATCCGAGTTTAAAGTTGAAAAAACAAGGCACAGGTAGCTACCTTTGCACTTTTTTCGAAAAATCATGAAAATCGAAAGTCTTCAAATCTCGATGCCACCATCATAGATGGAAAGAGCGTGTCTTAAAACCTAGGAAAACCAAGTTTGAGCTCAATCGGATCGGCGGAGAATTATTTTATCCGAGTTTAAAGTTGAAAAAACAAGGCACAGGTAGCTACCTTTGCACTTTTTTCAGAATTTTGCGAAAATCGAAAGTCTTCAAATCTCGATGCCACCATCATAGATGGAAAGAGCGTGTCTTAAAACCTAGGAAAACCAAGTTTGAGCTCAATCGGATCGGCGGAAATTATTTTATCCGAGTTTAAAGTTGAAAAAACAAGGCACAGGTAGCTACCTTTGCACTTTTTTCGAAAAATCATGAAAATCGAAAGTCTTCAAATCTCGATGCCACCATCATAGATGGAAAGAGCGTGTCTTAAAACCTAGGAAAACCAAGTTTGAGCTCAATCGGATCGGCGGAAATTATTTTATCCGAGTTTAAAGTTGAAAAAACAAGGCACAGGTAGCTACCTTTGCACTTTTTTCGAAAAATCATGAAAATCGAAAGTCTTCAAATCTCGATGCCACCATCATAGATGGAAAGAGCGTGTCTTAAAACCTAGGAAAACCAAGTTTGAGCTCAATCGGATCGGCGGAAATTATTTTATCCGAGTTTAAAGTTGAAAAAACAAGGCACAGGTAGCTACCTTTGCACTTTTTTCGAAAAATCATGAAAATCGAAAGTCTTCAAATCTCGATGCCACCATCATAGATGGAAAGAGCGTGTCTTAAAACCTAGGAAAACCAAGTTTGAGCTCAATCGGATCGGCGGAAATTATTTTATCCGAGTTTAAAGTTGAAAAAACAAGGCACAGGTAGCTACCTTTGCACTTTTTTCGAAAAATCATGAAAATCGAAAGTCTTCAAATCTCGATGCCACCATCATAGATGGAAAGAGCGTGTCTTAAAACCTAGGAAAACCAAGTTTGAGCTCAATCGGATCGGCGGAAATTATTTTATCCGAGTTTAAAGTTGAAAAAACAAGGCACAGGTAGCTACCTTTGCACTTTTTTCGAAAAATCATGAAAATCGAAAGTCTTCAAATCTCGATGCCACCATCATAGATGGAAAGAGCGTGTCTTAAAACCTAGGAAAACCAAGTTTGAGCTCAATCGGATCGGCGGAAATTATTTTATCCGAGTTTAAAGTTGAAAAAACAAGGCACAGGTAGCTACCTTTGCACTTTTTTCAGAATTTTGCGAAAATCGAAAGTCTTCAAATCTCGATGCCACCATCATAGATGGAAAGAGCGTGTCTTAAAACCTAGGAAAACCAAGTTTGAGCTCAATCGGATCGGCGGAAATTATTTTATCCGAGTTTAAAGTTGAAAAAACAAGGCACAGGTAGCTACCTTTGCACTTTTTTTCGAAAAATCATGAAAATCGAAAGTCTTCAAATCTCGATGCCACCATCATAGATGGAAAGAGCGTGTCTTAAAACCTAGGAAAACCAAGTTTGAGCTCAATCGGATCGGCGGAAATTATTTTATCCGAGTTTAAAGTTGAAAAAACAAGGCACAGGTAGCTACCTTTGCACTTTTTTCGAAAAATCATGAAAATCGAAAGTCTTCAAATCTCGATGCCACCATCATAGATGGAAAGAGCGTGTCTTAAAACCTAGGAAAACCAAGTTTGAGCTCAATCGGATCGGCGGAAATTATTTTATCCGAGTTTAAAGTTGAAAAAACAAGGCACAGGTAGCTACCTTTGCACTTTTTTCAGAATATTTGCGAAAATCGAAAGTCTTCAAATCTCGATGCCACCATCATAGATGGAAAGAGCGTGTCTTAAAACCTAGGAAAACCAAGTTTGAGCTCAATCGGATCGGCGGAAATTATTTTATCCGAGTTTAAAGTTGAAAAAACAAGGCACAGGTAGCTACCTTTGCACTTTTTTCGAAAAATCATGAAAATCGAAAGTCTTCAAAATCTCGATGCCACCATCATAGATGGAAAGAGCGTGTCTTAAAACCTAGGAAAACCAAGTTTGAGCTCAATCGGATCGGCGGAAATTATTTTATCCGAGTTTAAAGTTGAAAAAAACAAGGCACAGGTAGCTACCTTTGCACTTTTTTTGCAGAATCTTGCGAAAATCGAAAGTCTTCAAATCTCGATGCCACCATCATAGATGGAAAGAGCGTGTCTTAAAACCTAGGAAAACCAAGTTTGAGCTCAATCGGATCGGCGGAAATTATTTTATCCGAGTTTAAAGTTGAAAAAAACAAGGCACAGGTAGCTACCTTTGCACTTTTTTCGAAGAAATCTTGAAAATCGAAAGTCTTCAAATCTCGATGCCACCATCATAGATGGAAAGAGCGTGTCTTAAAACCTAGGAAAACCAAGTTTGAGCTCAATCGGATCGGCGGAAATTATTTTATCCGAGTTTAAAGTTGAAAAAAACAAGGCACAGGTAGCTACCTTTGCACTTTTTTCTGAATTTTGCATGAAAATCGAAAGTCTTCAAATCTCGATGCCACCATCATAGATGGAAAGAGCGTGTCTTAAAACCTAGGAAAACCAAGTTTGAGCTCAATCGGATCGGCGGGAAATTATTTTATCCGAGTTTAAAGTTGAAAAAACAAGGCACAGGTAGCTACCTTTGCACTTTTTTCGAAAAATCTTGAAAATCGAAAGTCTTCAAATCTCGATGCCACCATCATAGATGGAAAGAGCGTGTCTTAAAAACCTAGGAAAACCAAGTTTGAGCTCAATCGGATCGGCGGAAATTATTTTATCCGAGTTTAAAGTTGAAAAAAACAAGGCACAGGTAGCTACCTTTGCACTTTTTTTGCAGAATCTTGCGAAAATCGAAAGTCTTCAAATCTCGATGCCACCATCATAGATGGAAAGAGCGTGTCTTAAAACCTAGGAAAAACCAAGTTTGAGCTCAATCGGATCGGCGGAAATTATTTTATCCGAGTTTAAAGTTGAAAAAAACAAGGCACAGGTAGCTACCTTTGCACTTTTTTTGAAAAA